>LS990921.1:32040399-32382899 GCA_900464855.2 Musa schizocarpa
ACTATTGCTTGACAGAGCATCGGAGATTGGGCTCTAGTAGTACCATCGCCTGATAGGGCGCTACCACCGCCTAACAGTATTAACTATCAACGGTACTATCACCTAGACCACCTAGGAGGCTAAGCCTCAAGTGGTGGCACCACCCAGGGCTGTACCTGTTAAGATCAAGAGCACTAAGAGGGGGGGGGTGAATTAGTACAGCGGAAAACTTTCGATGATTAAAACTGCGTTCGTACGATAAGAGTGATTTCGGTAGAAAAGCCGATTCATAAATCACTTTAACTTGTAATCAAGAAAGATGCAGTTAAAGCGAATCTATAAGGGCAGTTTGCAGTTATGATGGAAATCAAAATGTAAGCATAAATTGAAATATGATGTTCATTCGATAAAACTGATTTACGTCTAAACACCGATTCAGAAAATACTGAAATTTGAAACACGATCGTAAATTCGCAGAAGGCAGCAAGCTATTGAGGAGATTTACAGTAAAGATAATATGCTCAAAGTAAATGCAAAGCAGAGAGCACCGCGATTTTAGAGTGGTTCGGTCAATCTTGACCTACATCCACTTCTGGCTTCCTCCACCGACGAGGTCACCGACGTCCACTAGAGGCCTTCCTTCAATAGGTCAACCACCCTTTTACAGTTTCACTCCTTTTGACGGGCATAGGAGACAACCCTTACAGAATTTGCTCTTCTCTCTTGAAAGATCAGAACTTGGAAGAAAAGAGGGAGAACTTTTAACTCATACAATACTTTTGAGCTCTAAAAATCACAGAGTAAGATCAGGATTTCAGTGGTTTTGGTTGCTCTTTCATTGCTAAAAGAGTGGGGTATTTATAGGCCCCAAACCAGTTTGAATTCCGAGCTCAAAATTGTCAATTCCCGAAATTTCGGGGTCTGGCGGTTGCACCGCCTGACTGGGGCGGTTGCACCGCCTAGCAGAGCTCGGAGACTGAGCCTCTGGGCGGTGCCACCGCTTGTCAGGGGCCATTGCACCTCTTACCAGAGCTCGGAGACCGAGCTTAGGTAGTGCCACCGCCTGACTGGGGCGGTTGCACCGCCCAGCCAAAACTCGAAGACCGAGCTCAGGCGGTTGCACCGCCCAGCCAGAGCTCGGAGACTGAGCCCTGGGCGGTGCCACCTCTGGCCAAGTAATCTGGGTCCGAATGGGCTGATCCATTCGTCCCAATTTGGGTCTTTCAAGGGCCCAATTGCCCTAAGATTAAGTTAATGGGATCACCTTCCATTTCTAACTTAATCATCGTGCTAACTATGAATTTCTTAAGACATTTATTGCAACTTGCTTCGGTGCGTCAATCGCTTCTTCCAGCGAGCTTCCGGCGAACTTCCGACGAACATCCGACGAACCTCCGGCGATGCTCCGACGGACTTCCGGCGAACTCCTGGGCTTGCGACGATCCACTTGGCGAGTTCCGACGAGCTTCTTTTGGCAAGCTCCTGGACTTCTCGGATTTGTTCCCGCAGAACCTCCGACGACCGTTCGAACTTCCGTCGAGCTCTCGAACTCCCAACGTGATCATAGTCTTGACTCCGGCGCAACTCTTGCTGCATATCTTACTTTCATCGTAGTTAATCCTGCACACTTATCTCAACATATGGATTAGATAACAAATGACAATTGACGTCATCATTAAAATCTGAGATTCAATAATCTCCTCCTTTTTTATGATGACAATCAATTGATAACGGAGTTAACCTTAACTCCCCCTATCTATGTGCCATAATTGAGATAAGTCATTCTTGAATTCAAAGCCTTTGAATTCAAGATACATATTGATAAGTTAAAATCATTTAACCTTATCAATACTCTCATTATGATTCCCATCATGATGTATCTCTCTGAAAATGATGTATGATGTCAAGGCTTGACATCCATTTTCAAATTTCAAATGTCAATGATGGTCATAGTAGCAATTCATCATATGGTAAGATATCAACACATAAAATTACGATGCAAGTTCTTGATATCTTAACATGATGCAAATATGGCAATCATAGTTATCATCAATTCATATATTTTTGATGATGCAGTCATAGCATAATCATAGCATCAATAATCATATGTCTGCTTCTTTCAACATAATATGGCATTTATAGCATCAATTCATATACTTCTCCCCCTTTGTCATCAACAAAAAGGAGAACGATATAAACAACTTTTAAATATACGTGCGATGTCATAAGTAGGTTCATGTCATTTATAGGATACAAACATCTCAAGAAAAATATGACATGGAGATTATTTACATATAGTGAAAACTTCTTCCTTTTTATTTGTTATTATCTTTTTTGCATGAAGGAGGAAAGTCATTTATGTAGTTCAAATCGATAGGATATTAAGGAATGCTTTACAAGGATCAGAATATTTATGTGAATCAAATCCTTGCAAAAAATATCGTTCTTTTATAAGAAGGAATCATCAAATCTATTTCTCAAAGGGAATATTTTTCACATGATAAGTCTAAAAGATATGCATTTGCTAGATGATTCTATTTGTCAAAAATCAATGATGTGAATCAAAGTCCGAAAGAGAATAATGTATTCATGAAATCCGATTGGAACTGAAAATTTAATTTAACACTTTCATACAATCGTACAAGACTATACAATCATGAAGACATGCTCATTGTTATGGAAATTTTTGTATTAATTTCCAACATGTTATTTTAGGCATGTAATGACAATTAAGTGATTTGATCATTCAATCAATAAAGTCCGAATAATTTTAACAAGTTTATGCATTCGGACACATCAACATTCCTAATTCTCTTCTTATGAAATCAAATTATTCTTCACTTAGAGGTTTTGTAAAAATATCAGCTAGTTGATGCTTAGTATCTATGAACTCTATAATTACATCATGATTAGTAACATGATCTCGTATAAAGTGATGTCTAATATCAATATGTTTTGTATTTGAGTGTTGAATGAGATTCTTTATTAAACATATTACACTCGCGTTATCACATTTAATGGGAATGTTTTTAAGATAGACTTTATAATCTTCTAAGGTATTTTTCATCCACACAACTTGTGCACAGCATGCACTAGCTACAATATATTCAGCTTCAGTTGTTGATAGAGCAACCGAGTTTTATTTCTTAGATGACCAGGAAATAAGGGAATGTCCCAAAAATTGACATGTTCCTAATATGCTTCTATCTAGTCTACACCCAGCAAAATCCGCATCAGCATAAGCAATTAACTCAAAATTTTTGGATTTTGGATACCATAATCCTAGATTTGTGGTACCTTTAAGATATCTAAGTATTCTTTTAACTGCTTTGAGATGAGATATCTTAGGGTTCGATTGAAACCTAGCACAAAGTCCTACACTGAACATGATATCTGGTCTAGTTGCAGTGAGGTAAATTAAACTTCCTATCATACCCCTATAAGTTTTTTTATCAAAGCTTTCTCCACTCTCATCAACTTCTAACTTAGTGGAGGTGCTCATAGGGGTGTTGAGAGCCTTTGAGCTATCCATATTAAATCTTTTCAGTAGGTCTAAAGCATATTTAGTTTGACTAATAATGATGTCATTGCTTAGTTGTTTAATTTGTAAGCCTAAGAAAAATATTAATTCTCTCATCAAACTCATTTCAAATTCGAGACTCATGGTTTTAATAAAAGATTCACAAAGAGATTTATTCGTAGAACCGAAGATAATATCATCAACATAAATCTGAACAATGAGAAAATTATTTCCAAAATTCTTGATAAACAATGTAGTATCGACCTTACCTTTTGTGAAATTGTTTTCAATAAGAAAAGTGCTTAGTCTATCATACCAAGCCCTTGGGGTTTGTTTTAAACCATAGAGAGCTTTGGTTATTTTAAATACATGATTAGCGAGGTTATTATGTTCAAATCCGGGAGGTTGTTCAACATAAATTTCTTCAGAAATAAAGCCATTAAGAAAAGCGCTTTTAACATCCATTTGAAACAACTTAAAAGTATTATTGTTAGCATAGGCAAGGAGCATCCTTATGGCTTCTAATCTAGCCACAGGAGTGAAGATTTCTTCGTAATCAATACCTTCTTCTTGGTTGAAACATTTGGCCACTAATCTAGCCTTGTTTCTCACCACGATACCATATTCATCTTGCTTGTTTCTAAAGACCCATTTAGTACCAATAACTAAATGGTCATTTGGCCTAGGAATAAGCTTCCACACCTCATTTCTCTCAAATTGATTTAACTCATCTTGCATTGTGATAATCCATGAATCATCTTTCATGGCTTTGTCAATACATTTAGGTTCAATTTAGGAGAGAAAAGCGGCGTTGGCACAAAAATTTTTAAAAGATGAACGTGTTTGAACCCCCTTAGATGTGTCTCCTAGGATTAGCTCCTTTGGATGAGCATCTACATACTTCCAATCCTTGGGTAAGGATGTTTCGGAAGTGGATGCATCCAATTTGCTAGTTGGAGAAGGGGTTTCATTTAAATTCAAAGAATCAAAATTAACATCATCATCAAAGTCATTTTTCTTGATTTCGGAAATCTCATTGAAAACAACATAAATGGATTCTTCTATAATTAAAGTCCTTTTATTGAAGATATGAAAAGCTTTAGAAACCGAAGAATAACCAAGAAAAATTCCTTCATCGGATTTAGCATCAAATTTTCCTAAGGCATCTTTTTCATTCAAGATAAAACACTTGCACCCAAAAATTTTAAAATATGAAACATTGGGTTTCTTATTGTTCCACAACTCATAGGGAGTTTTGGTGAGTAAGAGTCTTACTAAAACTCTATTCAGAATATAGCATGTAGTATTTACAGCTTTGGCCCAAAAATATTTGGGTAGGCTATGTTTATTCAACATGGTTCTTGTCATTTCTCGTAAATTTCTATTCTTTCTTTCTACTACTCTATTTTGTTGAGGATTTCTTGGAGTAGAGAAGTTGTGGTTGTATCCATTAGATTCACAAATTTTTGAAAATCATGATTTTGAAATTCACCACCGTGATCACTTCGAATTGATGAAATCATAAAACACTTTTCATTTTGAACAAGTTTGCAAAACTTGGTGAAATATCTAAAGCATTCATTTTTGTGTTTCAAGAAATAAGTCCATGTGTATCTACTATAGTCATCTACAATGACGAAGGCGTATTTGCTACCTCCTAGGCTTGATGTAGAGATTGGTCCGAACAAGTCCATATGGATCAATTATAAGGGCCTAGATGTGCTTATTTGATTCTTAGATTTGAAACTACTCTTAATTTGTTTTCCTAATTGACAAGCATCACACACATTATCTTTGATGAACTTGATGTGAGGAATTCCTCGTACAAGTTCTTTGGATGATATTTAAGTGATTAGTTTCATGCTAGCATGACCTAATCTCCTATGCCAAATCCAAGCATCCTCATTCAAAACTGAGAAACATACTTCATTGTAAAGATCATTGATGTTAATGGTGTATACGTTATTCTGTTTTAATACAATCATAGATGTGTTTTTGTGTGGTTTTTCAATGATGCAAGCATTAGATTCGAATTTGACGATATATTCTTTATCACATAATTGACTAATACTCAAGTGGTTATGTTTTAAACCATCAACTAACAAAACATCTTCAATAAAGAAGTTGGATTTGTTACCTATGGTTCCTTTGCCAATGATTTTACCCTTGTTGTTGTTTCCGAAGGTGATATAGCCTTCGTCTATACTAGTAAGCTTAGAGAATTGAGATGGATCTCCGGTCATATGCCTTGAGCATCCACTATCAAGGTACCATCTCTTGCTCCTAGCTTGTGATGGTGTATGTCTCTACAAGAAAGGATAATTTTTAGGTACCCATTTACTTTTGGGTGCCTCAAAAAATGATTTACATTATTTGTCATGTTGCATAGAGTTTATCATGGTTCCTTTAGGAACCCAAATTAATTTATTCGGACTTATTTTCTTGAATGGACAATAATACGTTTTGTGTCCATGTTTGCAACAAAAGTTGCATTTGCTTTGGTGTCGAACATGTAGGATGGGGCCTTTTATGAAGGTGGTTGGATTTTGGTGATGATTTCTCACAAATCTGATTCCACTTCTTTTGGGAACATGACCCTTGTTTGTAAGGATCATGTTCAAAGACTTGCTACCAACCTCGAATTTCTTCAAAGTGTCCTTAAGTAACAAGTTTTTCTTTTGGATAGTTTCTAGATCATGGCATTTTATACAAGAACCTAAACTATCATGATATTCAGTTTTTAACTTATTGAAATTACAAGTAAGACTATCATGCTCCTTTTTTAGCAATTTGTATTTTCTACTAATAATCTTGCATTCATCAAATAAATCATGGAAGGCATTTAATAACTCATCAAATGATAAATCTGCATCAATTAAATTTGTTACCTCCTCTCTGATGGCTATTAAGGCGTAATGAGCAACTTGCTCGGTGTTGGACTCCTCTTCTTCGGATGCACTCGAGTCATCCCATGTTGCTTTGAGCGCCTTCTTCTTTGATGTTCTCTTCTTGGCTTGGGGATAATCACTTTTGTAGTGTCTCGGCTTTTTGCACTCATAGCAAATAACTTGGTCCTTTTTGGGTTCAAGTTTATTTTTTGTGTCATTTTTAAACTTGTTTCTCTTAATGAATTTTTTGAATTTCCTTATTAGAAGTGCCAAGTCATCGTCACAGTCCTCATCACTTTGAGTTTTCTCTCAAGTGGTCATCTAAAGTTCTAAGTGTCATATCCTTCCTGTTCTTTGGAAGGATGTCATCTTGCTCTTCATGAGCCTTGCATGTCATTTCATAGGTCATTAATGACCCGATTAGTTCTTCAAGAGGGAAGTTGTTTAAATCTTTAGCCTCTTAAATAGTAGTGACTTTAGGGTCCCAACTCTTAGGAAGGGATCTTAGAATCTTATTCATGAGCTCAAAATCCGAAAAACTTTTGTCGAGTCCGTTTAGACCATTGACGACATCCGTGAAATGGGTGTACATGTCGCTAATAGTCTTGCTCGGTTTCAGTCGAAAAAGTTCGAAAGAGTGTATCAAAAGATTGATTTTTGACTCTTTCACTCTACTTGTGCCTTCGTGAGTCACTTCGAGTGTTTGCCAAATATCAAACGTGGTTTCACAAATCGAAACACAATTAAACTCATTTTTATCAAGCGCACAAAATAAGGCATTCATAGCCTTTGCATTAAGAGCAAAAGTCTTCTTCTCCAATTCATTCCAATCGATCATTGGAAGAGAAGACTTCGAAAATCCATTTTTGACAAGATTCCAAAGTTCAAAATCCATTGAAATAAGGAAGATCCTCATTCGGGTCTTCCAATAGGTGTAGCCCGTCCCATTGAATATGGGTGGATGTGTAATAGAATGGCCCTCTTGGTTTCCAGCGTATGCCATCTCTCTTGTGTTTTAATCCATTTGAGAGTTAACCCCGCTCTGATACCAATTGTTAGGATCAAGAGCACTAAGGGGGGGGTGAATTAGTGCAGCGGAAAACTTTCGACGATTAAAACTGCGTTTGTACGATAAGAGCGATTTAGATAGAAAAGCCAATTCATAAATCACTTTAACTTGTGATCAAGCAAGACATAGTTAAAGTAAATCTATAAGGGTAGTTTGTAGTTATGATGGAAATCAGAATGTAAGCGCAAACTAAAATTTGATGTCCGTGCGATAAAACTGATTTACGTCTAAACACCGATTCAAAAAATATTGAACTTTGAAACACAATCGTAAATTCATAGAAAGCAGTAAGCTATTGAGGAGGTTTGCAGTAAAGATAATATGCTCAAAGTAAATACAAACCAGAGAGCACCACGATTTTAGAGTGGTTCGGTCAATATTGACCTACATCCACTTCTGGCTTCCTCCACCGACGAGGTCACCAACGTCCACTAGAGGCCTTCCTTCAATAGGCGAAGGCCAACCACCATTTTATAGTTTCACTCCTTTTGACGGACTTAGGAGAAAACCCTTACAGAATTTTCTCTCCTCTCTTGAAAGATCAGAACTTGGAAGAAAAGAGGGAGAAGAACTTTTAACTCATACAATACTTTTGAGCTCTAAAAATCAAATAGTAAGATCAGGATTTCAGTGGTTTTGGTTGCTCTTTCATTGCTAAAAGAGTGGTGTATTTATAGGCCCTAAACCAGTTTGAATTTCGAGCTCAAAACTATCAATTCCCGGAATTCCGAGGTCTAGCGGTTGCACCGCCTGACTGGGGCGGTTGCACCACCTGGCAGAGCTCAAAGATTGAGCCTCTGGGTGGTGCCACCGCTTATCAAGGGCGGTTGCACCTCCTGCCAGAGCTCGGAGACCGAGCTCAGGCTGTGCCACCACCTGACTAGGGCGGTGCACCGCCCAACCAGAGCTCGGAGACTGAGCCTTGGGCGGTGCCACCGCCGACCCAAGCGGTGCCACCTCTGGCCAAGTAATCTGGGTCCGAATTGGCTGATACATTTGGCCCAATTTGGGTCTTTCAAGGGCCCAATTGCCCCAAGACTAAGTTAATGGGATCACCTCCCATTTCTAACTCAATCATTGTTCTAACTATGAATTTCTTAAGACATTTACTGCAACTTGCTCCAGTGCGTCAATTGCTTCTTCCTGCGAGCTTCCGGCGAACATCCGATGAATCTCCGGCGATGCTCCGACGGACTTCCGGCAAACTCCTGGACTTGTGACGATCCACTTGGCGAGTTCTGACGAAGTTCTTTTGGCAAGCTCCTGGACTTCTCGGATTTGTTCCCGCACAACCTCCGACGACCGTCCGAACTTCCGTCGAGCTCTCGAACTCCCAATGTGATCATAGTCTTGACTTCGGCGTAACTCCTGCTGCATGTCTTACTTTCATCGTAGTTAATCATGCATACTTATCTCAACATATGAATTAGATAACAAATGACAATTGGCGTCATCATCAAAATCCGAGATTCAACAGTACCATCGCCTAACACTTTGACACTGGCCGGTATCATCACCCAGTCTAGCAATACTATCGCCTGACAGAGCCTCGGAGATTGGGCTCTAGCGGTACCATCGCCTGATAGGGCAGTACCATGGTAAGACCCTAAAGTCTTATCGTAAAATAAATGAAAGAAATGATAAGGCTCTAATACCAAATGATAAGACCCTAAAGTCTTATCGTAAAAAAGAAGAAGAGAAAGGGGATGATCACTTCGAGGGGATCGGCCCTCCTTGATCGCTTCGAGGGGATCGGCCTCCTAGGGTTTGTCAAAAGACAGAATAATATTTTTCATAGATTACTAAAAAGAAGCAGTTACATCTCTATTTATAGAGTTCCACCCAGAGTCCATCAGGACTTGAACTCTAATAATAAATAAATATTAAATAAATCTCTACTTGACTCTAACTGAACCAAATCGACTCAATAAACAACTAGACTAAACAGACTCAATAAACATTATTCAAAAGCTCAGAAAAAGGGTCCTAACAAATCCTCCCTCTTCAAATCAGCCTTGACCTCAAGGCTAAGCAGCATCAATCTCGAGGAGGTTCTCTTTCAGCACTTTAGCCATAGACTATCTGCAACGCATCACAACTTGTTGATCAAGTAAGTATGGTCTCCACTTTTTAACAGTGTAAGAAACAGGTCGATCTTTTAGTGTAGTAATCATTGCAAGAAACTCCTGGCCTTTGCTATCACAAGTTAAAATCTGTCCATCAGTAATCTTTACTTCGAATCTGTCACAGCCTTCAATGCGGTAAGCTAATCGGGCTGCAACTTTCCTGTCCATAAAATTATTAGTGCTGCACGTATCAATCAGCATAGTGACAGGCTGATGCTTCAAAGTTCCTCTGATTTTCATAGTTTGTGGATTAGCATAGCTAGCCAATGCATGCACTGTATGTGTGATGGCTTCAATATCTTCATCAATATCCACACATTCATAATCGGAGTCCAACTCTTCTACTTTCGGTTCCTCTTCAATTGGCTCAATCATCATATGTTGCCCTTGGGTGCTCCATACTCCACTTTTCATCATAGTGCAAACCCTTTGCTGATCTTTCATTGAGTTCTTCTTGGGTTAGTCTTCGGGTGTCAAGGCTTTGGTTGGGAATAGATGGGGCCAGTGGCTTACTAATCATCTGGTTGTTGTCACTTCTGTTTCCATGATTTTCCTTGTTGATTTTTTTCTCATGTAGATGTGCGAATGAGATCGCAGCTATCATAGTGCAGGGTTGACGAGCCTTAACTTCACACCGAATCTCTGGAATAAGCCCTTCAATAAATGTATCCAGAAGTTGTCGTTCCAACCAATCTCTAGCTTGATTTGACAATCTTTCAAACCTACTCTGATATTCCAACATTGTAGAAGTCTGACAAATTTTGGCGAGCTGTCCATCCACCTTCATATACGAGTAGATTGTGTCACAATCTTGGAGCCCTTTTTTAGTATTTCCAGATCTGTGCAATATAGAACTTGAGCTCCCACCTTGTTGAAATTTACTAAGGCTCCCCAGTAAGTCCTTTTTGAAATCACTAAGTACTTCTTGTAACCGGTTCTCCATTCTGACTTCCAATGCTTCCATTTGTGCTTTCACCGAGTTATCAGTGGCCATTGCGTAAGACTGCAAATCTGTAATCTCAACTCCTATTTTTGGTGTCGGTCAAGGGCATCAACACTGTCGATGCGAAGTTACCGAGGAGGTGGACGCCAAGGATAGTGCTGCGGTCGCTGCGTTGGAGGAAGAGTAGCTGTCTTATTTCTATCGCTGCGTGAGGTGAGAGCGCCGGGATTAGAAGGCGACTGCGTTGATGTGGTTGTAGCTGCTGTGACCCAAGGGGCGATCGCCGAGCAACGGGGTTGAGGCTGCGGTGATGACAACCTGTGATGATGGCAACCTGTGGTTGTGACAGAATATGCTAAGCAAGGGGGAGGCGGCGTTGATGCGGCCGAGGTTGAGAAGAGGAATTGATGTTGCGTGCGCTGCTGGGTTGAGGCAAGGCAGTGTACTTGCTGCGGTTGCTGCGTTCGTTGTTGGAGGACGGCTGCTGCAGAACGAGGGGTTAGTCGTTGGCCGAGAGCGATGACGGTGGTTACAATCGGCGCCTACAGCAGCAAAGGGTGTCACTGTTTTTGTTGCTGCGTGGTGGTTGCTGCGTACTCTGTTTTTGTCGCACCACCGAAGGAGTTGGCCGGAAGGATCACGAGCGGTTGAGGAGAAGGCTGCGGTGGCTGGCAGCAGCAGTGGTTGCTGGCCAGAGTGCAGCGTCGGCGGTGGAGAAAAAGGCAGCAAGCGTCGTTGCTGTCCGGGAAGTTGCGATGCTGGAGATGGGAAATAGGGTGCTCTGTTTCTATCGCACCACAGCCGGAGCCACTGGCGATGCTGGCAACGGCGGTGCGACGGTAATTGTGCGGCCAAGAAGCAGCGGCAGCGGTGGAGAAGGAGGAGTCGGCGTTGTCACGGTTGGGAACAAGGACAACCGGTGAGTTGCCCTGTTTCTGGCACTACGGATGCAGAGCAAGGAGGATCGGCTGCTGGGAGGCGTGCGGCGGTCGTCGCATGGTGGCCCGCAGCGGTGATGGGTCGGCTGGGCGGTGACAACGCTGGAGGGGAAGAGGAGTGCTGGAGGCGGCGCGGCTGGTGGAGGCGCGGCAGCGATCGACGAGGGGCTGCGGCAACAGAGGAACTCTGTTTCTACAAACCGTTGTAACGAGGGGCTGCGGCAACAGGTGGCTGCGGCTGCGACCCAGGGGGGCACCGCTAGGGTTGCGGTGGGGAGGCAGCGGTGGTGGGCTGGCTGGGAGCAGCGCCACCAACGATCGCCGAGGAGGAGAGTCGAGCGGCCTACGCTGCGACATAAAGGGGAGGCGGGCGGCGGCAGTAG
Source organism: Musa schizocarpa (assembly GCA_900464855.2). Classification (NCBI taxonomy): domain Eukaryota; kingdom Viridiplantae; phylum Streptophyta; class Magnoliopsida; order Zingiberales; family Musaceae; genus Musa; species Musa schizocarpa. The sequence continues at coordinate 32,052,246 of LS990921.1, forward strand.
GGGCTGGGATGGACGCTGGAAGCGTCGTCTCCTGGCGGGGAACAGCGGCGGTGGTGGTCGCCGGCCGAGAAGGCGATGGTAGGCGCTGGGCGGAGAGCAGCAGCGGCGGGTGGGCTGGCCGGAAGGGGGGACGCAGGGTGGCTGCGGCTTCTTCTTCCTCTGTTTGTTTTTTTTTTCTTTCTTTTTTTTTTTTTTTTTCGAACGAGATGAGGCAGCGAGGAGGTCGAGCGGTAGTCGAAGGTCGTTTGTCGGGGAAACAGTGACAACGATGAAGAAAGAGTTGTCTTGAAGTGGTGGTGGGGAAGAAGGGAAGAAAGGTTGCGGCGGGTTGCGTCAAGGATTATTGCTCTGATACCAAATGGTAAAACCCTAAAGTCTTATCGTAAAATAAATGAAAGAAATGATAAGGCTCTGATACCAAATGATAAGACCTTAAAGTCTTATCGTAAAAAAGAAGAAGAGAAAGGGGATGATCACTTCGAGGGGATCGGCCTCCTTGATCACTTCGAGGGGATCGGCCTCCTTGATCGCTTCGAGGGGATCGGCCCTCCTTGATCGCTTCAAGGGAATCGGCCCTCCTTGATCGCTTCGAGCTCCTTGATCGCTTCGAGGGGATCGACCCCTCTTTGATCACTTCGAGGGGATCGACCTCCTAGAGTTTGGCCACAGAGTGGAATAACATTTCATTGATTATTGAAAAAAAATAGTTACATCTCTATTTATAGAGTTCCACCCAGAGTCCATCATGACTTGAACTTTAATAATAAATAAATATTAAATAAACCTCTACTTGACTCTAACTGAACCAAATCGACTCAATAAATAACTAGACTAAACAGACTCTATAAACATTATTCAAAAGCTCAGAAAAAGGATCCTAACATACCACCACCTAACAGTATTAACTATCAATGATACTACCACCTGGGAGGCTAAGCCTCAAGCAGTTCCACCGCCCACCCTGGGCGGTGCCACCACTTGGCATGGCTCTAAGTGGCCGAGTGGACCATCCATCTGGCCCAATTCAGCCCTATTTTAGGCCAGTTGACCTCTAACTGAGTTAGTGAGATAGATTGCCTCTCAATCCTAACTCAATCTAAGTTCTAACTATGATAATTAAGGCATTAGCTAAGCAATCTTTTTCTAGTATATCAATTGTTCTTTCGGTAAAATCTCGACAAACTTCCGTGACTCTCGGCAAGCTTTGGGCGAACACCCGATGAATTCTTGGCGAACTCCCGACAAACTCTCAGAAACTCCCGACAAACTCTCAATGAGCTTCCGACACATCGTTTGAATCTTCGACGTATCATCTGATCTTTAACTCCAGCCCAACATCTGCTTTATGCCTTATTCATTATCATAGTTAATCCTGTAACACTCTTCTCAACATATGGATTAGATCAATAATATATCAATTGATTTCATCATCAAAATATGAGATTCAACACATATAGTCCATCGTCTATCTAATATCCTAAAGATCGTATACCAGGTATGGTGCTACCCATATAGTTTCTACTCGAGTCTCGCACTAATCGGATTCTCACGGAGGATTCTTTCTCTCTCAATATGAATGACCATGGCTAAGGATTCGTTTGAGTAAGAACATGTGGGATATTCCTCTCATGACACCGAGAGTAAATTATCCTCTATCGACACTCAATAAGTCATTGTAAAGTTGATTGCCACTCTCGATGACCGGTTGTGCTAGATCTGGAACTTCCAAGCCTATAAGTCTCAAGTCTAAGGACCATGTATACTATTGGGATAATAGAATCATTGTTTGACAATGAAGTATCATTAACCATCCAACATTCCATGAGCGGATCAATCAGTGAACTTATTCTCCAATAAGCACCTATACTGTAACCTTAGTGTCCCCACACGAGCAGCTATAAGACTAGCTGCCTCCATCATATGGATGGTTATCTAGCACGCTACTCTGTCCAATTATCTCGATGTCTCTTTCGAGTAACCTATGACCAAGATTATTTAGGGTATGTGTTTAAAAGTGAATCGGTCTCATTATCGTGATCTCATCACGATCCGATTCTCATTGCACAGATCCATAGATATCACAATATATATGCATATATGCAATAAGCAATATAAAGTGATAAAATGTCAAAATATAATAAGCAAAAAGAATATGTATCATGTCACATATGTCATCACTCACATGACTGGCTTGCAGGGCACCTATGACTAGTAGTGCAATCACTGGAGAAGAGAAGAGTTTGCCATCAGCATCACCTACACTAGAGTTACACTCATTTCCTGTAGCTCGCAAGTCTAAACCCTATGTTTTAAGCGTAAGATACAACTTGCAATTGACCAATTGCAACCAATTTGACCTGATCTAAAAGAATTGAATTAAACTAGATTGAGAACCCGATCAAGTCAAATCAACCTATGGATCGATCTGACTTGAATCAAACTAGTTCAATGGTATTAGTGAGATATTAATAAAAAGGGATGCTCCTAGTAAAAACTAAATATTAGGGCACTATTGAATCTCGAATTTTGATGATGAAACCAATTGATAGTGTTTATCTGATTTGTGTTTTGAGTGATGCATAAAGCTTCGATTAGAGAGAGACAATTAAGACAGGAAGAATCATGTTGGGCCGGAATGGAATATGTCAAAAGATTGGACGTCGAGCCGGAGGATCGGTCGACGTATCGACAGAAGGCTTTGGGCCATGGGTTCGGGCATCAGACCAAGAAGAGCGAAAATTGCGCCAAGGAAATTAGAGTTGCGGAGATCAACTGGCCGATTGGGCAATAGACCGCAAGAGAGGACGATGCACTAAAAAATCGAACGAGACGTCGATGAACTAATGACATGTTGGACAACATTTGATTAGCTTTGTAATAATTGTCTAGATCGAAGTAGGTTTTAGGTATAATTGGGTTGGAATTGGGCCAACTCAATTAGGAGCCAGTTGGGCCCAAGTTTGGGCTATGTTGGGCTAGGTGAAATGCCCAAATAGTAACCCAATAGATGGAACCATCGTGGCACAATCTCTGAGACTATGTCAGACGGTGGTACCTATTGAATCTCATATTTTGATGATAAAACCAATTGATAATTGTGTTTATGTTTTAATCTGCGTTTTGAGTGACGTAGGATGCTTCGATTAGGATAAGACGATTAAAGCAGGAAAAATCATGTTGGGCCGGAGGAACATGTCAGAAGATTGGATGTTGGGCCGGTGGATCGGTCGACATATCGATAGAAGGCTTCGGGTCGTAGACTCAGGCATCGGGCCAAGAAGAGCGGGTATTGCACCAAGGATATTGGAGTTGCAGAGTTAATTGGCCAATTGGGCAATAGGCAGCAGGAGAGGACAATGCGGCGAAGAATCGGATGAAGCGTTGAGGGACCAATGACATACCGGACAACTTGATTAATGCTTAGTATTAATTGTCTAGATCGAAGTTTGTTTTATATGTGCAGGATTAACTACGATGGAAGTAAGATATGTAGTAGGAGTTGCGCCAGAGTCAAGACTATGATCATATTGGGGGTTCGATAGTTCGATGGAAGTCCGAACGGTCGTCGGAGGTTCTGTGGGAACAAATCCGAGAAGTCCAGGAGCTTGCCAAAGAAGCTCGTCGGAACTCGCCAAGTGGATCGTCACAAGTCCTGGAGTTTGCTGAAAGTCCGCCGGAGCATCGCCGAGGGTTCGTCGGAAGAAGCGATTGACACACCAGAGCAAGTTGCAGTAAATGTCTTAAGAAATTTCGTAGTTAGCATATAGATTAAGTTAGGAATGGGAGGTGATCCCATTAACTTAATCTAGGGGCAATAGGGCCCTTGACAGACCTAAATTGGGCCGAATGGATTAGCCCATTCGGACCCAGATTTCTTGACCGGCAATGCCACTGCCCAAGAGCTCAGGAAAGCTGGGCAGTGCAACCGCTCAGGTCAGGCGGTGGTACCGCCTGGGCTTAGTCTCCGAGCGAGATTGGGCGGTGGTACCGCCTGGGCTCAGTCTCCGAGCGAGAATGGGCAATGGTACCGCCCCTGTCAGGTGATGGTACCACCTGAGCTTGGTCTCCGAGAGGTAGTACCGCCTAGTTATGGCGGTAGTACCGCCAGGACCTCGGAAATCTGGAAGATGACACATTTGAGCTCCAAATTTAAATCAGTTGGAGCCTATATAAACCCCACCCTTTCCTACATGAAAGGGTAACCAAAAAGGCACCGAAAATCTAATCTTATTTTGTGATTTTTAGAACTCAAAAGTGTTGTATAAGCTAAAAGTTCTCCTCCCTCTTTTCTTCCAAGTTTCGATCATTCAAGAGAGGAGTGAAAATTCTGTAAAGGTTATCTCCTAAGCCCGTCAAAAGGAGTGAAACTGTAAAAGAGTGGTTGGCCTTCGACTATTGAAGGAAAGCCTCTAGTGGACATTGGTGACCTCGTTAGAGGAGGAAGCCAAAAGTGGATGTAGGTCAAGATTGATCGAACCACTCTAAAATTACGGTGCTCTTTGGTTTGCATTTCTTCTTGCTGCTTACCTTACTGCAAACCTCCATATGTGCTTTACTTCCTTATTACTTTTGCTGCACTCCTTTACAAACTCGCTTTCAAGTTAAGTTTCCGAAAACGGTTTTACGTCGGAAACGATTTCATTGTACGAACGCAATTTTAATCGTCGAAAGTTTTTTCGCTGCACTAATTCACCCCACCTTAGTGCTCTTGATCTAACAGTACCACCCAGACATAGTCTCCGAAAGATTGCCAAGCGGTGGTACCACCAGATTGGGCGGTGGTATTGCCCGGTGGTAGAGTGCCAAGCAGTGGTACCACCAGACTGAGCGATGGTACTACCAGACTGGGCGATGGTACCATCTAGTGTCAGTGCTGCAGGTGGTGGTACCGCTAGGACCTGGGAAACCCAGGATAAATCACTTTTAGGCTCCAAGTTTGAATCCACTTGAAGCCCATAAGTATCTCTCTCATCTCTGGTTAACTTACACAAGCACAAAGAGTTTGAAAGTGAGAAAACGCTATAGTAATTACTTAAGAGATCCCCTCCTCTAGTTCTAAGTTTAGAATTCGGTTTAGAAAGAAGTGAGTGCCTGTAAAAGGTTGTCTCCTAAATCTGTGAAAAGGAGAAGAGGGGTGTAAAAAGGTAGTTGATCTTTACCCATTGAAAGAAGACTATTAGTGGATGTCGGTGGCCTTGACGAAAGAGGAATCGGTGGAGTGGATGTAGGTCACGACGACCGAACCACTGTAAATTAGTTTGTATTTAGTTTTGAGCAATTTACCTTTACTGCAAACTATTTTACCTTTTTATTACTTTCACTATGCTCTCATACGCTTTCAAGTTAATATCTTTACAAAACGGTTTTCGTCGAAATCGGATTTTTATCGTACGAAGATTTTCAAACCGACGTAATTTTTCCTCTATACTAATTCACCCCCCCCTCTTAGTACCGACTCAATCCTAATAGGCACCATATAGTAAAACCCTATTATTATATTTTTTGGATAAATTATTGTAATTTACAAGGTTCAACGGGTCTACTATCATTAAATTAGTGTTAAACATTTTTGGTCTAATGCTCAATTTTTTTAATTTGATCATCTAGTTCGATCTAATTTTGATAGTATAATGTATACACGGTGAATTGGATTGCAAACTCATTGCGGATATCAACTCAAAGACAAATATGTTAAGATTAATTCAAATGGCTAGGATTAGATAAAATAAAAGATAAGAATTTAGATGTAAATGAATAGATTAGGATGAAAAGATTTTTTGGGATATGATAGATTTTTTTTATTATTTTATAAAATTTGTACTCTATCTTTTAGTCAATATAAATAAGTATTCTTGGATTAATCCAAAGCACTACATATTAAAAGTACTCCTAGTTTACTCTACTATTCTCTTGGATCAATCTCGGGAGTTCATCAATTAAAAAAGAATGGAAAGCTAGATAATCTAGAAAAAAAATAAGAAGATGGTAATCATTGGAGTAGGTATTTATAATCAATTTCTTCCTATCTTCAAGGGTGAAAATTATCAATTTTAAATTGTTAAGATGAAAACTCTGTTTATTTCACAAGGATTATAAAATTTGGTAGAGAATAATTTTTTTGAGTATGACCTATAGGATCCTAATATTACTAAAAATCAAAAAACTCATATGAATAAGAATATACAGAAAGATACAAAAGCCCTCTACATGCTACAACAAGCAATAGATGAGCATCTATTTTCCCAAGTCATGATGGCATCAATATCAACAAAAGCAAAAGCATGTTTGGAGGCACAGACAAGGTAAAAATTTTAAAGCTTCAAATTTTTTGACATAAATTCAAAACTCTTATGATGAAAGATTTCTTTTCAAAAGTATCTTCTATTATGAACCAAATAAGATCTTATGGTGAAAATTTAAAAGATCAAACTGTAGTAGAAAAAGTTTTATGGAGTTTATCTCCAAATTTTAATATTATTTCAACAACTATAAAAGAAGCGAAAGATATAAGTACATTATTTATTGATGAATTAATGTGCTCATGATAGAACCCCAGAGGAATTCTATGTAAATTGATCTTTGAGGGAGATCACTCCTTGGAACGTTATAGAAGTTCCACCCTCCTAGAATTCAGTCAAATGGTTGCAATTGTAGATAAATCTTATTCCCAAAGAGATGGAAGTTACATTCTTATATAGGACTCCAAACCCTAGCCCTAGGGGCTGCTTCCTAAGTGAGTTATCCCTTTTGCCCTTAACCTTAACCAACTAACCCAGTAAAAGAGGGTGGCAGCTAGGAAGCCCAAAGGTCCAAATATAAACCCTAGCCACTCTTCTTTATAGGACAGAGGTGACTAGGTGGGGTTTATTACAATTTCACAGGGTTTTATTAGTTGCTTCTTAGTTGAGTAGGACCTAACCCTATTAGGGTCCTATCAGCTCCCTTTTAGTTAACAAACAAAAAGTAAATAGATATTCATATGAAACTTCAAAACATGCACGAAAATAGATCAGAATAAGAACCAAAAGAAATATTTAGAGACCAAATCTGAAGGGAGAGATCAAAATAACAATGGTTATGATTAATCAAATGAGGGTTAGAGAAACTCAAATGAAGGTAACAAATAAACTCATCGATGTTTTATTTGTAAAAAAATTAGACATATTGAAAAGAATTATTGGTACAAAAATAACAATCCAAATGTTCCTTTATGCTCTTATTGAAAAAAATTTAGTCATCTTGAAAAAGACTATTGGAATAAAAATCAAATAAATTATAGTGAGAAAAATAATGATGGAAAAAGGGATAAAGAAAATATCTTCTTTATAATATCTGATAAAGAATATTCTAAATCTGTTTGATTTTTTAACAATTGATGCAGTAATCATATGATAATATACAAAAGTTTATTCCAAAGGCTTGATGATTAAGTCAGATCTAGAGTATATATGGGAAATAGCAATAAGGTTCAAGTGAAACGAAAATGAACAATTGCTATGAACACCAGATCTTGTAAAAAATTTATCAGTGATGTGTTGTTTATTCCTAGTTTAAAATAAAATATTATTAGTCTAGGATAATTGATGAGAAAAAGATATTATGCTATTTTTATGATAAAAAATATTTAATTTATTATAAGAAAATTAGAAAATTGATAGCACCTGTGAGGATGACAAAACAACAAAGTGTTTCCCATATTATTTTTAGATTTCTCCTTACAGAGTACATGAATCGACATTATGACATAAAAGCTACGATCATTTTGACATTATTGATGAATGAATGGGCTCCCTTTTAGTTAACGAACAAAAAGTAAATAGATATTCATATGAAACTTCATAACATGCTCAAAATAGATTAGAATAAAGACTAAAAGAAATATTTAAAAACCAAATCTCAAGGGAGATATCAAAATAACAATGGTTATGATTAACCAAATAAGGGTAAGAGAAACTCGAATGAAGGTAACAAAAAAACTCATCGATGTTTTATTGAAAAAAATATGGTCATCTTGAAAAAGACTATTGGAAAAAAATCAAATAAATTATCATGAGAAAAATAATGATGGAAAAAGGGATAAAGATAATATTTTCTTTATAATATCTGATAAAAAATATTCTAAATCTGTTTGATTTTTTAATAATTGATGTAGTAATCATATGATAATATACAAAGGTTTATTCCAAAGGCTTGATGATTAAGTCAGATCTATAGTATATATGGGAAATAGCAATAAGGTTCAAGTGAAACGAAAATGAACAATTGCTATGAACACCAAATCTAGTAAAAAATTTATTGATGATGTATTGTTTATTCCTAGTTTAAAATAAAATATCATTAGTATAAAATAACTGATGAGAAAAAGATATTATGCTACTTTTTTATGTAAAAATGCTTGATTTATGATAAGAAAATTAGAAAATTTATAGCAACTGTGAGGATGACAAAGAAACAAAGTGCTTCCCTTATTATTTTTAGATTTATCCTTACGTGCTACTGATAAATCCTTTTAGTTAACGAACAAAAAGTAAATATATATTCATGCTCAAAATAGATTAGAATAAGGACCAAAAGAAATATTTAAAAACCAAATCTCAAGAGAGAGATCAAAGGAATAATGGTTATGATTAATCAAATGAGGGTCAGAGAAACTCGAATGAAGGTAACAAAGAAACTCATCGATGTTTTATTTGTAAAAAAATTGGACATATTGAAAAGAATTATTGGTACAAAAATAACAATCCAAATGTTCCTTTCTGCTCTTATTGAAAAAAAATATGGTCATCTTGAAAAAGACTATTGGAATAAAAATCAAATAAATTATCATGAGAAAAATATAGATGGAAAAAGGGATGAAGAAAATATTTTCTTTATAACATCTGAAAAAGAATATTCTAAATCTATTTGATTTTTGAACAATCGATGTAGTAATCACATAACAATAGACAAAGGTTTATTCCAAAAGCTTAATGATTAAGTCAGATCTATAGTATATATGGGAAATAACAATAAGGTTCAAGTGAAACGAAAATGAACAATTGCTATGAACACCAAATCTAGTAAAAAATTTATTGATGATGTATTGTTTATTCCTAGTTTAAAATAAAATATCATTAGTATAGGATAATTGATGAGAAAAAGATATTATGCTATTCTTTATGTAAAAAATGCTTGATTTATAATAAGAAAATTAGAAAATTTATAGTAACGATGAGGATGATAAAAAACAAAGTGCTTCCCTTATTATTTTTAGATTTCTCCTTACATGCTACTGATGAATCGATATTATGACATAAAAGCTACAATCATTATGACATTATTGATGAATGAATGGGCTCCCTTTTAGTTAACGAACAAAAAGTAAATAGATATTCATGTGAAACTTCAAAACATGCTCAAAATAGATTAGAATATGGACCAAAAGAAATATTTAAAAACCAAATCTCAAGGGAGAGATAAAAATAACAATGGTTATGATTAATCAAATGAGGGTCAGAAAAACTTGAATGAAGATAACAAAGAAACTCATCAATGTTTTATTTGTAAAAAAATTGGACATATTAAAAAGAATTATTGGTATAAAAATAACAATCCAAATGTTCCTTTCTGCTCTTATTGAAAAAAAATATGGTCATCTTGAAAAAGACTATTGGAATAAAAATCAAATAAATTATCATGAGAAAAATATAGATGGAAAAATGGATGAAGAAAATATTTTCTTTATAACATCTAAAACAGAATATTCTAAATCTATTCGATTTTGAACAATCGATGCAGTAATCACATAACAATAGACAAAGGTTTATTCCAAAGGCTTGATGATTAAGTCAGATCTATAGTATATATGGGAAATAGCAATAAGGTTCAAGTGAAACGAAAATGAACAATTGCTATGAACACCAAATCTAGTAAAAAATTTATTGATGATGTATTGTTTATGTTAGGATCAAGAGCACTAAGAGGGGGGGGGGGGGGGGGTGAATTAGTGCAGCGGAAAACTTTCAACCTTTAAAACTGCATTAGTACGACAAAGCCGATTTCAATAGAAAAGTCGATTCGTAAATTTTTTTAACTTAAGATTAGGCAAGAAGCAGTTAAAATAAATCTATTAAGGCAGTTTGCAGTTGTGATGGAAATCAGAATGTAAGTGCAAACTGAAATACGATGTTCATACGAGAAAAGCGATTTACGTCTAAACACGATTCGGAAAATTCTGAGCTTGGAAACGCAATCGTAAAAGCGCAAAAGGCAGTAAGCTATGAAGGAGGTTTGCAGTAAGGATAATTAGCTCAAAGTAAATGCAAACCACAGAAGATGAGAGTTTACAGTGGTTCGGTCAATCGTGACCTACATCCACTCCTCCGATTCCTCTTCCGTCGAGGCCACCGGCATCCACTACAAGTGAAAATCAACCTCCTTCTTACACCCCTCTTCTCCTTTTATTGGGTTTAGGAGACAACCCTTACAAGCACTCACTCTCCTCTCTTAAACTGAATTCTAACACTTAAGCTAGATGAGGGAAATTCTAGAGATTGCAGCAGTGTTTTCTCTCTTTTAATCTCTCTATGCTTGTATCTTTTACCCAGGGATTGGAGGGGTATTTATAGGCTCCAAACCAGTTTGAATTTGGAGCTCAAATCTATCATCTCCCGAAATTCCGGGGTCTGGCGGTTGCACCGCCTGATTGGAGCGGTTACACCGCCTGGCAGAGCTCGGAGACTGAGCCTCTGGGCGGTGCCACCACTTGTCAGGGGCGGTTGCACCGCCTAGCAGAGCTCGGAGATCGAGCTCAGGCGGTGCCACCGCCTGACTAGGGCGGTTGCACCGTTATCAGAGGCGGTTGCACCGCCTAGTCTCGCTCGGAGACTGAGCCCTGGCGGTGCCACCGCCTGCCTGGGGCGGTTGCACCGCCCAGCTTTGCTGGGAGATCCTCTATTGGCCCCAAACTTGGCCCAAACTAGTCCGAACTTGGGCCCAATTGGCCCCTACTTGGGTTATAGGATTAATACCTAATCCTAACCCTAATTAACATGCTAACTATGAATTTAAAGATATTTTCTAAGCTATTACAAAGTCCGTGAGTCAAGACTTCTTCTGGCGAGCTTCCGGTAAACTTCCGGCGGTCTTCCGATGAACTCTCGGAAACCATTCTACGGACTCCCAACAAGCTCCTAGACTTCACGATTTGATCTTAGCGAGTTCCAACGAGCTTCTTCAGCAAGCTCCGATCTTTCTCGACGAGCTCCGTGAACTTCCAATGAACCTTCCGGCGAGCTTCCGAAAAACCATTCGGCAAGCTCCCAACTCATTCTCGGCTAGTTCCGGTAGTGTTCCTGACGAACCTTCGGACTTCCATTGAACTCTCGAACTCGCAACGAATCCTTCGCGCTTGACTCCGACACTTTATTTCGCTTTATGTCTTTATCATTATCATAGTTAATCCTGCACAATTAAAACAAAACTTTGATCGAGACAATTAATCCTAAGCAATTAAATAAGTTGTCCGGCATGTCATTGGTCCCTCGACGCTTCGTCCGATTCTTCGGCACATCGTCCTCTCCTGCGGCCTATTGTACAATCGGCCAGTTGACTCCGCAACTCCGATATCCTTGGCGCAATACCCGCTTTTCTTGCCCCGATGCCCAAGTCCACGGCCCGAAGCCTTCTGTCGATACGTCGACCGATCCATCGGCCCGACGTCCAATCTTCTGACATGTTTCTCCGGCACAACATGATTTTTCCTGCTTTAATTGTCTCATCCTGATCGAAGCATCCTGCGTCACTCAAAACACAGATTAAAACATAAACACAATTATCAATTGGTTTCATCATCAAAATACGAGATTCAACAATCTCCTCCTTTTTGATGATGACAATCAATTGATGACGGAGTTAAACTTAACTCCCGGAGTTTAAACAAACTCCCCCTATCAATATGCCATATTGATAGAACCTTGAATTCAAACTGAATTCAAGTCATTGCAATATTCATCATGAATACTTGCAACACATCATCATGAACTTATGCATAACATGTTATGACATCAACATACTTCTCCCCCTTTGTCATCAACAAAAAGGAGAAGTACCACAATCAAGTGTTTGGAATATTAGTTCAACTTATTACATGAAAAACATAATATCAAGTTTTATCATCATGCAATTTTGAAGCCAGAAAATTTACCAAGTATTACATCATGCTTAGAACATTTAAGCTATCAAGTTTCATATATGCAAGTTTTACAGCATTCAAGACATCAATTTTAGTAATGTTCAAGATAGCAAGTTCTACATCATGCAAGCTAGCAGTATTATAACATTTTAGAACCAACAAGCTATCAGTTTTGAGATGTTCAAGAAAGCAACTCTTGCTTCTTGAGATATGCAAATTTGTCAAGTTTTGCTATATGTGCAAGTAAGCATTTTTGCCTCTTGAGATAGGCAAGATAGCATATTTGCTTCTTTTGAGATAGCAACTTTTTGCTTCTCTTTAGACTACAAGCTAGCAATTTTTACGATATACAAGTTTCACAATATACAAGCTAGCAAAAACTTCGAAAGCAAATGCAATATAACTTTCTTGTGTAGGATCATGATTCTTGCTTCCTATTGCAATGTGCAAGTTGCAAGTTTTGCTTCTTGAGATAGGCAAGCTAGCACTTTTATAATTTTTGTTTCTTAAGATAGGTAGGCTTGTGATGTTCAAGATGACAAGCTCTTTCTTCTCTTTTGAGAAGTACCATTTTTGCTTTCTTTGCAAAATGCAAGCTAGCAAAATGTCAAACTAGCAAGAGATAATGTTTTACATGAGGCAAGCAAACAATTTGGCAAATGTTATATTTGCATCTTCTCTTTTGAGAAGTATAATTTTTTGCTTTCATCTTGAATTGTGCAAGCTAGCTAGTTTGCCTCTTTTCATGATGTTCACGCTAGAAATTCTTGCTCCCCCTTTGTCATTGTCAAAAACAAGGGAAGACCCTTATATCAATTTTCATATTATGACAAAGGTAAGTATCAATCTTATTTGTGCATCATTATATATTCAAATTAAAACATACATAATTTCAAAAACCTTATTTTTCATGCACGATATCGAAAAATAAATCAATCATCATTAATGGGCATATCATACATGATACTCAAACATTAAAATTTTTAAGCATTTATCAACATGTTGATCATCATACCAAACATTCATCATTTAAAGCATTCATGATACACATCATATGCAATACATCATGTATATCATTATCATAAGTATTTCATACATCATTTTAACTTCATAAATATTTCATCATTGCATGCATCATACCAAAACATTTCAAGCCATGCAAGTCATAAATACAAAGAAATCATGTCATGAAGGATAAAATCATTTGAATACCAAAAGATATTATTCATATAGTAAATATCTTCTTTAAATAAAATATCAAGAAAAATCATAGGAGTACAAAGAAGAGATCTTGTTTTAAAAGAAAATCAAGTAATAACTCCAAGAACTCACAAGGAAAAATCATGATTCATTTAGAAAATCTCCTCTCAAGAGAATATCAAGTAAAATCATAGAAGATCGATTAATGAGAAATTTTGATTTATAATAAAATATCATGTATCGAATGTCAAGAAATCAAAATGATGATTTATATAAAAAATATCACAAGTTATATTTAAGAGAAAAATCATCATTCATTTTCAACTCATTCAATTTGTCACATCAATATTTCTTAGATATGCATGATACAAATCTTCAACATATAACATGCATAAATTCAAAAAATTGAAAGGAGAAGGGAAGAATTCAAAGGTACGAAGATTTCAACCATCTCATAAACAAATGTAAGACCAAGTCATGAATCCAAAATTCCATGAAATAAAATGATCATTAAAGGTAATCTCATGTTATTCCAAGAAATCAATATCATGATTTTGATAAAACTCATTTCAAATTTAAATCATCAAAATCACTTTTATGGTTCACAAAATTCATAACATAGGTAGATTCATGATTTCATTGATAATATATTTTCCCCCTTTTTTAAGCATTTGATTTCATGTTAGCATGCCTTTTCATTTATGTTAAATAAAAACATGCATCAACATTTAGAATTGAAAAATGAATTTCATCATAGAACCATCAAGATCAATAGATTTTCAAAAATGAATTGTTATGGTCAAGAAAATCTGAAAATGAAATTTAACACTTTCATGCATTCGGACATGGTTTTGCCATATACATTCATGAGAATAACACATGCTTATCATCATGTATAACTTAAAATCTCATGCATAAAATTGTCAATCATTGTATCAAAAATATTTAATATTTTCATTACATTATTATACATTACTTCAAATCAAACATGATTTCATTCAACAATGTTAATCAAACATGATACACATTATGATTTTATATTTTCAATCAAAATCGTTTTGTTTGTTTATCATAAAATATGCAATGTTATCATTTCTGAAATTACTAGCATGATCATAATTTTTATATTTTTATTTTTAAACATGTAATTTTTAATAAAATTAATTCTAAACTAAAAAAGAAAATACATCATGAAAGAATCAAGTAATTTCAAAATAAATCAGGGGGATTTCGATTACCTTTTCATTGAAGGCGGTTAAGGCGTAGTTTGCCACCTCGCCTTTCTTGATTTTTTCCTCATCTTCGGAGGAGCTCGATTCATCCCACTTTGTGTTCTTCTTCTTTGGCCTCTTCCTCAGTTCAAGTTCATTGTTTATTTTAGATTTTTGTTTAATAAACTTATTAAGATTTAGTGTTCGAAGTTCAAGTTCATCATTGTCCTCATCACTTGAGTCATCGCTCAAGTGGTATTCATTTGTCCGGGGTTCCAAATCCTTCCTGTTCTTTGGAAGGTTGTTTTGTTTATCATGTTCATCATGTGCATTGTGCACCATTTCATATGTCATCAATGAACCAATTAGTTCTTCAAGTGGTAAGTTGTTTAGGTTTTTAGCTTCTTGTATTGCAGTTACTTTTGAATCCCACTTCTTAGAAAGAGAATGTAAAATCTTGTTTACGAGTTCAAAATCCGAAAAACATTGGCCAAGAGCTCTTAAACCATTGACGACATCCGTGAAACGGGTGTACATGTCAATAATGGTTTCGCAAGGCTTCATTCGAAAAAGTTCGTAAGAATGCACGAGAATGTTGATTTTGGACTCTTTCACTCGGCTAGTGCCTTCATGAGTGACCTCAAGAGTTCTCCAAATATCAAAAGCCGAATCACACATTGAAACACGATTAAATTCATTTTTGTCAGGTGCACAAAACAAGGCATTCATAGCCTTTGCATTTAAAGAAAAATACTTCTTCTCCAAATCCGACCATTCGTTCATCGATTTAGAGGGAAGTTAAAAATCATTTTCAACAATATTCCATAAATCCAAATTCATAGAAATCAAGAAAACTCTCATTCGAGTTTTCCAATAAGTGTAGTCCAATCCGTTAAACAACGGTGGACGAACAACCGAAAAACCTCTTTAAAGCCAAGAAGAGTAATTTCTCTCGGGGATAAATCCGAAATGAGAAATACCGGGCTCCGATACCAATTGTTATGATCAAGAGCACTAAGAGGGGGGGGTGAATTAGTGCAGCGGAAAACTTTCAATGTTTAAAACTGCGTTCGTACGACAAATCCGATTTCAGTAGAAAAGTCGATTCGTAAATTTCTTTAACTTAAGATTAGGCAAGAAGCAGTTAAAATGAATCTGTTAAGGCAGTTTGCAGTTGTGATGGAAATCAGAATGTAAGCGCAAACTGAAATACGATGTTCGTACGAGAAAAGCGATTTACGTCTAAACACGATTCGAAAAATACTGAGCTTGGAAACACAATCGTAAAAGCGCAAAAGGCAGTAAGCTATGAAGGAGGTTTGCAGTAAGGATAATTAGCTTAAAGTAAATGCAAACCAGAGAAGACGGGAGTTCTGATGGTCGGGTCAATCGTGACCTACATCCCTCCTCGATTCCTCTTCCGCCGAGGCCACCCAAGATCCACTACATTTTTAAGATCAACCTCCTTCTTACACCCCTTTTC
Organism: Musa schizocarpa; assembly: GCA_900464855.2. Taxonomy (NCBI): domain Eukaryota; kingdom Viridiplantae; phylum Streptophyta; class Magnoliopsida; order Zingiberales; family Musaceae; genus Musa; species Musa schizocarpa. The sequence continues at coordinate 32,068,312 of LS990921.1, forward strand.
TCCTTTTACTGGGTTTAGGAGACAACCCTTACAAGCACTCACTCTTCTCTCTTAAACTGAATTCTAACACTTAAGCTAGATGAGGGAAATTCTAGAGATTGCAGTAGTGTTTTCTCTCTTTTAATCTCTCTATGCTTGTATCTTTTACCCAAGGATCGGAGGTGTATTTATAGGCTCCAAACCAGTTTGAATTTGGAGCTCAAATCTATCATCTCCCGGAATTCCGGGGTCTGGCGGTTGCACCGCCTGACTGGAGTGGTTGCACCGCCTGGCAGAGCTCGGAGACTGAGCCTCTAGGCGGTGCCACCGCTTGTTAGGGGCGATTGCACCGCCTGGCAGAGCTCGGAGACCGAGCTCAGGCGGTGCCACCGCCTGACTGGGGCGGTTGCACCGTTGTCAGAGGTGGTTGCACCGCCCAGTCTCGCTCGGAGACTGAGCCCTGGCGGTGCCACCGTCGACACTATTTCAGCTCACTAGTTGGGCTCCAAACTTGGCCCAAACCAATCCGAACATAGGCCCAATTGGCCCCTACTTGGGTTATAGGATTAACATCTAATCTTAACCCTAATTGACGTGCTAACTATGAATTTAAAGATATTTTCTAAGCTATTACAAAGTCCGCAAGTCAAGACTTCTTCTAGCGAGCTTCCGGTAAACTTCCGGCGGTCTTCCGATGAACTCTCAGAAACCATTCTACGGACTCCCAGCAAGCTCCTAAACTTCATGATTTGATCTTAGCGAGTTCCAACTAGCTTCTTCGGCAAGCTCCGATCTTTCTCGGCGAGCTCCGCGAACTTCCAATGAACCTTCCGGCGAGCTTCCGAAAAACCCTTCGGCAAGCTCCCAACTCATTCTCGGCTAGCTCCGGTAGCGTTCCCGACGAACCTTCAGACTTCCGTCGAACTCTCGAACTCGCAACGAATCCTTCGCGCTTGACTCCAACACTTTATTTTGCTTTATGTCTTCATCGTTATTATAGTTAATCCTGCATAATTAAAACAAAACTTCGATCGAGATAATTAATCCTAAGCAATTAAATAAGTTGTCCGGCATGTCATTGGTCCCTCGACGCTTCGTCTGATTCTTCGGCGCATCGTCCTCTCCTGCGGCCTATTGCCCAATCGACCAGTTGACTCTGCAACTCCGATATCCTTGGCGCAATACCCGTTTTTCTTGGCCCGATGCCCAAGTCCACGGCCCGAAGCCTTCTGTCGATACGTTGACCGATCTATCGGCCCGACGTCCAATCTTCTAACATGTTTCTCCGGCACAACATGATTTTTCCTGCTTTAACTGTCTCATCCTGATCGAAGCATCCTGCGTCACTCAAAACACAAATTAAAACATAAACACAATTATCAATTGGTTTCATCATCAAAATACGAGATTCAACAGTTTATTCCTAGTTTAAAATAAAATATTATTAGTATAAAATAATTGATGAGAAAAAGATATTATGCTATTTTTTTATGTAAAAAATGCTTGATTTATGATAAGAAAATTAGAAAATTTATAGCAACTGTGAGGATGACAAAAAACAAAGTGCTTCCCTTATTATTTTTAGATTTCTCCTTACATGTTACGAATGAATCGATATTATGACATAAAAGCTACGATCATTATGACATTATTGATGAATGAATGGGCTCCCTTTTAGTTAACGAACAAAATGTAAATAGATATTCATATGAAACTTCAGAACATGCTCAAAATACATTAGAATAAGGACCAAAAGAAATATTTAAAAACCAAATCTCAAAGGAGAGATCAAAATAACAATGGTTATGATTAATCAAATTATGGTCAGAGACACTCGAACGAAGGTAACAAAGAAACTCATCGATGTTTTATTTGTAAAACAATTGGAATATTGAAAAGAATTATTGGTACAAAAATAACAATACAAATGTTCCTTTTTGCTCTTATTGAAAAAAATATGGTCATCTTGAAAAAGATTATAGAAATAAAAATCAAATAAATTATCATGAGAAAAATATAGATGGAAAAAAGGATGAAGAAAATATTTTTTTTATAACATCCGAGAAAGAATATTCTAAATCTATTTGATTTTTGAACAATCGATACAGTAATCACATAACAATAGACAAAGGTTTATTCCAAAAGCTTTAAGTCAGATCTATAGTATATATGGGAAATAGCAATAAGGTTCAAGTGAAACGAAAATGAACAATTGCTATGAACACCAAATCTAGTAAAAAATTTATTGATGATGTATTGTTTATTCCTAGTTTAAAATAAAATATTATTAGTATAAAATAATTGATGAGAAAAATATATTATGCTATTTTTTTATGATAAAAAAATACTTGATTTATGATAAAAAAAAATTAGAAAATTGATAGCAACTATGAGGATGACAAAAAACAAAGTGCTTCCCTTATTATTTTTAGATTTGTCCTTACATGTTACTAATGAATTAGCATTATGACATAAAAACTACAATCATTTGAATTTTTATTGATACATACAAACTATCTCATATGTCGAATCCTATAAAATTTAAATTGATAAAAAAATGTCTTAGAATAAGACTAAAGTTGAAGAAAATTCTGATGAGAACGATGAGGAGCTATAATTCAAGAAGCGAAAAGTTTTGGATTATGTTCCATCTACTGTTAATAAACCTGTTACAAAAACATTCAAAAGGACAACAAGCTAAGTAGTCTTAAGTATCTAAAGCCAATAGTGGTTCTGACGAGTCTTTCGAGGAAAGTGAAAACGAGCAACCACTGAAGATTCCAAAAAATTTAAAGATGCAAAAATGATAGATGCAGCATCCAAGATCAGTTTGCCAATACCTTCACAAAAGCTTTGGCGAAAGAAATATTTTATTCGGAAGACAACTTCAAGTTACAACTATTTGTATTAAGAAGGTGTGTTAAGATTAATTCAAATAGTTAGGATTAGATAAAATAAAAAATAAGAATTTAGATTTAAATGAATAGATAGAATGAAAAGATTTATTAAGATATGATAAAAAAATTTTATTATTTTAAGAAACTTATACTCTATCTTTTATTATACTCCGAGTTTTTTCATTGTATGTCTTTTCTTTTCTAGATTACTCTGCTTGCCCAGTATATAGTTGGTTGGCTATATGTCAAAATATATTTTCATCTGTTATGGCGATTTGTTGATTAGATGGGAAGCCAACGTGCTAAAAGGAACTCTGGAAGCGAGTTAGTGATTTTTCATTTTTATTACTAAAATAATTATTGAGAAAAATAAACTGAGGCAACTAGTCCAGTTTATTTATCACATTATTGTTAATATATATTGAACAACTTGATTGCATTAACCAGTGTTTAAGATGCATGGTGTCAATGTTTCGTGAACATCACGATTATGACCATTATTTACTGTTGACGGAGAAAATGTGTTGAAACCGCATCAGCTTGACCATTCTGGTAGCTGTTAATATATGTATTTCATGTTTGCATTCAGTAGTGTGTTTTTACCTCTTTTTTCTGTATTCATCAAACCTGATCATTTGTTCGGAGTTCTGTAGTATGTTGCTTGGCTTTTGTTCTTTTCGAACGGCTAAAACTGGACAACTTGGGCTTGCTAAGACGTTGTGTTGTTCTGATTTATGCCTATGATGCTAAATAGCTGGAGACTGCCAGGTTTTGAAGATAATAACTGATGTCCTTATTGGGCTAGGTCATGAGATATAGGATGTTGATAATAATTAATGTCATTATAAGCCTGATGACACTTTGAGGTTTTATCTTATAATTAATTCAAATATAAAAAAAGGATGAGGTTTGGGCGGTTCATTGTGGTGTTACTCCAATAAGTTGTTTTGGTGACTTGAACCCTAGCCACGTAGCTTGCCAAAGAGCAATCGAACACCATGATTTCCTCGCCCACCGAATTCAAGTTTTTGCAGGGTTCAAGGCCAGAGCAGATGATAGCTTGTGGAACCCTGTGTCCGAGTGGACGAGGATGATATGCTTCATCAGTGGTGGCCTATGCAACAGTTTGGGAGAGACCTATGGACCTCCAACTGGGATTCATGATGATGCTATATAAGTCTTAGATTGGCTAGGACTTGGAGAGCCATGGTCTTTTAAGTCTGGTACTGAGCTCCTCTCCTTGAGGCGCCTTTTCAGGGTTCACCCTAGGCCTAAAACTGTGCTGGCCTTAGCTCAGAGTGAACAATACTTAGCTGGTCGATTAGTGATGGAAATTTGCATCATTAGCGAGAAACATTGATGTTGCTAGGTGAGTTATTGTCGTATCAATTCAGTGCCGACTAGATTATCAGAGTCAGAGTGGATGTTAAATAATTTTTTTTTTTCCTAGAATGTGTGATTTTGTTATTTTTGTGTGTCTTGATATATCGCTTGATATATATATATATATATAAATTTTTATATATATAATTTTTTTATAAAAGATGATCCGTGTATAGATCAGTTGACGGATCGATACGTATCGTTCGATACGAATGGTATTATTTGAAACTGAATATCTTACTGTTAATATTTATGGATTTTATCCTAGATCTATATCAATGTCTTGTTGCCTGCTTGATGTTGATGTACTGAATATCTTACCGTTAATATTTATGGATTTTATCCTAGATCTATATGAATGTCTTGTTGCCTGCTTGATGTTGATGTACTTTGGATCTTTAATTTTTTGTTTTCTTTTGTTTCTCTAAGCATGGCTAATATATCTAGCAGGTTGGAGATAAGTAGCATTGGACGACTTAAAGTAACCCATTATGCATGACAGTCGACTGAACTCATTGGTGGGGGTCTGTCGTTTCAACAGTTCTATGTCCTTCACTTAGATTTATGCTTGCTATTTGTTTTGGGTGGGCATAAAGCATCTTCTCCGATTTGATCGGTCAAAGTTTCTTTCTTCCGTTGGAACTTCATTTTGCCCTTTACCGTCATTTCTTCTTGCAATATGAAAAAAGTCATGTAAGTAGCATTGAACTGATAAGCAGATAAGATTTTCTCAATATAATTAAAATAATTTTTAAATAATTAAAAAAAAAATTTCATGCTGAATGTGTATAACCTCCCGTTGAATTTGTATAAATAGCTATCAAAAGTTCACTATCAAAATGAACTAAACAATTACACTTTATATATTTCATAATTTCTTCTACAATTTTTATCTTTCTATATTCTTTATTTAATTTTTATCATAGTATCAGAGCCTTCTTCCTTGTGGATGTAGGCTGCTCCCTTGTGGATGTAGGCTGCTCCTTCCTTGTGGATGTAGGCAGCTCTGTCGAAACCTTCTACTGCTCCTCTTTTCTGTTCAGTTGGAAAAGACAATGTTGCTGCTTACCGGTGTCGCTGCTTCCTATTCCTCAATCGGAGACTGTTCGACCATCTCCTACCCTCAATCGGAGACTGCTCGGCCGTCTCCTACCCTCACAAGAACCTCGCCTATACTACCGTGGTGGCTGCCGTCCTTGCAACTGCTCCTCGGCCAGCAACCTCTCCTCCTCGTTCCCCTCGAAGTGATCAAGGAGGGTCGATCCCCTCGAAGTGATCATCCCCTTTCTCTTCTTTTTTTTTTACGATAAGACTTTAGGATCTTATCATTTGGTATCAGAGCCTACGATAAGATTTTAGAGTCTTATCATTTGGTATCAGAGCAACGATTCTTGGCGCAACCCGTCGTAACCTTGCTTCCCTTCTTCCCCACCACCACTACAAGACAACTCTTTCTTCACCGTTGTCGTTGTTTCCCCGGCCAGCGACCTTCGACCATTGCTCGACCTCTTGACTGTCTCATCTCGTTCAAAACAAAAAAAAACAAAAAAAAAAAAGAAAAAAGAAAACACGAGAGGAAGAAGAAGCCGCAGCCACGCACCCCTGCTTCCCCTGCTTCCGGCCAGCCCACCCGCCGCCCGTCGCTGCTCTCCGGCCAGCAACCGACTCTGCCCCACTTCCGGCCAGAGTCCACCGCCGCCTCCCACTCGAGCCACCACCGCTGCCAGGACACGACGCTGCCAGCGTCCAACTCCGCCGCAGCCCTGCTCCTCTTCTCTACCGCCGCTGCAGGGCAACTCCTTCTCCGCCGCCGCCGCTGCTTCCCGGCCGATCGATCATCGCCGCCCGCCTCCCAGCCGCAACCCTAGCCGTGCCCCCCCCTTGGGTCGCAGCCGCAGCCGCCGGTTGCCGCAGCCCCTCGTTGCAACGGTTGCAGAAACAGAGTTACTCTGTTGCCGCAGCCCCTCGTCGATCGCAGCCGCGCCTCCACCAGCCGCGCCGCCTCCAGCACTCCTCTTCCCCTCCAGCGCCGTCGCCGCCCAGCCGACCCATCACCGCTGCAGGCCACCGTGCGACGACCGCCGCACGCCTTCCAGCAGCCGATCCTCCTTGCTCTGCATCCGTAGTGCCAGAAACAGGGCAACTCACCGGTTGCCCTTGTTCCCAACCGTGACACCGCCGACTCCTTCTCCACCGCTGCCGCTGCTTCTCGCCCGCACGATTGCAGCCGCAGCCCTCGTTGCAACGGTTGCAGAAACAGAGCTTCCTCGATCTGCAACGTTGCTGCAGCCCCCTTGCTCTGCATCTTTGCCGCTGCCGCCGGTTGCCGCCACTGCAGCCTCAACCCCGGCCGCTTCAACGCCACCTCCCTCTTGTTCTGCCTCCGCTGCTGCAGTTGTTGGTTGCCATCACCGCAGCCTCAACCCGGTTGCTCGGCGATTGCTTCCTTGGGTCACAGCAGTCACAACCGTCACCTTTCAGCCTCCGCTCTCATCTCACACATGACAAAAACACAGGGCAGCAACTCTTCCTCCGTCGTAGCAACCGCAGCGGCAAGTCCTTGTCAGCGCTGCCTCCAACCACACCATCATCGCTGCCTCTCAGCCCTCAGCAGCAGCGATCCCTCCAAGCAACGACTGCAACAAGCATTGTTGCCTCTCACCAACGCCTCCTCTCGTAGCGTGACAGAAACAGAGCAACGCTGCCTTCCATCTGCGTTGTCGCAACCATCACAGCGGTGAGCCCTTGGCGGTGCTGCCCCAGCCGCACCACCATCACTGCCTCCAAGCCCTCAGCAACAGCGATCCCTCTATGCAGCGACCGCAACAAGCATCGTTGCCTCCCACGCGACGACCGCAGCTACATCCTCGCATCATCGCAGCAACCCTTCATTCCCATAGTGTTGCCACCGACTGCGTCACAACAACAGCACCGAATAGGGCAGTGATTGATGCCCTTGACCGACACCAAAAATAGGAGTTGAGATTACAGATTTGCAGTCTTACACAATGGCCATTGATAACTCGGTGAAAGCACAAATGGAAGCATTGGAAATCAGAATTGAGAATCGACTGCAAAAACACTTAATGATTTCAAAAAGAGCCTATCGGAGAGCCTTAGCAAATTTAAACAAAATGGGGGCTCAAGTTCTACGTTGCACAGATTTGAAAATACAGGTAAAAGACCCCAAGATTGTGACACAATCTAATCATACATGAAGGTGGATGGACAGTTCTCAAAAATTTGTCAGACTTCTACAGTATTGGAATATCATAGTAGGTTTGAAAGATTATCAAATCAAGCTAGAGATTGGTCAGAACGACAACTTCTAGATATGTTTATTGAAGGTCTTATTCCAGAGATCCAGTGTGAAGTTAAGGCTCGTCAACCTCGCACTATGATAGCTGCGATCTCATTCGCACATCTAAATGAGAAAAAAATCAATAGGGAAAATCATGGAAACAGAAGTGACAATAACCAGATAATCAGTAAGCCACCAGCCCTATCTATTCCCAACCAAAGCCTTGACACCCAAAAACTAACCCAAGAAGAACTTAAGGAAAGATCAGCAAAGGGTTTGTACTATGATGAAAAGTGGAGTATGGAGCATCGATGTAAACAAGGGCAACTTCTGATGATTGAGCCAATTAGAGAGGAACCAGAAATAAAAGAGTTGGACTCCGATCATAAAGGTATAAAAACTGATAAAGATATTGAAGTCATCACACATACAGTGCATGCATTGGCTGGCTACACTAATCCACAAACTATGAAAATCGAAGGAACTTTGAAGCATCAACCTATCACTATTTTGATTGATACAGATAGCACTAATAATTTTATGGACAAGAAAGTTGCAGCCCAATTAGCCCACCACATTGAAGGTTGTGATATATTCGAAGCTTATGGATGGATTTTAACTTATGATAGCAAAGGTTCAAAGATAAAATTGATTATACGAGGGTTTGATATTCGCCTCCGCCATCAGAGTAAACTGTTTTAATGGAAGATTGAAAAAATTCTCGACCAACTTTCGAAAGTTGGTAAATACTGTGGAAACATCAGACTTATGGTGGAGAGGATATAATCATGTGTACTTAGTAAAATAGTCTACAAAAATGACATAAAAGCGAAACTTGTCTAAAGAAGGAATTAGGGCAGGGCCCCACACATCGGTATAAATGATTTCAAATGGTTTAGAGCAAGAAATGGAGATTGTCCCAAAAGACAGTTTATGACTTTTATTGCAAAGACAAGCATCGCAATGATTAACAGTGTTATTGATTTTCAAGGTAGAAAGAGAATAATGAGAAAGTAATTTTTGCTGGATAAAAGGGGAGGGATGACCAAGACGACGATGCCATATATCGACCGGAGCTGCGACTAAAGAGTGAGTAGTAGGAAGGGTAATTTGCAAAGCGGATGGCCACTCATAAATGTTGTCTTTGTTCTGGCCCTAGACCAAGGATGCCTCCGTGCTCAAATCCTTAACAAGAAAAAAGTTAGGAAAGAATTCAATTGAGGTATTATTTTGTTTACAGAATTGAGAAACGGAAATGAGGTTTCTTTTAATGTTAGGGCCACACAAAACATAATCGAGTGTAAAAGTTGTGGTAAGTGAACTAAGCGTTGAGGAACCAGAATGAGTAATAGGAATTCTTTTACCGTCACCGATGATGATATCTTCATTTCCGTCATAGTTGTTGTGGATGGACAAGTTTTGAAGATAAGAGATGATCTGATGAGAGGCGCCCGAGTCCACAATCCAATTAGGTTGGATAGGAGTTGGAGTAGCCATGAAATTCGCCTGAGGCCACTATGTTGGAGCAGGGAGTCTGGGGCGAGATCGACAGACTTTCGCGGAGTGTCCGACTTTATCACATAGTTGGCAAACGACTCGTTGGTGGCTTGTGAAGTCAGGACGCGACAACTGAGGATTATGAAAGTTACCACCTTGATATGGATAAGGGGGGTTTGGTCTGGGCCCCATAGGGCTAGGAGGCAACTTAGCCAAATCGTTGTTGACGTGCTTATTGTACTGGTTGCTCTTCCTCTTGGACTTTTGATTGACTTGAGCTGTAATAAGTGGTCTGGGCAACCTATTATCATGCTTCAAGTACGTCTCATAGTCGATCAACTTATCATAAAGTTCTTTGAATGATATTGGTGAGTCACGTGCCCGAAGTGCTACTGTTAGTTCTTTGTACTCGCCTCCTATGCCATTGAGGGTATGGAGTAGGACTTCATCACTGAGAGAATATCATCGGGTGTAAATGGGTCTTTCGAATTAAGCGGAACCCAGACGGATCCGTTGCCAGATATAAAGCACTTCTAGTCGCCAAAGGGTTTCATCAACGACCTGATGTCGACTTCACAGAGACATTTAGTCCCGTTGTTAAACCTACAACAATCCATCTTATCCTGAGTTTGGCCATCTCAAATGGCTGACACATACGACAATTGGATGTTAATAATGCCTTTTTACAGGGGACACTTACTGAAGATGTCTTTATGCAGCAACCTCCTGGTTTCGTTCATCCTCAATATCCGAGGCATGTCTGCAAACTTCAAAAAGCTATTTATGAACTTCATCAAGCTCCAAGGGCTTGGTATAACGAGCTTGGCTCGTTTTTTATCTCAATTGGCTTCATCAATTCCAAGTCTGATACCTCGTTATTCATTTGCCAGCACAATGGAAGCATAATATATTTTTTAGTATATGTGGATGATATTATTGTCACAGGAAATGATCCTTTGAAGACTCGAGCATTTCTAAAGCACTTGGTCGATCGATTCTCCCTCAAAGATCTAGGAACTTTAAGCTACTTTTTGGGAGTGAAAGCAACATTTACACCTTCAGGTCTCTTCCTATCACAAAGAAAGTATATTTAAGATTTATTATCAAAGACAAACATGCAAGATGCGAAAGAGGTTACAACTCCTCTCTCTACTAGTGAATCACTTAAATTATGTGATGGAAGTCCTGCTACAGATTAGACTCAATATCGATAAGTCCTTGGCTCCTTACAGTACTTGGCTCTCACCCGTCCAGATATTTAATTTGTCGTCAATAAATTATCGCAATTCATGCATCGACCATCTACTATGCATTGGTCTGCGGTCAAACGAATTTTGCGGCATCTTAAAGGGACTCTTAATCATGGCATTTTTCTTCGCAAAAATGCTTCACTCCAACTCCATGCCTTTGCTGATGCTGATTGGGCAAGGAACTTTGATGATAGAACATCTACGTCAAGATACATTGTCTTCCTTGGAGTTACTCCAATCAGTTGGAGTTCTAAAAAACAAAAGACGGTTGCACGATCTACAACTGAAGCTGAATATCGTGCCATCGCCACCACCGCTGCTGAACTCAATTGAGTCACAAATCTGCTCAAGGAACTCAACGTCAACTCTACAGTTATTCCTACAATATACTATGATAATATTGGAGCTACCTACTTATGTGCTAATCCAGTGTTTCATTCCCGCATTAAACACATAGCCATTGACTTCCACTTCGTGCGAGATCAAGTTGTCAAACATCAACTCCGTGTTTCTCATGTACATACAGCAGATCAACTAGTAGAGTCACTCACAAAGCCTCTCGCCCGTAAATTTTTTTCATCTCATCGGTCCAAGATCGGCATCCTTGATGGAAGCTCAATCTTGCGGGGGCATGATAAGCAGATAAGATTTCCTCGAGACAGTCGAGGAAATCTCTAAGCAGTTGAGAAAAATCCTCCATGCTGAATGTGTATAACCTCCCTGAGTGTGTATAAATAGCTATCAAGAGCTCACTATCAAAATAAACTAGACAATTACATCTTATAAATTTCATAGTTTCTTCTATAATTTCTATCTTTCTATATTCTTCGTTTAATTTTTATCATGACCGATTTAAGTAACCCATTATGCATGAAAGTCAACTTGACTGAACTAATCGGTGGGGTTCGTCATTTGAACAGTTCTATGTCCTTTACTTAGATTTATGCTTGTTTTTTTTTGTTTTGGGTGGGTATAAAGCGTCTTCTCCAATTGGATCGTGGTGAATGATTCTTTTGAACTTCATTTTGTGCTTTACCTCCCATCTCTTCTTGCAATATGAAAGTCATGTAAGCCAGGGTCAAGTTTAATTTTATTTGCTCTCTTGCTTGTTTACATGCCAAAATATCCCTGAATTTTTAGGCTCAACTGATTTTTTACCCTGTACCCTACGTTCTTTATTAATTTTTTAGTCTTATTTCTGGGAGGTAGCATTGATAAGAATCTTATTTATGTAAAAAGAATTTCTGTAAATTTGATCGCTTTTAGGTGCGGATAATTCATGCAATGGCAAGGGACACTATATTAAATTAGAGTTCGTGGTTGCCCATCTGATTTATTGATTTCACAGGTATCTTCAGTAGTAGTAAGATGGATTTGGTTGCTGATTGGTACTGTGATTTTACAGTATTACACTGTTTTCTTTTTTATTAAATGATCCATTGTTTTTTTCATATGACTGCTAGTTTCAAAGTATATTCCTTGTTTTTAACTGAAAAATATTCATGAAGAATCTTAATAATTTTATTCGTTGTTAATTTCTCAACGCTGATTAGTTAGTTGTATGATTTGGTCATTCCTGAGAAGCAGTTGCATCACTTTTGCATTTATGAGGATTGTTCGATATCTCAAAGGAGTCAAAATGGTGAAGTCCACGGCAGAAGAGCTCCGTGGTAATCATGGACATGAGACATATGTCTGTCAATGCACATGTGGATCATGGTAAGAAATTTTGAATTGTTTGCACAGTTTAAATTGTTATGATAAATTTGGAAACCTATAACTATCTGCATGGTTTTTTATGCCAAAATAAGTTGCAGACTGCATTTGTCTGTTGGGCTGATGGCCCATATTCAGCCCATGTGGGCTTTATCAGCCCACAGCTCACACTCCCTCTTAACCTAACCTTAATTAAGATTAGGGAGGTGTGGTGGCTGCGTTTTAGAGGCAGATTAAAGCTATAAAAAGGCAACAACGAGGCAGATCTTTGGAGCCACGAGATTCCAAAGAGAAGAAGGAGAACAAGGCAGAAAAGGAAGAGAAAGAAAGGGAAGAAGACAAGGACAACACAGAGAGACTGTTCACAATCATCTAGCAGTGTTCTCATCTCAAGGTTAGATCAAATCTGATGAGTCTCTCTTGCTGTGATTACTTGGGAGGTTTTAGATATTGTGGGCGATGAACGTGATCCTTGTATCCCGTTATTCTCTTGTGGTTGTTGCTTGGGTTTTGGGCAAGAGATTGAGATTTGTATATTCATTATTCTCATAGTGAATTATCTCTAGTTTGCCCGTGGTTTTTACCCTTCACATTGAAGGGGTTTTCCACGATATATCTTGGTGTTCGTTTGATTGTGTTTCCATTTTATTCCATTGCGTATTTTGGTCTTCTAGTATTTGTTCCTATACAAAGGTTATTCCTGGCTATATCCCCATCAACCTGGTATCGAGCGGGGTTTTGGTGATTTAATTTTGTATTTGAATATGGAGGCCGATAATATTTCTCGCATGATTAGTTTGAATGGAAATAATTGGATGATATGGAAACCAAGAATGGAAGATCTCTTGTATTGCAAAGATTTGTATGGACCTTTGCTGAGGGGATAGTGCAAAACCTACAACTATGATAGATGATGAGTGGAAGAGGTTAGATCGAAAAACAATTGGATTTATTAGCAATTGGTTTGATGATAGTGTATTTCACCATGTTTCTCTTGAAATTTCTGCATATTCTCTTTGGAAAAAAATTGGAAAGTCTCTATGAAAGAAAAACAAATTGGCAACAAAGCTTTTTTGATCGAAAACTTGTGAACCTAAAATATAGAGAGGGTGCTTCTATTCTTTGAAAGCATTTGAATGAAATGCAGAGTATTACTAACCAGTTATCCTCTATGAGAATGTCTCTTGATGATGAGTTGCGAGGCATTGTTACTTCTCAGTTCATTACCGGAAAGTTGGGAGACACCGGTGGTTTCCCTTAGTAATTCTGAGGATGGTATTGTCACTATGAGTCAAGTAACAAGCGGTTTGTTGAATGAGGAGTTAAGAAGAAAGAGTTCGGCAACATCTCGGAATGATTCATGGGCACTTATCTCCGGATAACGAGGAAGGTCAAAGTCTAGAAGCGGTTCCGTATGGGTAGGAGCAAGTCAAGATCAGAAAAAGATATTGTTTGCTATAACGTGGTGAGAAAGGACATTACAAGAACCAATGTAAGCAACCTAAGAAGAGAAAAGAAAAAGGGAAAAGAAGTGGAGTCTACAGAGTCAAAGGATAATACTACAGCCTACGGTCAGGGGTGGTGATTATTTGATTTTGTCTCCTTCTCGATGATATTTTTTCTTGTGTGTGTCGATCTTGAGTGGGTGATTGACACAAAGTGCTTCTTATCATGCTACACCACGGAGGGAGTTTTTTGCTACATACTGTGTCCGGAAACTTTGGTGTTGTCAAGATGGGCAACTATGGCAAAACAGACATTATTAGCATGGGTGATATCCATTTAAAGACCAACCTTGGTCGTAAGTTGGTATTTAAGGATGTGAGGCATGTGGTTGACTTGAGGCTAAATTTAATTTCAGTTGGAAGACTAGATGATGAAGAGTATGAAAGCAGATTTCACGAGAGGGCAATGGAAGCTCAATAAGGGTTCTCTTGTTATAGCTAATGGAAAGAAATGTCATACTTTTTATAAAGTTGCGGGCTAAAAGCTTATGGTGAGCAGTTAAATGCTCTGAGAGAAAGACTTCAAAGATGGAGTTGTGGCATAGGCGATTGGGACACATGAGCGAGAAGGGGCTGCAAGCTCTTTCCAAGAGAGATGTATTACCAGACCTCAGAGGTATACATCTGAACCCTTGTATTGATTGTTTGGTAGGTAAACAACATAGAGTTTCATTTGCTAGTCCTGCTTTGTCTAGAAAAATGCATGTCTTAGACCGGTGTTTATACATATGTATGTGGTCCTTTGAGGACAAAACTCCCGGTGGATCTCGTTGATGTTCTTGGTATAAGTGGTGCACTTTATTTTGTCACTTTTATAGATGATTTTTCCGGAAAGTTTGGGCTTATGCTTTGAAGACCAAAGATCGTGTTATTAATGTCTTCAAAGAGTTTCATGCCGGGGTTGAAAGGGAGACGAAAAGGAAATTGAAATGCATAAGATCGGATAATGGTGGTGAGTATATGGGATTGTTTAATGACTATTGCAGGTCGCGATGGGATCCAACATGAGATGACAGTTCGGTACACCTCAAAGATAATGCAATTGCAGAGAGGATGAACCGCACCATCATGGAAAAGATCGATGTATGCTTTCACAGCCAAGCTACCCAAAAGGTTTTGGGATGAGGCTTTGAGGACTGCAGGTTGATGTGATCAACTTATCACCATGTCTGACCCTAGATGGTGATGTTGCAGAGCATGTATGGTCGTGGAAAGATGTTTCCTCTGGGCATTTGAGAGTGTTTGGTTGTCGTGCATTTGCACATGTTCCAGATAATGAGAGGTCCAAGCTAGATGGTAAGTCTAAAGAATGTATTTTTCTTGGTTACTCACATGATCGGTTTGTTTCTGAGCTTTGGGATCCGTAAAAGCGTAAGGTGTTCAGAGTAGAGATGTGGTCTTCTTTGAAGATCAAACCTTTAAGGATTTGAAGAAGAAGGCACCAACCAAGACTTTCAGAGAAGGATTAGCAGATTTCGACCCAGTTATTCCTCCAATATATCGGGGTGATGGGGAGATGTGCGAGAAAATAGTGTAGAGCCCGATATTGATTTTACCCGCAGGACATGTTGAGCAAGAAGAAGTAGGAGAGCAAGTTCCTTGAGAACCTCAATTGAGAAGATCTTCTAGACAACGTCAACCTTCCGTAAGAAGATACTCTACGATGAGTATGTGATGCTTATCGATGCAGTGAACCGGAGAGTTACCGAAGAAGGGATTGAGAGTGAGCAGAAAGAGAAGTGGTTAGTTGCTATGCAGGAAGAGATGGATGCTCTTCAGAAGAACCACACTTATGATTTGGTGCTGCTACCAAATGGAATGAAGGCCTTGAAGAACAAGTGGGTTTTTAGGTTGAAGACTCAAGAATATTGTTCTCAACCAAAGTACAAAGCTAGATTGGTTGTGAAAGGCTTTGGTCAAAAGAAAGGTATTGACTTTGAAGAGATATTTTCTCCTGTTGTTAAAATGTCTTCTATTCGTGTTGCTCTTGGTATTGCTGCTAGCCAGGACTTGGAGGTTGAGTTAGATGTGAAGACGCCTTTCCTTCATGGTGATTTGGAGGAGGAAATTTATATGGAGCAAACCGTAAGGCTTCAAAGTCAAAGGTAAAGATAATTTTGTTCCTAAGTTGAAGAAGAGCTTGTATGGGCTAAAAGCAAGCTCCAAGACGCTGGTACAGAAAGTTTGATTCATTTATGACAGAAAATGGATACAAAAAGAAACGACTTGATCATCATTGTGTGTACATCAAATGGTTTGGTGAGAATTTTATTATTCTCTTACTTTATGTTGATGACATGCTTATTCTTGGAAAAGATATGTCTAAAATTGACAGGTTGAAGAAGGAACGAGTGAGTCTTTTGCAATGAAGGACATGGGGCCAAAGAAAGCAAATACTAGGCATACTGATTTTCGTGTGGGAAAAACAAGAAGATTTGGTTGTCACGGAGAAATACATCGAGAAGGTATTGGAAAGATTTAGTATGAGCAATGCTAAGCCAGTTGGTTCTCCTCTTGCAGGTCACTTCAAGTTGTGCTTTCTAACGAGTCCCGTCAAGTGATGAGGAGAAGGAGAAAATGCAAAAGGTTCCTTATGCTTCAAATTGGAAGTTTAATGTATGCAATGGTATGTATATGGAGGTAGGACATCGTGATATGTAGTGGGTGTTACTAGCGATTTCTTGCAAATCCGGGCAAAGAGCATTGGGCGGCAGGTGAAGTGGATTTTAGATATCTCGAGGGGAGCTCTAAGGTTTGTTTAAGCTTTGAGGTGGACCACTGCGTTAACGAGGAGTTACACGATGCGAGATATGGCAAGAGATATAGATACTGAGGAAGTCTACTTGGGGTTATGTACTTACTTTTTTTGGGGGGAGTCGTGGTCATGGCAATCCGTGTTACAAAGGTGTATTGCTCTCTCCACCACGAAGCAGAATATATTGTCGCTACAGAGGTATGCAAAGAAATGTTATGGATGAAAAGAATTCTTACAAGAATGGGAAATAAACAGAAAAATTATGTGGTGCATTCAGGACGACTGAAAGTGCTATCCATTTGTGTAAGAACCCAATGTTTCATTCCAAGTCAAAGCATATAGATGTCGATACCACTTGGATTGAAATGTATTTGAAGAGAAGCGATTTGCGACTTTAAAATTCATACTGAGATGACAACGGAGCGAGACATGTTGACGAAGACCTTAACAAAAGAAAAAGAGAGAGATATGCCGGTTGGTTACCCGGTATGGCTTCACATTGAGGAGTCATGGGGACGCCCTCCCTTATGGTGAAGGGGAGGTTGTTGGGCCGATGGCCCATATTCACCCATGTGGCTTTTTATCGACCCACGGCTCACCCCTCTTAACCTAACCCTAATTAAGATTAGGGGGGGTGTGGTGGCTGCGTTTTTAGAGGCAGATTAAAAAAGCTATAAAAAGGCAACAACGAGGCAGATCTTTGGAGCCACGAGATTCCAAAGAGAAGAAGGAGAACAAGGAAAAAAAGGAAGAGAAAGAAAGAGAAGAAGACAAGGACAACGCAGAGAGACTGTTCACAATCATCTAGCAGTGTTCTCATCTCAAGTTAGATCAAATCTATGAGTAGTCTCTTGCTGTGATTACTTGGGAGGTTTTAGATATTGTGGGCGATAGACGTGATCCTTGTATCCCGTTATTCTCTTGTGGTTGTTGCTTGGGTTTTGGGCAAGAGATTGAGATTTGTATATTCATTATTCTCATAGTGAATTATCTCTAGTTTGCCCCGTGGTTTTTACCCTTCACATTGAAGGGGTTTTCCACGTATATCTTGGTGTTCTGTTTGATTGTGTTTCCATTTTATTCCGCTGCGTATTTTGGTCTTCTAGTATTTATTCATATACAAAGGTTATTCCTGGCTATATCCCCATCATTGCCAGCATCTTTTCCCCTGGCCTGGGTTGGCAGATGAATATGTATGTAATGAAGATTTGTTGAGATTGATCTTTTAATTGATTTTTTTGCCGTCTTATTTGTTCCTGCTTATGGTTCGTTCACCTTTCTGCCTCCTAGTGTTGGTATTTTACATTTATTGAAGTATTTTAACATCTTAACTGTTTGAGTTGTTATATTTTAGCATAAACTTGTATCGATTTTGACAAAACCATATAAGCTATAGAATGATGTGATTTTGGGATTCCATATGTGAAGTAGCTTAATACAAATTTATGTTGTCTCTGAACATCGACATATGTTCATGGTATTTGCAGGTAAGTAGTCTACTCTCACTGATCCTCTGGTTGCTGCTGCTGGAATCATTGCACAAGAAGTTGCTGGGGATGTCAGGATGACTGATAGATAACCCGCCAGGATGAGGCTGAACGTGGTATTACAATCAAATCTACTGGGATCTCTCTTTTCTACGAGATGACTGAGTCGTCCCCGAAAAAGAAATTACAAGGGTGAGAGAAGTGGAAATGAATATCTCATTAACCTCGTTGATTCGCCCTGGGCATGTTTGACTTCTCTTCTCCGAATTACCGATGGTGCGTTAGTCGTCGTAGACTGTGTCGAGGGCGTTTGTGTCCGGACCGAGACTGTTCTTAGACAAGCTCTGGGAGAAAGAATTAGACCTGTATTGACTGTTAATAAGATGGATAGGTGCTTTTTGGAGCTTCAGGTTGAAGGGGAGGAAGCCTATCAGACCTTCCAACGTGTTATCGAGAAGGCTAATGTTATTATGGCTACCTACGAAGATACTCTCCTTGGTGATGTACAAGTACATATCCAGAGAACTTGTACGAGGGTCCTCTTGATGATATATATGCCAATGCTATCGGAAATTGTGATCCGGAGGGCCCTCTTATGCTATGTGTGTCTAAGATGATTCCTGCTTCGGATAAGGAGTGCAGGTTCTTTGCATTTGGCAGAGTGTTCTCTGGCAAGGTCGCCCCACTGGCATGAAGGTTCGTATCATGGGGGCCATAGTACTTACTATGTATGTACCAGGTCAGAAGAAAGACTTGGTATGTGAAAGAGTGTCCGAAGAACTGTCATCTGGATGGGTAAAAAACAGGAGTCTGTGGAGGATGTGCCATGTGGAAATACAGTGGCGATGGTTGGTTTAGATCCTTTTATTACCAAGAAGAATGCCACCCTGACAAATGAGAAGGAAGTTGATGCGCATCCATCCCATTAGGGCCATGAAATACAGTGTTCGATGCAAAGTTGCATCGGACCTTCCCAAACTTGTGGAAGGGTTAAAACGCCTTGCCAAATCTGATCCCATGGTGGTGTGTACGAGACAGGAGTCCGGTGAGCACATCGTTGCTGGAGCTGGGGAGCTTCACCTTGAGATATGCTTGAAAGATTTGCAAGAGGATTTTATGGGAGGGGCAGAAATTGTGGTGTCTGACCCAGTTGTTGTGTCCTTCCGAGAAACTGTGCTTGAGAAATCATGTCGGACGGTGATGAGCAGCAAGTCACCGAACAAGCACAACCGTCTTTACATGGAGGCACGGCCCATGGAGGAGGGACTCGCTGAGGCAATTGATGAAGGGCGTATCGGTCCAAGAGATGATCCAAAAGCACGTTCTAAGATCCTGTCAGAGGAGTTTGGTTGGGATAAGGATCTCGCGAAGAAGATTTGGTGCTTTGGTCCTGAGACCACAGGTCCTAACATGGTTGTTGTCGATATGTGTAAGGGAGTTCAGTGCCTTGATGAAATCAAGGACTCTGTTGTTGCTGGTTTCCAGTGGGCCATCGAAGGAAGGAGCAGTGGCGGAGGAAAACATGCGTGGGATATGTTTCGAGGTATGTGATGTTGTTCTGCACGCTGATGCTATCCATGGCGGTGGTGGTGGGCAGGTCATCATCCCGACTGCGAGAAGAGTCATCTATGCGGCCCAGTTGACAGCCAAACCAAGGCTTTTGGAGCCTGTGTACCTGGTGGAAATCCAGGCTCCCGAGCAAGCCCTTGGAGGTATTTATGGTGTTCTTAACCAGAAGCGAGGTCACGTCTTTGAAGGGCTTCAGAGGCCAGGCACTCCACCATGCAACATTAAGGCTTACGTCCGTCCCGGTCATCGAGTTTTTTGGATTCTCGACTACTTTGCGAGCAGCCACATCGGGCCAGGCATTCCCCCAGTTTGTGTTTGACCACTGGGACATGATGTCTTCCGACCCACTGGTGAGCGACATCCGCAAGATGGTATTATCTAAATCGTGTTTTAGGTTGATGCTTTAGACATGTTATTAGATTTTCTTCGAACTGGTTGGTAGATACATCAATTGAAACTAGTCCAACTGAGATGCTGAGCGAATGCTTTTAGATGGAAATCTTGATGAATGCACAAATGATGGAGAAATGGTAATAGCCTGCCTGCTTGTTGTAGATGGGCTGCAACATCGTAGATTTCCTTAGTTGCACTGGTCTTTTTGAGTCAGGCTGATGTAAAAACCTCCTTTTTGTTCTTCACACTCCAATCCTTGTGTTAGCCTAAGATTATGGATGCAATGTGCTATTCGGGGAACATAGAATATAACATGTTCCTCATCACTGCCCGGCGACAAGTCCTGGGTGGGCCGCCATTCTGATGAGTTATTTCATCGCCTTGGAATAGGCCCTTCCCATACTCTGATCGACGTTCTTGGAAAGCGCTTCTTTGAGTCTTTATATAGGTCGAATCTCTTCTTGAAACCCTTTTCGACTTGGCTATCTACAACTTTACTAAAAAATCCATCTTTCCAACTTATCGAGTAATTTGTCTCGGGCGTGGGTTAACTCATACATCAAATTTTTGATCCATGTTGAGTTAATCAAGCCCTCTTTTTTTTTTTCTTTTTTTTTTGAATTGAGGTTGCTAACCTGGCTTGGCTGGTTGGAACTTTTGACTTGAAAACCTAACTCATCATCAAAAATCAATGTTTCCTTTAAACCATATGTCGGGAGCATGTACCGAACCAGATCCATTGGATACTCAATCAATTTTCTTATATAAGTATAAAGTATATAATCGAGTGATTAGAATCTATATCGTATCTACAAATGCTTCTCTTTATACTGTTAGTCTTATTTATATATGGTTAAGAAATAAGATGAATTTTAAAAAATTAAAAAATTCTAACTTTTGGTTTTTCTTGCATAGCATCGAAAAAGCATCTTTTTTTCAAAAATAATTATTTTACCCCTTTCGGTCATCATCCTTCGTCGTGCCTCCACCTTGTACTCAGTAACCCCACTCGTTAGGTCTCGTTCTCCTACTCGTCCATGTCTTGACTAATAGGCAACTTTGATTGGCCCCCTCCCCTCCCTTGGCTATCTGTGCCTCCGTGCATATGTTAGCAAGCAATGTCCCCATGCCCCGCCCCCCCTTATCACTTAGCAATGTCACTCGCCTCCTCCCTTGCCCGCATCACCTATGTTTTAACATGCAAAATAGTCCTATCGACTAACCCCTCTCCTCTTCTAGTCGCATGTGCTTTCACACATGGGCTGAAAACCCCGATGACCCCCTCCCCTCCCCTAAAAGCCTATACTTCAATACGAGTACTGTGACCAACCACGATGAGGACCAATAGGAGGGTAAGAACCGACAAGCTAAACATGAGTGAAAGTACGACTAAGGCTAGATTGTGATAGAAAATTTTGAAAGTTACATGGGATCTTTTAATGTAGTTTTTTTTATAAATTCACCATAAAAAATATATTCTTGATTCCGAAAATCACTCCATATAATGATTCAAACAATTGATGCATTAGGATATAATGATTCAAATGATCGATCTATTAGGATATAATGCTGACGTGATAGGTATCATTGGCTTACTTTATTGGGGCTTGAGACATTCAGAATATGATTCACAAGTTAGGCTTTGATTAATAAATAATGTAATGTTTCTCATTTTATGTATACATGTATAAATCCATTAGTAATTTTATCTTACATATAATATTTAAATTTTAAAACTTATACTTATCATTTATTACTTATATATATATATAGTCTCTCTCTCTCTCTCTCTCTCTCTTGATTTCTTCCCTCTCAGCAGTACAAATATGCACTTGTCCTGTCTACAAATGCTATAAGCCTTTTGACATTCCCGGGAGGAGTTGGAACTGGAATCCAAGACCATGAGAGTCCGCTTCAACCTCATGAAACGGGAATGAATACCTGAAGCCGTGTCTACAGATGCTCTCGGGTATGATGATGTTCTCGAGATATGTTCATCTTATAATAGCCTCTTTCATTTATATTGTGTGCATAATTTGTGGTTTTTGAGCATGACTTGTGTGCCTTTAAAGTGTAGAAAATAACATGCATTTGCTGTTTCAGCATCAAAATTAACATGCCTTTTGACAACCAACAACATCAGAAATGCTGCTGCTTACATCATCTTCTGAAATATGTTCACAATTAATCTCATCTTAACATTTCTCTGCAGGATGGGTGTCATCCTTGCTGGGGGGATACGACATGGTGCAACCACGTCTCACT
The DNA here is from genome assembly GCA_900464855.2 of Musa schizocarpa. Classification (NCBI taxonomy): domain Eukaryota; kingdom Viridiplantae; phylum Streptophyta; class Magnoliopsida; order Zingiberales; family Musaceae; genus Musa; species Musa schizocarpa. Next base: position 32,090,309 of record LS990921.1, read on the forward strand.
CTCCGCGTAATCTTGTGCGAGGAGGGGACAGGAAAGGCTAGCTCAAGAGGAGACGACGGGGTAGGCAAACCGGGCACCACGAGTCTCTGCCGGACCGCATCACACTGCAGCTATAACGAGGCAAAGACCGCAACTGCAATGCCCACAGAGTTACCGAACAACACCCACTACTTGCTCTTTTCACAGGTGACAGCGACCATGCAGACTCATGAAGCAGGAAGAAGATGATGATGGAGCCCAGAGAGAAAGAGAGAGAGAGAGAGAGAGAGAGAGAGAGAGAGAGAGAGACCATGCAGACTCATGAACCAGGCTATAATTCACTGCCCATCTGCACTCACCTGGTGCAGCCAAAACTCATTTGCGATCTTCAAATTGGACCAGCAGATCAGTGCAGGGAAGCTGCAGTCGGTAGCGGACACATTCTCTGTATCTTTCTTTATGTGCATGTACCGTTTTGTGAGGAAAGCAGAAACCCATATACCTCTGAGCTTTCACCTTCCTGTGGGAAATCGCACAGTGTCTTCTTCCCAGCCTACCCGACCTTGAAACTGAGCTTTGATGAGTTCTGGGACATTGCAAACAACATATTGCACGAGTCTAATCGCTGCTGTGTCTTACACACTAGTATGGGCTGAAAGGAACTTTACAGTTCAATCATGATGCAAAAACAATAGATAGAGCCTTACTTTGGTTGCTAGGCTTTACTCAACAAATCACAAGCAGCAAGCAATAAATAGCAATTGCATCAGGGCACTACCACCCTGATGTTGCAATACCAAGTTCATCATCAACAGGCATAGTCTCACATAATAATACTTTCCAAACCATGTGTGTGTAATCAAGGAAATGGATTATTGATAAGATATAAGAAACCAAGAAGAGCATACATTCAATAATTCAAGTCATCGACTGGCATTTGATCAAGAAAAGGAAGGGGGATCAAAAATCAACAACTTCAGATGGACTCGATATTCCTGCTCCTTCACCAGATTATTACCCTATGGTCATTTTCCAAAACCGTTTAGTAGAGAAGTTTTACGTTTCCATTTGTAGGGGGAAATGAGCTGCATGTGGTAATCGATGAACTACAGGCCCTGATCAAAGAGGTAATCACCCAACCTCTCCACGACCATGTTGCACTGTCCTGGAGTCATTGGCTCGTCGTAGATGCCAAAAATCAATGCTTGGTTTGTCTTCTTCACAGTGATGCCTCCAGATCCCTGCCGCCGGAAAAGAAAATTAATTGCTTTAGAAGTTAATACCTCAATGTAACTCTGATCTGAAGGCTTCTTAAGAAAACAAGTGTTGTAGCACAGGGAAAACTATCGGGCAGGCCTATGTTTGTGCTATGATATATAAGTATGACAATGGAAATTCCACCATAGCAAGCTTTGCACTCTTTTCAGTTTACCAAAGTAAAACAGTCCAAGGAAATAGAAGATGAATTCTATTAAACGTAGTCATGAAAATTTTCTCACCTCACAGAAACTACATTTTGATAATAATCATTCGACAAGGCACTTCCACACCTCCAAAAGTTATGCCAAGGAAGAACTAGCTACCATGGATATACATATGACAAACTTTTTAACCGTAAGATTCAGAGTACAGGATTTATAAGAAATGAAACAAATTCTCCATCCCTAAACTGTGAACTCCTGAAGTATCATCAGTAACAGTGAACATTGATGGAAGTGGCAGCCGCAGGATATATGGCTAGTGGAAAGCAGTAGCATAAGGGTAAAGACAAGAAAGTAAAAGGACCAAAATGTCAAGCCAATGATTTCAGCTCAACTCAATATATAGTGCTGAGATCAAGAGCAGACATCAAAGTAAATTTTCTAGATATTACAAGTTTATGCCGTTGGAACAAACTCAAGATGTGATAAAAACCGAACTCTCAACACTAAACAACATGGAATTGATCCGTCAAAGAAGGCATCTCATGAAAAAAAGTGCAAATAAAACATAAATTCGGTCATCATAGGATGCTATTACCACCAATTATCATAATAAAGAAAATTCATCTCTTGTCATATGTCTCACATTAACAAAATTCTAATAGCCTCCTCATGCACAAACTATAATGCAGATGAATTTAATTAATTCAAGCCTGTCAACATTAAGAAAAATTGCAATACTTGGTATTTAAATATCTTATGTGCAACTACGAGGCCACCGAGAATATTCGAATCCACTACAAGCAAACAATCCAACACATATGATAAATTTGTAGAGATTATCATCATCCTAAATCCTAAAGGAAGCTAGGAAAGTTTGCAGCATGAGCTACAAGATATAAAAAATATTCAGAAATAGCATGATCACCTTCTTTCCACGGATGACAGCTCCAGGCTCTCCTTGAATGACCATGTACTTTGTCGATCCAAGAAATAAGCCAATGGGGGCAAGTGTTCCAGGTTCATTGAAATCATTTATGATATTGGTGATCTCCTCAGGCTTAAACTGACCGACGGCAGTAAATAGAAGCATCACTTTATAGAATGGAAGAATAACAACGTGCAAAGGAGAGCAATTCAAGCATTCATATGCATTATGTTAGCAGACAAATCTTGTCCGTGGACTTATTAGTCGGCTGCTTTGGTTGGATCACCAAATGAAATCAATCAGGAATCATGGATAAAATATTGGAAATATTTTACCGCATGTTAATAAGCATGGATCCGATGAACTTCCATAATTCTACGAATAAGCAACAAATATTTTACAAAATCGGTAACCATTGGATTCTAATGCTGGCATACTGATAATAGAAGATCCAATAACTGGGGTTGTGAGCATAAACATGAATCTAGATTCTAACGCTGGCATGGTGGGCAGAACTGATTGAAAGAAGAAGACCAAATGCACAAAATCAGTTCAGCGATGTATGAAATCAGATTTTCAAAATTATGAAAGAAATTCCTGGAAAAGAAAAATTGTCATTCAAGATCGTACCAATTACTACTATCCTCCTTAATTTCAACATTTAGAATTAACAAATGTGACCAAACATCGATCTTTCAGCATTGCCAACATAGATAATATTGTATATTAACAAGATTTACTCTTTCCAACAAGTCGGCATGCTGCGCTATTTCATGCAAGTAAATTTCTTGGAGATTCATAGTATCACATCTGATTAGATCAAGTCATAAAACCATACTTATCCACATCCCATCTTCAGAACTTTAGTCACTCGTCAACAACATAGCAAGCCGAGACATCGTATTATATAGCAGATGACTCGAACACCCAACAAGATCATATCAATGCTTCATGAAATGGCTTGATCGGGATCGAGATAAACCTGGGGAAAGGACGCGCTCTGCGCCCAGACGCTGCCGTCCTGGCCGACGATCGCCGCGGCGGTGAGGTGGCGGCCCTCGATCTCGCACATCAGGTGGTCATCGACGTATGTTTGCCACGACATCGCGTCTCTCGCTCTCGCTCTCGCTCTCGCTCTCTCTCTCTCTCTTTCTTTTTCTCCTTCGTCTTATTCTTCGGCTTATTCGTGGGCTCGCCCGCGCTTTAAATTTAGTGCGGGGTGGGAGGGCGAGGGAAGTGCGGATCTCAAGTGCTCGCTCCACCGCCCATTCAACCCGATTGAAGACGTGCCCTTCCTCATGTCCGGCTTTCGCGATTGCCGCGATCACTTCCTCCTCGGGGGGTAATTTTTCGCCCCCAAGATTTATGTGTAATTACCGAACAGGACCCGACGAACGTCGAAAGGGCGAGTCTGACGGTCGTGATCGGATGTCCGACGCTTGGGACCCACGAGATAGACGGTGGAGAAGGGAGGGACGCCTTGGGTCAATTTCTTCCTCCACAGGCGCACTTTTTTTGCCCACGGATTTAGCCCGAATTACCTAATTGAATACGCGTGTCCTTTAACGGTCCTGATCGGGTATCGAGCGTTCAGGGCCCACAAGATCGACGGCGGAGAACGCACGTCTAGTGACGCGATAAACTCTTTCGGCTTCGAATTGGAAGCAACCGTCGCACCTCGTGTGGGTGCCGACCTCTCGTTCTTGGTTGAAATTTAAGATCGCAAATGGTGACGTAATTTCTATGATCTTCTAATTCTATCTTTCTTTACCGAGTTATAATTACATTTTTTTAGTTTAGCTAAAAAAGGGACAGATGTAAAATTACAAAAAAATATTATCTAATAATTTTTTTAAAAAAAGTAAGTTTTTTTTTAAATTTCATATATTTTAATTTGATAAAATTATATATATATATATAATTAATCTTCACTTGTGTGTGTTTGATATATTTGTCTTGAGTTTTTTTTATATATAAAGGTAAGTGATGAAGTTGAGATTTAAATTCATAAATTTATAATAAAGAAATATTAAAATTTTTATTAACTAAACTAATTAATACCTCTCATTTATCATTTATCTCGAATTACTTTGTTATGGATGGAGAAGGGTTGACCCGCCAGCAGGCCATCTCGGGGTGTCTGATCAATTAGGTTGGGTCGGAACGAGATCATCCAAACTGGTCAAGTCTTGCAGTTGTGACTTGGTAAGGTCAAATCATGCTTACGACAAGATTAGGCTCAGTCAGAGGCACCAGTAGATGAGCCATTTTTCCTGCCTTGCCTTCGTCAGATGAAGCACAAAGTTTGCAAGACTTCACGTCTTTGACTTCTATATAATAATAATAAGTCATGCTTTATGGAGAGATGCAATTTTTCTTTTTTCTTTTTTTCTACAAACTATAAAATTAAGATTTTTTTAAAAAATAAATAAATAATGAAGATGAAAATTCGAATGTTTTATCAAAACCACAATATATATATATATATATATATATATATTCTATCATTAATAAAAAATTTATTAGATGAAATTCAAACCTTGGATTTTAAATAAATATAATATGTTACACTCAATAGAAAAAAATAAATTATTATTATTATTAAGTGATAGAAGATAAAATTCGAACTCAGGACTTAAGTAAGTCTAACACCTTGAAATTGTATGTTTTCTGCATCCAATTGTGACTGCTTGTACTAGATTTAATCAAATATTATTTTCTTCCTCTAAGGAGAAAGAAAGATATACAAAAAAAAAAAAGGATTGAACATGAGGTAATAGAGACATCATTAATGTGGGAATTCATGTGAATAAATGCACTAAAAGGTGGCCGCTCGAGGATAAATCATATAAAACATTTAACTAGTTTAGGTACAACAGGACCAGCTATTGCAATCGTTACTTGTTAATGTCCAATGCCGACCAAACATGGTTCAACATCAGATTGTATTGACTGCTATTATAGTATTGGAGTCTGATCACAAATTAGAGACAAGAGGGACATGGATCGGGGCGGCCCAATCCTTGGCATCCATCATCTATGCCTTTATCCTTTGTAGGCTTAAGGATGGAATCCACATATATAATATATTATTATATGTACACAGCATTTAGCCATTTATTCCGCACCAAAGGGATCAACTCCCACCACCCATGCCATGTGCCATGGTTTTCAACTAGGAGATCCCGCTGGGGCTCCCCCTCGCCTCCATGCAATCCTGAGCATCCATCCACAGTGGATACCAAGTTATGATTGGATGGGTAACCCTGACAGATGCTTGAGACCTGGATAGATAGACGGTGGTGAGAAGTAAGAATTGATGAATTTGAAATAAATGTGATATGTGTAAAGCATATATTGGTCCTTTCCTAATAGTTTAGTTTTTAAGACAAATATTTAAGACGACATTAAAACAGATCATCAATTCGAATCCTATATCGACACTTGTGTTTAGTTCATGTTAATCATATTAGATGTTATTAGAGAGAGGTCAAAAATAAGTTTGACATTAGTACATACTTTTTCTTTTTATCGGATTTATAAAATTAAAAATAGTTCATGTAATAAACAAGAATCAGGGAAGGAAAAACTTTTTTTAGGCTTAATTCCACAGGTTTGATAAATCAATCTTGTTGATAGCCAGACTAAACCTAGCCGGGAGGAAGAAAAGAAAAAGGTTGAGGCTGCCCTACTAGTAGTGTGCTTTTGGTGACTAGAAAGCTCAAGGAGACCAGGGAATTTGTCTTCCACAGCTTACACTGCTATCTTTGTGGGACAAAAGTAATCTCCCAGCTGACCCACCCTAATCCCACCAGTCTAAGAACAGAAGATGTCAGCGGAATAAAAGCCATTTTAGACAGATGGCTCAAACCCATTCCAAGGAGACATGCCCACTAAACTTGTCTGTCCCTACACAGTGTGAAGTGGTGGTCAAAGGCAGAATGAGACCGAAATGAGAACAGAGATAGGCATGAAAGGATATGGATGAATCCTACTCATAGGAACTTATCCATTGCCACCCAAGTATTAATAAGATAACGTGGAATGCTCGAGACAAGGAGAGACCATGTCAAAAGGAGCACCACCACCACATGAGGTCCGGAAGTCACATGATAGGTCTGGCTTTCCTAGGTATGGAAATTGATAACGCTGATGAGCCATTGATTTAAATTCCATCCACATATTTTATACTAATAAGCTACAGTGGTCACCATTAAAATAACCACAAGCACATAGAAATGTTCCCTGGTGGGATCAGATCTATGAGCTATATATCGTGGCATACCATCTCTAAGGGGTTAAAAGAGATCAGGTAGAAAGAAAGCATCCACTGCATCACCTCCCTCAAACCATCTCTAAGGTTTCCCTCTGCAAGAGTGGACATGGTTGAAGGTCTCAAGCAAAGGTGTCATGGAGTTTACTTACGTCGTGACGAAGACGACGAAGAGCTATTCGATTCTGACCCCTTCTCCAGCAACTCCGATGATGAAGATGAAACGCCTTCAACTCCAGATCCTTCGTCGCTGTCACCCCACCTGAATTCTGATAGACCTCTGTATGAGTTGCCTTCACTAATGGAGCAGCTACCTATCAAGTGAGTCTGTTAATGATCTGAAAAGATGTATGAACTCTTAATGGAAGTAGGAAATAGATACATTAGACTAACTTGCAATTGGATTTGGGTGATGTAGGAGAGGGCTGTCCAAGTACTACCAAGGCAAGTCGCAATCATATACATCGCTCTCTGTGGTTAGCAGCATTGAAGATCTGCCCAAGAAAGAGACTGCTTACAGAAGGAAGATGAAGGCATGCAGGAGCTATGCTGGCGGAATGGATGCAAGCCATAAGTCTGCTCATTCTCCTGGGCATTGCAGCAAAACCATATCGAAGAAGGTTGTTCCCAGGGTTACTTCTTGTGCTTCTTTGATGTCCAAAAGCAGCAGCAGTAGCCTTCTTTGTAGCAGCAAACCACCTCGCATTCCTGTACATAAAAATCCATGTCCACATTAAAATCCTTCAGATTAGAGCAATTTTTGTGTTTTGTTTTCCGTGTCTCTTGTGGTTATCAGGGTTACGTCTTGTACTTTGATGACAAAAAAACAAAAGTAGTAGCCTTCTTTTTTTTTTTTTGGAGCAAACCACCTCTAATTCCTGTGCATAAAAATTCATGTCCTCATAAAATCCCTTGCCATGTAATGTTTCAGTTCAGAGCAATTTTGTGTTATGTTTTCCATGTCTCGTGGTTATCAGGGTTGCTTGTTGTGGTTCTTTGATATATGTCCAAAAGCAGCAGCAGTAGCCTTCTTTGTGGCAGTAAACCAACTCTAATTCCTGTTTATAAAAATCCGTGTCCTCATTGAAATCCCTTCATATGTAATGTTTCAGAAAAGAGCAACTTTTGTGTCATGTTTTCCATGTCTCTTGTGGTTCTTGATATCAGAAAGATGCAGAGCAGGAGTATTTGAGGTAAAATTCTGTTTTGATAATTAGAATTTATGGTCTGGAGAAAGTTAATCTCACCTCTGTTTTTGTAGAAGCATGTTGCTTCTCCAAAAAATACCACTTTGGATTCACATGCTTATGTAAAGAGCTAATGTTCAAATTGAAGGCCCCTTTCAGGCTCATCATTGGACTTTCAGCAACCAACACGACCATCATGAAAGGAAAATTGACTTGTTCATGATGGGACTTTATGCATTTAGCCCAGATGTTAACCTAATTGTGCACTGCATTTTACACAAGTAAACCATTCCAAATAAATAATTAATTTGCCTCAAGTCAGTTCCATTCCCACCAATCAATTGCTTCCCATTTTGGATGCTCAGAATATTAACTTCTAAATATGGCAAGAGTTAGAATATGGAATTCTACCATAATACCATGTTCTAATAAAAATTGTTTGATGCTATAAAGGTTTTAAATATCGGTTTTTGTTTAATCTCGGATTTTGATTATGAAATCAATTGGTAAATTATTTGATCTAATCCATGTGTTGAGATAAATGCGCAAGATCAACTACGATAGCAGTAAGGCATAAAGCAGATGATGGGTCGGAGTCGACGACTCGAATGATATACCGGGAGCTCACCGAGAGTCATCGGGAGATCACCGGAAGCACGCCGAAAGCTCGTTGGGAGATCGTCGGAAGCACGCCGAAAGCTCGTCGGGAGATCGCTGGAAGCACGCCGGAAGACTAACCGAGAGTTAGTCGGGAGTTCACCGGAGATCACCGAGTGAAGAATCAACGTACCGAACCATGCTTGCCTTAATCGTAGTTAGAACGATAATTAGAGTTGATTTGGGAGGTAATCCCATCAACTCTGTTAAGGGCCAACTGGGCTCGAGTTGGGCTGGTTTAAGCCGGAGTCAAGGCCCAACCAAGATGCTGAATTCTTGGTCGGCGATGGCACCGCTTGGAAAGCAGCACCCCAGGTGGTCTGGGCGGTGGTACCGCCAGAGCTTGGTCTCCGAGCTCTGTCAGGCGGTGGTGCCACCTAGATTGAGCGGTAGTACCGCCCAGTGTCAGGTGTCAGGCATTGGTACCGCCCAATAATGACGGTGGTACCGTCAAGACCCCGGAAATCCGGGATTAAACATTTTTTGGCTCCATTTTTGAAGCCATTGGGGCCTATAAAAATCCCATCATTTTCTTCATAAAAGGTCACGAAAGCATTGAGATAATCTTGAGTTGTTGGGGTGTAAAAATATTGTAAACAAGTGCTAGAGTTCTCCTCCTCCCTTTCTAAGTTTTGAGATCATTCAAGAGATGTGTGAGACTTGTAAGGGTCCTCTCCTAAACCCGTGAAAAGGAGAAAGCGTTGTAAGAGATGGTTGGTCTTCGCCTATTGAAGGAAAGCCTTTAGTGGATGCCGGTGACCTCGACGGAGGAGGAATCCGAAAGTGGATGTAGGTCACAAAGACCGAACCACTATAAATTCTGGTTTGCTTTTCAATTTGTACAAGTTTCATTACTGCAAGCTACATTACCTTCTTACTGCCTTCTCTACACTCACATACGCTTTCAAGTTAAACTCCTTACGAAACGATTTTCGTCGAAATTGATTCTAATCGAAACGTAGACTTTTGAAATCGCGAAAGTTTTCCGCTGCACTAATTCACCCCCGCCCCCCTCTTAGTGTCGCTCTTGATCCTAACAGGTTTGATGCTACTTTCGAGAACCAAGCATATTGGTGTGCTACATCGGATAATATGTTAACCATTACCGTTTGATAGAAAATATATTCACTTCAATCATAGCTCGACAAATGACAACAGGGAGGACAGGGCCTTGATCAATTATTGAGCCACATAGATATTATTCCAATATAAAATTCTAAAAAAATATTCTACTTATGCCTCATAATATTCCTCTCGAAACAACAATAAAAACTTTTCGTATCACAGTAATCAAAGTGAGTTACTATTTACTAAAAACTTTCACTCCATTCCGATATTGACTTAAGCCTCAGATAGACCACATTGAGAATCCCATCCGACCTTGGTCTTTGTATAGGTCAACATCTATTTGAGCATCCAAAACCTTCTCGGCTCCGCCTGCAGATTTCTTGCAGAAGCAAACCCGAACCAAATCGAGCTGATTCGAACATCATCGACATATCTCACATCATATTCGAAAAATAACAAAGCTTAGGCCATAGAGCTTCTTACTCGATGCTTCAACCACAAGAAGGCGTATTTAAGCTAGCATTTGTAGTTGGATTTTTTTATCAGATAATGTCTGACCAATGTTGGCAATTGTCAATGAATTGCACATGAATGCTTGATGAGAAGACTAGTCAAGATTTAGAAGTGGCATATCTACGAGAAGACTAGTTCAGATTCTAGGATTCTATCCTCAGCACAAGAAGAGTAGTCATCTAGGTTGTTCAGCTGATGTTTGTGGAATTCTGTGAAAGTTCTGTACTTATTGGTTCAGTCTGAGAAGTGAAGGCCCCAAAGGTGAAGTCCTCATTGAGGTTTTTGGAGCTTGTGTTTGTAGAATTCTCTGAAGGGTATGTGACTTCTGCTTCAGCATGAGAAGCAAAGGTGCCAAAGACTTAACTTTGGATGGTAAGCCTGTGTTTGGTACCAAGAGAAGGTCTATAATTGAAGAAGATGAAGCAAGAAAAGCAGGTTGACAGGCAAAAATATCAATCTTTTCCTGCATTACCAATGCGAGATGTTGGAAAGAATACCAATAATGCTTGCCGACTAAAACCACATTCATTTGCTCTTAGCACTTTCTGTAAATTCAATTCAGGGTGTGATGCTGGTGAAGAAAATAACAATATTTTATAATTGAATAATAACATTTTAACAGAAAAAGAAAACCTCAACCTGACCGTGAGGATCTGATGTTGGTCACCCACTAAGCTTTCTCCATATGAATCCCGTTGGTTGGTGTTTCCATTAACAGAACTTGTAAAATCAAGTAGGTGGATGGATCATCATAAAAACTTCATAGACACACTTGAATAAGATTTCGAATGGGTATAAGATAATTTAATTCTGTTTAGCGGATCCAGTAAAATCAAGTGGGTGAATCATTATAAAAAGTTCATAGACAATCAAATATTAGCATCAGAAGGAAAAGAAAGAACTTCTGCGCGAAGACAATCAAAACTTTTGTAGATAAAAAAGAACGAAGTCTAGGGTTTCACAGTTACAGAGCAAAGAGAATCGTTCATCGTTCTTACCGTCGTAGGAGCGAGTAAGAGGAACGAGATGAAGGGCGATCGCAGGAGCCAAATCAAAACCTGGCAGTAGACGGTGGTATATAGAAGCGAGAGAGAGAGAGAGAGGGGGATGAGTCGTTGTGGATGATGGTGCCGCTTTGTTTAAGTGATGTCTAACTCATCAGAGATCAGACGGTTATCGATCACGGAGCGGGTCTCTTTGTTTTGATGTCGGAGGGTTGATTCACCCAGGAAACTTCCGCGGTGATGCGTCGTCTCATGGACCCAAAGGAGACCCAATACCTATACTCATCAGCTCGGAGAGGTGACGCGGACCCTGAAATTTTAAACTTTTCTCAGGGGTCGGATAATGCCAATCGGATCGGAAACACGGAGTTGGATTCGGATCCCTGTGTGAGCTCTGTCTATGTCGGATTCGAACTAGTCGTGGGCATGGAAACCCGATAAGCTTTGGTGGGCTTTCGTTCGTTTTGGGGTCCCATTTCATTGCCACCCGCATGCCAAATTCTAATGATTATTTGATAAAGAAAAATATTCTGTTTTAGTAACTAAAGCCTAATTTAAAATGTTTCAGCTTTTTTTTCTCATTAGCAGAAAACAAAAAACTTGATGTTTGCCACATCTGTTGCTTATGTATTATTTATTTGGTTAATCAATCATTTTTAAGTACGAAAAATATGTTTGCTAAAACAAATAAGAAAATATTTTCTCATAAAACTAGTTTCTAGTTTATAAATTACTCAATTCAAATGGGTTCAAATCGAACCGTTAAGGATCTAATTGAATTGAATTGATTTATGATTTAGTTTGATTAAGATAAGATAGGTCTAAATCAAAATCAATTTGGCCATATCTTACTAAATGGATTCAAAATCAATTAATCTAATTTAATTAATTAGTCTATAATTTTAAATAATTTAAAAATAAATCAATTTGATTCGATTGAGTTGAATCAGAATCTTAGTTAATTTGATAGATATAACGAGATTTGTGAAATTGAGCCCATATTATTTATGAAATTATAATATTAAAATTATTTCTAAGTCTAAATTGATTATCAATTTAAATCATGAGGTTTTTTTTTTTATCTTTGGATTGGTTTGATTGATCGGTTTGAATCGACAAAGGACATAGATTAATATTTTTTAAATTAAAATCAATTCAATTGAATCTAAACTAACTAATTAAATCATCAAATAATACTTTAAATCAAAATTATTTATATTTAAAAAAAATAAATTATTAATGAATCATTTCAGATTGAATCGATTGTGGACAATACATCATTAAAAGTTTGGCTTCGTAGTGTAATCTCAGCAAAGAATTCTCTACTTATATATGGTAGTGATAGGTGTCATCAAGCCAATCACGTTAGTGATGACACGTGTGACATGATACGTATTTTTTTTCTTATTATATTTTGATATTTTTATCACTTTATATTATTTGTTGCATATATGCATATATATTGTGATGTTCGTGGATTTATGCAATGGGAATCGGATCGTGATGCAATCATGATAATGAGACTGATTCGTCTTTAAACATAGACCCTAAATAATCTCTGTCATAGGTTACTTAAAAGGGACATTGAGATAACCGGATAGACTGGTGTATGGTATACCCATCCATAATAGAGGCAACTAGTCTTATAGCTGTTCATGTAAGGATACTAAGGATACAGTGCAGGTGCTTATTAGAAAATAAGTTCAATGATTGATCTACTCACAAAATACTAGATGGTCGATGATGCCTTATTATCAGATAGTGATTTCGTAGTCATAGTAGTATATCTTGTCTTTAGACTTGAGACACCAAGGATATTCTATATGAGTACATTACTTTTTTATACCGGACTTATAGGTTTGGAAGTTCCAAATCTAGTATAACTGGTTATTAAGAGTGGCAGCCAACCTTACGAAAGCTATTGAGTGTCGATGGATAATCATCTGCTCTTGGTATCATGAGAGAAATATCTCGTGTATTCTTGTTCAAACAAATCCTTAGCTAAGGTCGGATTAAGAGAGAAAGTTATCCAAGAGAATAGCGAGACTCGAGGAGAAACCGTATGGGCCTAACAGCACCATGTCCGCTATATAGTCTCTGGGATATTAGATGGATGAGGGACTATAGGTATATTGTAACTGATAATAGATATGTCTAAAGGATTAGATTCCCTTGTATCGTTTGGGGACTACGGCGTAGTGGCCTAGTACGTCCGTAGTCGATGAGTCAAGTGAATTATTATGGAGATAATAATTCACTGAGTTAGAAGGAGTTCTAACAGGTATAACTCACGACCAGCTCGATATTGAGCCTAGAGGGTCAAACACATATGGTAGGTGTTGCGATGAGTAGAGGTTCGGATATGAAATTTCATATTCGTTGGAGCCCTTATCTTATTGGATATCCAATAACCCCCTCAATTTTTGGATATCCAATAAGCCCCTCAATTATTGGATCTTATAGTTGAGATCCAATAAAAGCTAATAAGATATTATTAGGTAGAGACCCTCTAATCTAAGAGGTTTGGGTAATTGGATGGAGATCCAATACCCAATAGGGCATGATCAATTAGGGTTAACCGTGGGCCTCTATAAATAAGAGGGAACTAAAGGCCCATAGGCTAGGGCTTCTTAGTTGCTACCTCATATTCTCCTCTTCCCTTCTTGGGGGGGGGGGGGTGAATTAGTGCAGCGGATAAAATTATTGGTTTAAAAATCTTCATTTCGATTAAACTTGATTCCGACGAAAACCATTTTGTAAAGATATTAACTTGAAAGTGTGAAAGCAATAAGAAGGTAAAGTAATTTGCAGTAAATGTAAATTGCTTAAAACGAAATGTAAACTAGTTTATAGTGGTTCGATCGTCATGACCTACATCTACTCCATTGATTCCTCTTTCATTGAGACCATCAATATCCACTAACAATCTTCCTTCAATGGGTGAAGATCAACTATCTTTATAACTCGATTCTCCTTTTGACATGTTCAGGAAAGAACCTTTACAACCCCCAAAACCTCTTATCTTAAACTTCTCTATCTTAAACTTTTCTTTCTTTTTCACTCTCAATTCTTGTGTAAGTTAACCAAGGATGAGAGGGGTATTTATAGGCTCAAGTGGATTCAAACTTGAAGCCTAAAAAGATCTCATCCCGGGTTTCCTAGGTCCTACCGGTACTATTGCCTATGCTGGGCAATACCACTGCCTGTGTTGGGCAATACCATCACCTACAGCACTAATACTGGGTGGTACCACCGCCCAGTCTGACGGTACCCTCGTCGGACAGTTTTGGAGACTGAGTCTGGGTAGTACCACTGCCTAACATAGTCTCGAAGATTGTACCACAATGATTCCACCTGTTAGGTCACTATTTGGGCCTTCCACTTAGCCCAACACAACTCAAATTTAGGCCCAATTGGCTCCTAATTGAGTTGGCTCAATTCCAACCCAATTAAATGCTAACTACGAATTTTAAGGCATACACTAAGATAAATAAGTCCGGTAAGTCTAGGTTTCTTCCGGCGATCTTCCGACGAACTTCCGACGATCTCTCGACAATGTTCCAGTGGACTCCTGGCAAGCTCCTAGACTTTACGATAATCTTCTTGGCGAGTTCCGATGAGCTTCTTTGGCAAGCTCCTGGACTTCTCGGTCAATTTCGACAGAACTTCCAACGAATGTTCGGACTACCAACGAACTCTCGAACTCCCAACGAAATCTCATTCTTGACTTCGGGACTTCATTTTGCTTTATGTCTTGATCACCATCGTAGTTAATCCTGCACACTTAAAGCCTACTTTAATCTAGATAATTATTATAAAGCAAATCAAATATTATCGAGTATATCATTGGTTTATCGGTGCTTCTTCTGAATCTTAGGCATATCGTCCTCTCTTGCGGCCTATTGCCCAATCGGCCAGTTGACCTCCACAACTCCAATATCATTGGCACAATTTATGCTCTTCTTGGCCTGATACCTGAACTCATGGCCCAAAGCCTTTTGCTGATATGTCGACCGATCCTCCGACTTGATGTCTAATCTTCTGACATATTCCACTCTGGCCCAACATGATTCTTCCTGCTTTAATTGTCTCTCCCAGATCGAAGCTTCCTATATCACTCAAAACGCAAATCAAGTCATAAACACTATTAATTGGTTTCATCATCAAAATCTAAGATTCAACAATCTCTCCCATTTTGATGATGAGAACCAATTGATGACGGAGTTAACCTTAACTCTCCCTATCAATATGTCATATTGATAGAACTCTTAGATTAAAAAATTCAAGCAATATTTCATCATAAAATCATGCATAATCAAATTTTTAATACATCATTCCATGCATGATCAACATTATAACTTCTTTTTGTTATCAACAAAAAGGAGAAGTGAATCTAGCTAGTTTTTGAGATATGCAAATTTCACAATATACAAGCTAGCAAATTTTTTTTTATCACTTTACAACATGCCTAATCACCAAATCATTATTAATTTTAAAAATATGCAAGATTGTAAATTTTGTAACTTTACACTTTTTCTTCTTAAGATAGACAAGCTAGCAATTTTTTGTGATGTTCAAGATAGCAAAATTTTTCTTCTTTTTTTAGAAGTGCAATTTTTGCTTTCTTGAAACATCTCAAATATTGCTAGCTTAAGAACTTATGCATCATCATGTGGCTATTCCTTTGGTGTCATGATCATACGAAATTTAAATCAAATAAGCTATAAAATATAAAGATATTGAATTCACCAATAAAAAATTACTAATCATTGTATTAAATAATTTTATTAAACATAACTAATCTAATTTTATCATCATAAATATGTTAAATATATAAAAAAACATTAAATACATAATTTTGATTCTTAAATTATAATAAAATCATTATTAGATATAATAATCACATGATTAACATGTTTAGTTACCCACTAATTACTTCTCTTTCATGTGTCAAACACCTTAATAGGTATTAAAGATATTGAATTGATATAAAATCAATCAAATTTTAATTAAATCATCATTAAAATGACTAATTATAGTATTAAATAATTTTAATAAAACTTAACTAATGATATTGTACCATCATAAATATGTGAAATACATAAAATAAGCATTAAATATATAATTTTGATCTAATGAGTCAAATTACGATAAAATCATCATTAGATATATTAATTACCTGATTAATATAGTTAATTATCCACTAATTATTTCTCTTTCAATAATATAAACATGTCAAATACCCTAATAAGTATTAAAGACATTAAATTGACCTAAAATCGATCAAATTTTAATTAAATCACTATTAAATTGACTAATTATAACATTAAATAACTTTAATAAAACCTAATTAAACTTATTTTATCATTATAAATATGTGAAACATATAAAAGAAACGTTAAATATGTAATTTTGATCTTATATATTTTAAATTACCATAAAACCATACACTAATTATATTATTAACATAGTTAATTATGTATTAATTACTCTCTTTCAACATTGTCCAACACTAGGTAATAAAGATATTGGATTGATATAAAATCGATCAAATTTCGATTAAATCATTATTAAAATAACTAATCATAGTATTTAATAACTTTAATAAAACCTAATTAAACTTATTTTACTATATAAATATCTTTCAATATTTAATATGCATGAAATATAAATATTTGACCTATTACGTGTCTAATTTTGAATTAAATACACTAATCATAATATTAAAGATTTAATTTATTTTCTAATTAAAGAAAGAGAATATATATCTCTTGATTAGAAAGTTCTTTCTCTTAATCTTCTCAAATTAACTTTGATTTTGTTAGGAATGAGTTGGCACTAAAAGGAGGGGGGTGAATTAGTGCAGCGGATAAAATCACCGGTTTATAAAATTTATTTCATAAAGATGCTTAAATTGAAAGCGTATGAGAGCGTAGGCGTAGTAAAAGCACAGTAAGGAGGAGAGGCAGTTTGCTATAAAAGTAAATTGCTCAAAGTAAATACAAACTAAGTTTATAGTAGTTCGATCATTATGACTTACATCCACTCTTGATTCCTCCTCCGTAGAGGCCACTTGCATCCACTATCTATCTTCCTTCAATAGACAAAGACCAACCACCTCTTTACAGCTCTATTCTCTTTTTGACAAGCTCATGAGAGAACCTTTACAAGTTTCACACTTCTCTTAGAATGAACTCTAAACTTTAAGAGGTCAAGGGGAACACTCAACACTTTTCAAGCTTTTTCAACTCTTTTTTGTCAAAGATTTTTTTCTCATTTCTACCTTATTCTGACTATCATAAGCAGGAAAGAGTAGGATATTTATAAGCCCCAAATGGATTCAAATTTATAGCCTAAAATTTAAATCTCCGAGATTTCAAGGTATGAGCGGTACCACTGCCTACAGCCTAACACTGGTCGGTACCACCGCCTAACACACTATCACTGGGTGGTACTGTTGAATCTCGTATTTTGATGATGAAACCACTTGATATGTGTTTATAATTTAAACTGCATTTTGAGTGATGCAGGTCTACTCAATCAGGATTAGATAGTTAACGCAGGAGGAATTGACGTTGCGCCGGAGGAGATCACGTTAGGATATTGGATGGCAGAAGGCTTCAGACGTCGGGCATCGGGCCAAGGAGAGCGAAATTGCACCAAGGATATCGGGGTTGCGGAGGTCAACCGTCGATTGGGCAACAAGCCGCAAGAGAGGACGATGCGCTAACCAATAACGTGTCGGGCAACAGAATGTCAAGTCGCGTTATAATAATTGTCTAGATCGGAGTAGAGTTTTGGCTTATGTGTGCAGGATTAACTACGATAATGATGAAGACATAAAGTGAAACAAAGTGTCAGAGTCAAGCGCAAAGGATTTGTTGCGAGTTCGAGAGTTCGACGGAAGTCCGAAGGTTCGTCAGGAATGCTGCCGGAACTACCCGAGAATGAGTAGGGAGCTTGCCGAAGGGTTTTTCGGAAGCTCGCCAGAAGGTTCGTTGGAAGTTCGCGGAGCTCGCCGAGAAAGATCGGAGCTTGCCGAAGAAGCTCGTTGGAACTCGCTAAGATCAAATCGTGAAGTCTATGAGCTTGCCGGGAGTCCGCAGAATGGTTTCCGAGAGTTTATCGGAAGACCGTCGGAAGTTCGTCGGAAGCTCGCCGGAAGAAGTCTTGACTTACGAACTTTGTAATAGCTTAGAAAATATCTTTAAATTCATAGTTAGCACGTTAATTAGGGTTAGGATTAGGTGTTAATCCTATAACCCAAGTAGGGGCCAATTGGGCCCGAGTTCGGACTGGTTTGGGGTATTTACCCTTCCCTTTCAAGAGATTTACTAGTGGTGTTAGGATCGAGAGCACTAAGAGGGGGGGGGGTGAATTAGTGCAGCGGAAAACTTTCTACGATTTAAAACCGAAAGCTGCGTTTGAATGATAAGGACAACTCTGTATGAGAGTTGATACTAAGCAAGGTTTCAATCAATCTATGCAGGCAATTTGCAGTAATGATGAAAACCAGAATATCGGCGCAAACTGAAATCCGATGTTCGTACGAAGAAACAGATTTACGTCTAAGTGTCGATTCGTAAATCACTTGTTTAGACAGAAGTATAAAGACAGTGTGCTGCTATTGTACAGCTCAAAAAGTGATCTGCAAAAGGCAGATTTACGTCTAAACGCAGATTTACGTCTAAACGCAAATTTACGTCTAAACACAGATTTACGTCTAAACTTTGAAACTCGTTTGTAAAATCGCAGAAGGCAGTATGTAGTTGAAATCAAGATGTAAACGTAAATTGAAATCTGATGATTGTACGAGGAAAGCCGATTTACGTCTAAATGCAGTTTTACGTCTAAACGCAGTTTTGCGTTTAAACGCAGTTTTACGTCTAAACGCAGTTTTGCGTCTAAACACAGTTTTGCGTCTAAACGCTATTTTACGTCTAGACGTAGTTTTTACGTCTAAACGCAGTTTTGCGTCTAAACGCTGTTTTATGTCTAAACGCAGTTTTACGTCAAAGCGTAATTTTACGTCTAAACGCAGTTTTGAACTTTGAAAAGTGTTTTATGAATACGCAGAAGGCAATTTGCAGTTATAAAAGGAATCAAAACGTAAGCGTAAACTGCAGCGTAAAGATCGTATGAAGACACCGATTTACGTCTTAATGCAGATTCGGAAAGATCAGAGTTTAGAGACTCGTTCGTAAAAGCGCAGAAGGTAGTAGCTATGTAGGAGGTTTGCAGTAATGATAAAGTACTCAAGTAAAAGCAAACTAGAGATTTAGAGTGGTTCGGTCAGTCTTGACCTACTCCACTTTTGGCTTCCTCCTCCGACGAGGTCACCGACGTCAACTAGCTGCCTTCCTTCAATGGGCGAAGGCTAACTGCCCTTTTACAGTTTCTCTCCTTTTGACGGGCTCAGGAGACAACCCTTACAAATGTTTTCTCTCCTCTCTTTACAATTCAAACTTGAAGAATAGAAGGAGGAGAACTAGCAGTTTTGAGCTCTAAGAAACACAGAAAGACAGCAAAATTTCGAGTGTATGTGCTATACTTTCAGTGCTGAATGGGTGGGGTATATATAGGCCCCAACCCAGTTCAAATTTGGAGCTCAAAACGATCAAATCGATCAAATCCCGGAATTCCGGGATCAGGCGGTTGCACCTCTTGACTGGAGAGGTTGCACCGCCTGGCAGAGCTCGAAGATTGAGCCTTTGGGCGCCACCTCTGTCAGAGGCGGTTGCACCTCTCTGCCATAGCTCAAGACCGAAGCTCAGGCGATTGCACCGCTTCGACTGGGAGAGGTTGCACCGCCGGCAGAGCTCAAGATCGAGCCCCGGGTGGTTGCACCTCTTGGTGGGGCGGTTGCACCTCTTTTACTATTTCAGCTCACTTGGTTTGGCTCCAAACTTGGCCCAAACCAGTCCGAACTTGAGCCTAATTGGCCCCTACTTGGGTTATAGGATTAACACCTAATCCTAACCCTAATTAACGTGCTAACTATGAATTTAAAGACATTTTCTAAGCTATTACAAAGTCCATAAGTCAAGACTTCTTCCGGCGAAGCTTCCCGCAAACTTCCGACGGTCTTCCGATGAACTCTGGAAACCATTTGCGGACTCGGCAAGCTCCTAGACTTCACGATTTGATCTTAGCGAAGTTCCAATGAGCTTCTTGACAAGCTCCGATCTTTCTCAGCGAGCTCTCGGTAGCATTCCGATGAACCTTCGGACTTTCCGTCGAACTCGAACTTCGAACAAATCCTTCTTCAAGGCGCTTGACTCCGACACTTTGTTTCGCTTTTATGTCTTCATCGTTATCATAGTTAATCCTGCACAATTAAAACAAAACTTGATCGAGACAATTAATCCTAAGCAATTAACCAAGTTGTCCTAAGCATGTCATTGGTCCCTCAACGCCGTCCGATTCTTGACGCATCGTCCTCTCCCCGCAGCATATTGCCCAATAAGCCAGTTGACTCCGCAACTCCGATATCCTTGGCACAATACCCGCTCTTCTTGGCCCGATGCCCGAGTCCACGGCTCGAAGCCTTCTGTCAATACGTCGACCGATCCACCGGCCCGACGTCCAATCTTCTGACATGTTCCTCCGGCACAACATGATGTTCCTGCTTTAATTGTCTCATCCTGATCGAAGCACCCTGCGTCACTCAAAACGCAGATTAAATCATAAACATATATCAAGTAGTTTCATCATCAAAATACGAGATTCAACAAGTGGAAGGTGGGAGCCTCATCGAAGAGGGGCATCGCAAGTAGATGTAGGTCATTTGACCGAACCACTGTAAAATCGGCGTGATCTCTGGTTTGCATTTACTTATTGTCATTTATATTACTGCATACCATTTGCACTTTAATGCTATACTGCTGTCTTCGTCTTACTTATCTCTTCAAGTTAAAACGCAATCGAAACTGTTTTAAACGAAAACGTTACTTTTATCGTACGAAGTTTTCGAAAAGTGTTTAAATCGTGAAAAGTTTATCACACTTCACTGCTGCACTAATTCACCCCCCCTCTTAGTGCCGCTCCGATCCTAACAATTGGTATCAGAGCCACGTTTTTCTATTTTGGTTTAACACCCAAATAGAAATGGCTCTTTATGGCTTTCAAGAGGGTCACTCTCTCATTCGTCCTCCCTTTTTCAATGGGACGGACTACACTTGTTGGAAAACTCAAATGAGAGTTTTCTTACTCTCTTTGGATTTGAATTTATGGCACATAGTCGAAAATGGATTTGAAATGTCTTCTCTCCCAATGAACCATTGGAATGATTTGGAGAAGAAGATGTTTTATCTAAATGCAAAGGCTATGAATGCCTTATATTGTGCACTTGACAAAAATGAATTTAATCGTGTTTCGATGTGTGACTCGGCTTTCGATATTTGGAGAACTCTAGAGGTCACTCATGAAGGCACTAGCCGAGTGAAAGAGTCCAAAATCAATATTCTTGTGCATTCTTACGAACTTTTCTGGATGAAACCAAGTGAGTCCATCGGAGACATGTACACCCGTTTCACAGATGTCATTAATGGACTCAAAGCTCTTGGTAAAAGTTTTTCTAATTTTGAACTAGTCACTAAAATCTTAAGATCCCTTCCAAAAAGTTGGGATCCAAAAGTTACGGCCATTCAAGAGGCCAAGGACCTTAAAACATTCCCTCTCGAAGAATTTATTGGGTCTCTAATGACCTACGAAATGAACAATATAACAAAAAGGAAACTCGAGAATAACCTTCCAAAGGACAGGAAGGATTTTGGACATAGAACACATGAAGACCACTCGAGCATAAGCTCAAGTGATGATGAACTTAAACTACAAATGAAACAAAAATTAAAAAGAAAAAAGAATGGAACTACTTGCTTTGAACGCAAGAAGAATAAAAATTGGGATGAATTGAGCTCTTCCGAAGACGAGGAGAAAATTAAGAAAGGCGAGGTGGCAAACTACGCCTCAACCACTTTCAACAATGAGGTAATCGAAATCGCCCTAATTTATTTCGAAATTACATAATACTTTTCATGAGTTATTTTTAATTTAGTTTAGGATTAATTTTCTTAAAAATTACATGAAAATAAAAAATTAGAAATCACGCTTATCATTCTAGTAATTTTGAAAATAATCATGAAAATTATATGTTTATGATAAACAAAATGATTTTGATTAAAAAATACCTTATGAAATATGATATCATGCCTAATAAATTTATTTTTTGAGGCTATGCATGATGATGAGTTTTGGGTAATTTATAGTTTATTAATTATTGATGATTTCCATAATGATCTTTTACGATTTATGAATTATCGATCTATACCATGATGAAAGTTGCTTTCGAAAATGAGGCATGACTTTTGTATGCAAACTAAGCATGAAAAAATAGATTCACCTAAAAAGAAAATTGTATGACTAAAACAAATAACAAATGATTTTGATTGAAAATACTTTATACTCAATGAAACCATCATTGATGAATATGCTTTATGTTTAATAGTTTCTTTGGCTTATATGCTCTATCATGATAAATATTTTAAAAATAAATGAAATCATGTTTGATTTGAAGTAATGCTTAATGATGATACTTAATGATGTATTTTTTGATTTGACATAAAAGTGGCTTTAAAAAATGATGTATGTTTTGATTTGACATAAATGAAATAGGCATGCTTATAGAAAATAGTGAAGTGTCATGCTTGACAATTGTATACTTAACGATGCATAAAGTTGTAATGAAAATATTAATATTTTAATACTATGATTTGATGATTTTATGCATGACATTGTAAAGTTATATATAATGATGTATAATGATGAAATTGTGTAATAAAAATATTAAACATTTTGAAACCATGTTTTAGTGTCACGTATATTGATCATGCTTAATAAATTTTGAAATTATGCATGATGAATCTTACGATTTATGGATTATTGATTTTTATCATAATGAAAGTACCTTATTGATCTTTGTTGTAATAAATCTTACTCTTTTGGTTTTAAACATGATACATGTTTTTATTAGGCATAAATGAAACAAAATCATATTTTTTGAAACAATCGAAAAGAGGAAAACATTCTTGAAAATTATTTTGCTCAATCTTATTGATTTTGATGAATCCATTTGTATCATCTTTGTGAATCTCTTGGATTTTGTTAATGATTTTGATGATTTAAATTTGAATAAATTTTTATCGAAATCACGATCTTGATCTCTTGAAATTTATAATATGAAATTCTTTATGAATCAACATTGTTTTCTATTTAAAAGGAGATTTGTCGAAATGTTTCATAGTCTTTTAGTATTCATGATCTTGATAATTATGTTTTGAAACTTTAGGTAAACCAAGAATGTTCATCATGATTTGAATATTTAAAGAGGAGAATTTTCTAGATGAATCATGATTTTGATGATTGAATATTTGATATGCATGAATTGAGATATTGCTCTCCTACTATTCTTTTTGCTATTCACCAAAAGGAAGACTAATTCTAATAAACCATGATATGCTATATGAATTTTATTGTATTCATGAAGTAATATCTCATCACTAATTTTTGTTTATATTTCTTCATGTGATGATATGAATGTATGAAACAATTATGATATGATTTTTTTTATATACAATTCCATGTATTCGTGAAATATTTATCTCATCACCCAATTAATTCCTCTTGATACTCCTAATGTGATGAAGTAAAATTATGCATGAAATACAAATGGGGAGAAGTTTTGATCATGCATGGTAGGATATAATTTGACAAATTGATACCATCATGATATGAAACATTTATGATTCACAATGATGTATGTAATACTTGTGCTTTCTAATTATGATGTGATGTATTACATATGTTGTAAATCATGATTTAAAATACCATGAGTTGTTGCTAAAATGATGTATTATAAATATTGATTTAATGTTTTGTATCATAAATACTCTAAATGATGAATGTTTGGTATCATGATCAAAATGTTGACAAATAGTTAAAAATTTTAGTATCATGTATGATATCCTCATAATGTTGATTGATTTATTCAATATCGTGTATGAATGAAATATAAGGTTTTTCAAATAGTGCATGTTTTAAATTGAAAATATAATGATGCACAAATAATATTGATATTTACCTTTGTCATAATTGATGTAAAGAGTCTTCCCTTCTTTTTGACAATGACTAAGGGGGAGATAGCCAGTTTGCACAATTCAAGAAGAAAGCAAAAATTGCACTTCTCAAAAGAGAAGAAATTGCTATCTTGAACATCACCAAGAATTGCTAGCTTGAAACATCAAGAAAATACAAAAATGTGCTATCGTGCTTATCTCAAGAAAAGCAAATATGCCAACTTGCATATATTTGAATTTGCTAGCTTATAAAACTTGCATATTTCAAAAAGCAAGAGTTGCTTTCTTGAACATCTCTAAATTGCTAGCTTGCAAGTTCTAAAATGTTGTAAAATTACTAGATTGCATGATGATAAAAATTTAACATTATGTTTTTCATGCAATGAGTTGAACCCATATAACAAACACTTGATTGTGATACTTCTCCTTTTTGTTGATGACAAAGGGGGAGAAGTATGTTGATGACATGACATGTGATGCATAAGTTTTATGCATATGTTCATGATGATGTGTTGCAAATATTCATGATGAATATTGCAATGACTTGAATTCTGTTTGAATTCAAGGTTCTATCAATATGGCATATTGATAGGGGGAGTTTGTTTAAACTCCGGGAGTTAAGGTTAACTCCGTCATCAAGTGGTTGTCATCATCAAAAAGGGGAAGATTGTTGAATCTCGTATTTCGATGATGAAACCACTTGATATGTGTTTATAATTTAAACTACATTTTGAGTGATGCAGGTCTACTCGATCAGAATTAGACAGTTAACACAGGAGGAATTGACGTTGCGCCGGAGATCACGTTAGGATATTGGACAGCAGAAGGCTTCGGACGTCGGGCATCGGGCCAAGGAGAGCGAAATTGCACCAAGGATATTGGGGTTGCGGAGGTCAACCGTCGATTGGGCAACAAGCCGCAAGAGAGGACGATGCACTGAAGAATCGGACGAAGCGCTAACCAATAACGTGCCGGGCAACAGAATGTCAATTCGCGTTGTAATAATTGTCTCGATCGGAGTAGAGTTTTTGCTTATGTGTGCAGGATTAACTACGATAATGATGAAGACATAAAGCGAAACAAAGTGTCGGAGTCAAGCGTAAAGGATTTGTTGCGAGTTCGAGAGTTCGACGGAAGTCCGAAGGTTCGTCGGGAATGCTGCCGGAACTAGCCGAGAATGAGTAGGGAGCTTGCCGAAGGGTTTTTCGGAAGCTCGCCAGAAGGTTCGTTGGAAGTTCGCAGAGCTCGCCGAGAAAGATCAGAGCTTGCCGAAGAAGCTCGTTGGAACTCGCCAAGATCAAATCGTGAAGTCTAGGAGCTTGCCGGGAGTCCACAGAATGGTTTCCGAGAGTTTATCGGAAGATCGTCGGAAGTTCGTTGGTGTTGGGAAATCCTAGGGGGCGACATCATATGCATAGTGGAAGAACAAGAAAAACAAAATCCCTGATTCCCAAAGAGATGTTCGTCTTCGTGCGAAGATTGGTACGTAAAAATCCATGAAACATGAAACTGCGTATAGAGTAGATTGTGTTACCTAGGGAGATCGTATATCCCTGTTTCATTGCAGATCCTTAGGAGAGGGTGAAGGAGGTCAAGCGTCCTCCTATCTAGCGGTGATCCACACAGTAGGGTTGCGACGACGCTCCTCAAAACTCCAGACCTACTCTGAGGTGGAGATGGAGAGGAGAATAGGAAAAGGCAAACAAAAGCTCTCTAGCCCATGGGGCTCTGAATCCCTCCTACTTATAGAGGTCCCCTATCAAACCCTAATGGGTCCTCCCCTAGTGGGTATTGGATCTGCATCCAATAAGACAAGGGCTCTGTCGGATATCTCATATCCGAACCTCTATTCATCGCAATGCCTACCATATGTGTGTGACCCTCTAGGCCCAATATCGAGCTGGCCGTGAGTCATACCTGTCAGAACTCCTTCTAACTCAGTGAATTATTATCTATGTAATAATTCACTCGACTCATCGACTACGGACGTACTAGGCCACTACTGTGAAGTAGTCCCCGAGACGATCTGAGGGGAATCCAATCCATTGGACTGTCGTCCTCGCCATCGTGTACCTATAGTCCCTCATCCATCTAATATACCGGAGACCGTATATATCGAGCATGGTGTTGTGGGACCCATATGGTTTCTTCTCGAGTCTCGCTCTAATCGAATTCTCCCAGAGAACTCTTTCTCTCTCAACCCGAATGACCCTGGTCAGGGATTTGTCTGAGCAAGAACACATGAGATATTCCTCTCATAACGCTGAGAGTGGATGATCCTGTTGGGAAATCATGGGGGCGATTTCATATGCACAGCGAAAGAACAAGAAAACAAAAATCCCCGATTCCCAAAAAGATGTTCGTCGTCGTGCGAAGATTGGTGCGCAAAAATCCGCAAAACACAAAACTGCGTATAGAGATTGTGTTACCTAGGGAGATCGTATATCCCTGTTTCCTTGCAGATCCTTAGGAGAGGGTGAAGGAGGTCAAGCGTCCTCCTCTCTAGCGGTGATCCACATAGCAGGGGTTGCGGCGACCCCTCCTCAAAAAACTCTAGGCCTCCGAGGTGGAGAGGGAGAGGAGAATAGGAAAGGCAAGCAAAGACCAGAGCCTATGAGGGCTGTGAATCCCTCCTATTTATAGAGATCCCGTGTCAAACCCTAATGGGTCCTTTCCTAGTGGGTATTGGATCTGCATCCAATAAGACAAGGGCTCACGGATATCTCATATCCGAACCTCTACTCATCAATGCCTACCATATGTGTGTGACCCTCTAGGCCCAATATCGAGCTGGGCCGTGAGTCATACCTGTCCGAACTCCTTCTAACTCGGTGAATTATTATCTCTGTAATAATTCACTCGACTCATCGACTACTGGACGTGCTAGGCCACTACGCCGTAGTCCCCCCAGACGATCTGAGGGGAATCCAATCCATTAGACATGTCCGTCCTCGGTTACCATGTACCTATAGTCCCTCATACATCTAATATCCAGAGGACCGTATATCGAAAGCATGGTGTTGTCGGACCCATATGGTTTCTACTCGAGTCTCGCTCTAATCGGATTCTCAGGAGAACTCTTTCTCTCTCAACCTGAATGACCACTGGCTAGGGATTTTGTGCGAGCAAGAACACATGGGATATTCCTCTCATGGCCAGAGTAGATGATCCTCTATCGACACTCAATAGCCCTCGTAAGAAGGTCGACTACCACTCCCAATGACCATTTGTACTAGATGCGGGACAGCCAAACCTATAAGTCTGGTATCAAAGAGTGGAGCACTCATACAGGACATCCTTGGTGTCCAAAGTCTAAGGACTAGATACACCACTAGGACTACGGAATTGTTTGTCGACAATAAGGCATCATCAACCATCCAAAGCATTCCGTAAGCGGATCAATCAGTGAACTCATTCTCCAATGAGCACATTTGTATCCCTAGTGTCCCTACACGAGCAGCTATGAGACCATTTTGCATCCATCATATGGACGGTATATAAAGACACACCCAGTCTATCCCGGTTATCACGATGTCCCTCTCGAGTAACCTATGACCGGGATTATTTAGGATATGTGTTTAAAGGTGAATCGATCTCATTATCGTGATCTCATCACGATCTGATTCCTATTGCACAAATCCAAGGATATCACAATATATATATGCTTTTATGCAATAGTTATAAAGTGATATACGCCAAAATATAATAAGCAAAAAGATTCTGTATCAAGTCACACGTGCCATCACTCACGTGATTGGCTTGCTGGGCACCTATGACTAGCAATCTCCCACTTGAACTAAAGCTAATCACCTATGTGTATGATCCTCATCAGACCCCTGTGATGCTCAAAGACAAAATTAGACAACGGCTTTGTCAGTGGATCTGCAATGTTATCTTCGGATGGTACTTTCCACTGCTACATCTCCTCGGGTCACGATTTCTCTGATAAGGTGGAACCTCCTCAGAACATGCTTAGATTTCCGATGAGACCTAAGTTCCTTCACTTGAGCAATTGCCCCGTTGTTGTCGCAATATAGGGAGATCGGCTCTTCGCTACCCGGCACAACTCCCAAATCTGTGATGAACTTCTTCACCCAGACTCCCTCTTTTGCTGCATCTGATGCAGCAATGTACTCCGCCTCTGTGGTCGAAGTGTCAAGAAGTGGTATCTTGCTTGGAACTCTTCCAAACACTTTGCTCCTCCATTCAAGGTGTACACATACCCTGAATTCGACTTGCTATCATCGACATCGACTGAAAACTTGAGTCGGTGTAGCCTTCAACCTTAAGGCTATTACCTCCATGTACTAGTAAAAGATCCTTAGTCCTTCTCAAGTACTTAAGGATACACTTTCTTGCTTTCGAGTGCTCCAAGCACGGATCCACTTTTGATACACTGCTCGTGACTTTCGAGCATGCGCTATATCAGGGGCCTAGTACATAGCATGGCATACATGATAGACCCTATTCTTTGAGGCATAAGGTATCATATCTATGTTAAGCCCTTTCTTCGGGAGTCTTTGGGGACATATTAAGAGAAAGCGATATCCCATGTCTCATCGGTATGAGACCTCTCTTGGAATTTTCCATGCCAAACCTTTTGACAATAGTTTCTATGTACTGGACTGGGATAAACCAAGCATCCTCTTGGATCTATCTCTATAGATTCTAATCCCCAAGATATAAGATGCTTCCCCTAAGTCCTTCATGGAGAAGTGTCTAGATAACCAAGCCTTCTTGTGGATAGCATTCCTATGTCATTCCCAATGATGAGGATGTCATCCACATATAACACCAAAAAGGTGATAGCGCCCCACTTACCTTTCTGTATACACAAAGCTCATCTTCGTTCTTACTTGAAGTCATAAGATCTGATTGCCTCATCAAATCTTATGTTCCAACTTCGAGGAAGCTTGCTTTAGTCCATAAATGGATCTAAGCAACCTACACACCTTATCGGGCAGTTCTTGGACACGAATCCCTCGGGTTACATCATATACACCTCCTCCTCGAGGTTCGGTTGAGGAATGCGGTTTCAGATCCATTTGCGGATCTCATAATCATAGTGTCTTGCAATAGCCAATAGAATTTGATGGATTTTTAGCATTGCTTCTGGGTGAGAAAGTTTAATTAAGTAGTCAACACCTTGCCTTTGACGATACCCCTTAGCCACTAGCCTTGCTTTATAGGTCTCTACCTTTCCATCTACTCCGATCTTTTCTTAAAGATCCACTTGCAACCGATGGGTACAATACCTTGAAGCATCAACTAGGTTCCAAACCTTATTGGAGTACATAGAATCCATCTCGAATTCATGGCTTCTTTCCACTTCCGGAGTCTATACTTATAATAGCCTCCTCGTGAGGTCTCGAGGATCAATATCCTCTACATCCTCTGCTCTAATATGTCCCACATATCTCTCGGGAGGATGGGATACTCTATCGGACTGCGTAAAGTTGATACTTTGTGTATTAGGTACTGAACGGATTTCGGGCTTTAGAGTGGTGCTTGAGCTTGGTTCTCCAACCTCGCTCAATTCTATCATTCTCCCACTTGTCTCCGTCAAGAATGTGTTCCTTCTCAAGGAACACTGCTCTCTTAGCTACAAAGACCTTTTGGTCCTCGAGATGATAGAAATAATACCCACAAGTTTCCTTGGGGTATCCCACAAATTTGCATCGCTCTGTCCTTGATTCTAACTTATCGGGGTTGTGTCTTCTAACATGGCAGGGGCAGCCCCAGATCTTAACAACCTTAAGATCGGGGCTTCTTCCCTTTCCATATCTCATATGGTGTAGACACTACCGACTTAGTTGGAACTCTATTCAGAGAAGGTAAGCTGCGGTTTCAGGGCATATCCCGGAATGAGATGGGTAGGTCGGTGAAACTCATCATGGACCGTACCATATCTAATAATGTACGATTTTTCTTTTTCGGAGACACCATTGAGTGAGGTGTATAAAGAGGTGTCCATTGGGATAATATCCCATGGTCCTTGAGGAACCTGAGTAAACTCTGTACTTAAGTATTCACCTCCTCGATCGATCGAAGAGTTTTGATACTCTTTCTAGTCCGGTTCTCCACCTCATTCTTATACTCTCTGAATTTCTCAAAGGCCTCGGACTTGTACTTCATTAAGTACACATATCCATACCTTGAGAAATCATCGGTAAATGTAATGAAGTAGGAGTAACCTCCAATGGCATGAGTTGACATGGGTCCACATACATCACTATGTATGAGTTCCAACAACTCATTGGCTCTCTCTCAGTTCTACTAAATGGAGATTTGGTCAGTTTTTTCCATTTAATGCAAGGCTCACAAGTTGTATATGACACAGTCGAATGGATCTAGATATCCATCATTTAGCAACTTTTGAATCCTTCTTTCATGGATGTGACCCTAGCCTACAATGCCACAAGTATGCCTTTGTTCAACTCACTCGTTTCCTTTTGGACATATTTACATTCATGATATATGGAGTGGTGTCTAACATAAATAAACCATTATGCAATGTTCCTTTTCGTGATGATCTAATCATCTAATAATATCATTACAACCATTGTTCTCAAAAACAAATTTATATCCACTAAGCGTTAAACATGAAATGGCGATAATGTTTTTGATAATAGAAGGAACAAAATAACATGCATCTAATGCAATAAAAGCTCCATTAGGCAGATGTGGGGCGACCCGCCAACAGACTAATCTGATAACTTTTTTGCTCCATTACCCATCTTGAGGTCCATCTAAGCCTCTCAGTAGTCTCCTAGGCCTTGCCGTAACACGCAACGAATTGCATATATGATAAGCACTACTGGTATCCAATACCCATGTGTTATCATAAGAGTCTGACAAATGGAGACTGATCATGAATGTACCTGAAGCTTCATCAAACTTTTGTTTCGCCCTTTCTGCAAGGTACTCTTTGTAGTTTCTCTTCCAATGCCCATCTTTACCACAGTGGAAGCACTGGCCTTTGTCCTTTGCTGGGTCTTTCTTAGCAACCTTTGCTTTACCTTGTTTGCCCTTTCCCTTCTTAAGGGACCTTTCTACTTTTCTTTTCTTTCTGGTCTCACCAGTGTAGAGAACTGGCTTCTCTTTCTTAATAGTACTCTCTGCCTCCCTCAACATATTGAGGAGCTCTGGGAGAGTCACCTCAAGCTTATTCATATTAAAATTCATTATGAATTGTGAAAAGGAATCTGGTAGGGACTGAAGCATAATGTCCACACACAAGTTATCCTCTAGGACCATTCCTAGACCTGTGAGTTTCTCTATCCACTCAATCATCTTTAGGACATGGTTCTGAACCGGTGTCCCCTCAGTCATCCTAGCATGGAAAAGGCTCTTGGATATCTCATATCGTTGAGTCCTTCCCTGTTCCTCAAACAATTTTCGGACATGTAGGAGAATGGATCTAGCATCCATCTTTTCATGTTGTCTCTGTAACTCTGGAGTCATAGAGCCCAACATTTTGCACTGAGCAATAGTGGAGTCATCAATGTACTTCACGTGGCGATCTCATCCTCGCTTGCCCCTTCTTCGGCGTAGGCATCATTGTATCAAGGGCGTACACGATTTTTCTCCATTTGTGAGAACAATTCTCAATTCAGAGCCAATCCGTATAATTTGGACCAGTAAAGGCGGTTGACATCAAGTATGCCACGTAAGGGATTTGAAAGCAACATTTTCTGAAAATAAAGATGTAGCGAGAAATGAATAACATGCAGATTTTGCAAGAAATAAACTATCAAGATATGGACTTCTATCTTAATATGCTCTCACTATTTTACTAACGAGTCACGGCGACACCCTCAAAACATTGAAACGGAAGTCTCCCCAGACTTCTAGTGGGGATCGGGGATCCAATCGGCGTCTTAGTGTAACCTCGAGGGACTCGACCAATCACACTAAGCCTAAAAGGTAGGCAACTCTTGCCGATCACAACTCCTTGTGATTCCCGTCCTGTTCGACCTCCGAATCACCATGGCCTCGAGGGACTCGACCAACCATGATGCTCGGTTAAGTCAACACCTTCGTTACAAGATGAGTCTGATTTGATGATATACCCTCGAGGGACTCGACCAAGCATACCATGTCCTCAGGTCACCGGTGATCCACATAGCAGGGTTGCGACGACCCTCCTCAAAACTCTAGGCCTCTGAGGTGGAGAGGGAGAGGAGAATAGGAAAGGCAAGCAAAGACTGTAGCCTATGAGGCTGTGAATCCCTCCTATTTATAGAGATCCCGTGTCAAACCCTAATGGGTCCTTCCCTAGTGGGTATTGGATCTGCATCCAATAAGACAAGGGCTCCGTCGGATATCTCATATCCGAACCTCTACTCATCGCAATGCCTACCATATGTGTGTGACCCTCTAGGCCCAATATCGAAGTGGCCGTGAGTCATACTGTCGAACTCCTTCTAACTCGGTGAATTATTATCTCTGTAATAATTCACTCGACTTATCGACTACTGGGGACGTACTAGGCCACTGTAGTAGTCCGTAGTCCCTAGAAGAATCTGGGGAATCCAATCCATTGGACTTTGTCGTCCTCGATTACTATATACCTATAGTCCCTCATCCATCTAATATCCCGTAGACCGTATATCGAGAGCATGGTGTTGTCGGACCCATACGGTTTCTACGAAGTCTCGCTCTAATCGGATTCTCAGGAGAACTCTTTTCTCTCAACCCGAATGACCCTGGCCGGGGATTTTGTCGAGCAAGAACACATGGGATATTCCTCTCATGACACCGTAGAGTGGATGATCCTCTATCGACACTCAATAGCCCTCGAAAGGTCGACTACCACTCCCAATGACCAAATCGTACTAGATCCGGGACAGCCAAACCTATAAGTTCGGTATCAAAGAGTGGAGCACTCATACAAGACATCCTTGGTGTCTCAAGTCTAAGGACAGATACACCACTAGGACTACGGAATCGCTATTTGACAATAAGGCATCATCAACCATCCAAAGCATTCCGTAAGCGGATCAATCAAATGAACTCATTCTCTAATTAGCTTTTGATTGTATCCCTAGTGTCCCTACACGAGCAGACTATGAGACCAGTGCATCCATCATATGGACGGGTATACAAACACACCCCATTTATCCGGTTATCACGATGTCCCTCGAAAGTAACCTATGTAGGGATTATTTAGGATATGTGTTTAAAGGTGAATCGATCTCATTATCGTGATCTTATCACGATCCGATTCCCATTGCACAAATCCAAGGACATCACAATATATATATGCTTTTATGTAATAGTTATAAAGTGATATACGCCAAAATATAATAAGCAAAAAGATTCTGTATCAAGTCACACGTGCCATCACTCACGTGATTGGCTTGCTGGGCACCTATGACTAGCAGATCCTCTATCGACACTCAATAGCCCTCGTAAGGTCGACTACCACTCCCAATGATCAGCTGTACTAGATTTGGGACAGCCAAACCTATAAGTCTGGTATCAAAGAGTGGAGCACTCATACAGGACATCCTTAGTGTCTCAAGTCTAAGGACCAGATACACCACTAGGACTACGGAATCGCTATCTGACAATAAGGCATCATCAACCATCCAGCATTTTAGTGGCGGATCAATCGGTGAACTCATTCTCCAATGAGCACTGTACTATATCCCTAGTGTTCCTACACAAGCGACTATGAGACCCATTGCATCCATCATCATATGGACGGGTATATCTGACACCGGTCTATCCAGGTTATCACGATATCCCTGTCGAGTAATCTATGACCGGGATTATTTAGGATATGTGTTTAAAGGTGAATCGATCTCACTATCGTGATCTCATCACGATCCGATTCCCATTGCATAAATCCAAGGACATCACAATATATGTATGCATTTATACAATAGTTATAAAGTGATATATGCCAAAATATAATAAGCAAAAAGATTCTATATTAAGTTACACATGCCATCACTCACGTGATTGGCTTGCTGGGCACCTATGACTAGCAATCTCCCACTTGACCTAAAGTCAATCACCTATGTGTCTGATCCCCATCAGACCCTTGTGATGCTCAAAACAAATCTGAGACAATGACTTTATTAGTGGATCTGCAATGTTATCTTCGGATGAAACTCTTTCCACTACTACATCTCCTCGGGTCACGATCTCTCTAATAAGGTGAAACCTCCTCAGAACATACTTAGATTTCTGATAAGACCTAGGTTCCTTTGCTTAAGCAATCGCCCCGTTGTTGTCGCAATATAGAGAGATCGGCTCTTCGCCACCCGGCACGACTCCCAAATCTATGATGAACTTCTTCACCCAAACTCCCTCCTTTGCTGCATCGATGCAGCAATGTGCCTCGCCTCTGGTGGTCGAGTCGTGATGGTATCTTGCTTGGAACTCTTCCAAAGACTTTGCTCCTCCATTTAAGGTGTACAAATACACTGAATTCGACTTGCTATCATCGACATCGGACTAAAAACTTGAGTCGTGTAGTAGCCTTCAACCTTAAGGCTATTACCTCCATATACTAGTAAAAGATCCTTAGTCCTTCTCAAGTACTTAAGGATACACTTTCTTTTCGGTCTCCAAGCCTAAGCCTAGATCCGCTCGTGACACTTTCCAGGACATCGAGAGCATGCTATATCGGGGCCTAGTATATAGCATGGCATATATGATAGACCCTATTACTGAGGCATAAGGTATCATATCCATGTTCGCCCTTTCTTCTGGAGTCTTTGGAGACATACTCGTAGAAAGTGATATCCCATGTCTCATCGGTATGAGACTTCTCTTGAAATTTTTCATGCCAAACCTTTTGACAATGGTTTCTATGTACCTGGACTGGGACAAGCCAAGCATCCTCTTGGATCTATCTCTATAGATTCTAATCCCCAAAATATAGGATGCTTCCCCTAAGTCCTTCATGGAGAAGTGTCTAGATAACCAAGTCTTTACTGTGGATAGCATTCCTACGTCATTCCCAATGATCAGGATGTCATCCACATATAACACCAAAAAAGTGATAGCGCTCCCACTTACCTTTCTGTATACACAAGGCTCATCTTCATTCTTAATGAAGTCATAAGATCTGATTGCCTCATCAAATCTTATGTTCCAACTTCGGGATGCTTGCTTTAATCCATAAATGGATCTAAGCAACCTACACACATTATCTGTACAGTTTTTGGACACGTATCCCTCAGGTTACATCATATACACCTCCTCCTCGAGGTTCCCATTGAGGAATGTGGTTTTTATATCCATCTGCCAGATCTCATAATCATAGTGTGCTGCAATAGCCAATAGAATTCTGATGGATTTTAGCATTGCTACGGGTGAGAAGGTTTCATCATAGTCAACACCTTGCCTTTGATGATACCCCTTAGCCACTAGCCTTGCTTTATAGGTCTCTACCTTTCCATCTACTCCGATCTTTTCTTAAAGATCCACTTGCAACCGATGGGTACAATACCTTCGGGCGCATCAACTCCAAGCCTTATTAGAGTACATAGAATCCATCTCAGAATTCATGGCTTCTTGCCACTTCCCGGAGTATATACTCATAATAGCCTCCTCGTAGGTCTGGGGATCAATATCCTTTGCATCCTCTCCTCTAATATGTCCCACATATCTCTCAGGAGGATGGGATACTCTATCAGATCTGCGTAAAGTTGAAACTTGTGTATTAGGTACCTGAACAGACTCGGGTTATAGAGTGGTGCTTGAGCTTGGTTCTCCAACCTCGCTCAATTCTATCATTCTCCCACTATTTCCGTCAAGAATGTGTTCCTTCTCAAGGAACACTGCTCTCTTAGCTACAATGACCTTTTGGTCCTCAAGATGATAGAAATAATACCCACAAGTTTCCTTGGGGTATCCCACAAATTTGTATCGCTCTATCGTTGATTCTAATTTATCGGGGTTGTGTCTTTTAACATGTGCAGGGCAGCCCCAAATCTTAACAACCTTAAGATCAGGCTTATTCCCTTTCCATATCTCATATGGCGTAGACACTACCGACTTAGTTGGAACTCTATTTAGAAGGTAAGCTGTGGTTTCTAGGGCATATCCCCAGAATGAGATGGGTAGGTCAGCGAAACTCATCATGGATCGTACCATATCTAATAATGTATGATTTCTCCTTTCAGAGACACCATTGAGCTGAGGTGTATAAGGAGGTGTCCATTGGGATAATATCCCATGGTCCTTGAGGAACTGAGTGAACTCTATACTTAAGTACTCACCTCCTCGATCTGATCGAAGAGTTTTGATACTCTTTCCAGTCTGGTTCTCCACCTCATTCTTATACTCTATGAATTTCTCAAAGGCCTCGGACTTGTACTTCATTAAGTACATATATCCATACCTTGAGAAATCATCAGTAAATGTAATGAAGTAGGAGTAACCTCCAATGGCATTAGTTGACATGGGTCCACATACATCACTATGTATGAGTTCCAACAACTCAATGGCTCTCTCTCCAGTTCCACTAAATGGAGAGTTGGTCAGTTTTCCACGAATGCAAGGCTCACAAGTTGCATATGACACATAGTCGAATGGATCTAGATATCCATCATTTAGCAACTTTTGAATCCTTCTTTCATGGATATGACCTAGCCTACAATGTCACAGGTATGCACTGTTCAACTCATCTCGTTTACTTTTGGACACATCTACATTCATGATATGTGGAGTGGTGTTTAATATAAATAAACCATTATGCAATGTTCCTTTCATGATGATCTTATCATCTAATAATATCGAACAACCATTGTTCTCAAAAACAAATTTATATCCACTAACTGTTAAACATAAAATGGAGATAATGTTTTTGATAACAGAAGGAACAAAATAACATGCATCTAATGCAATAAAAGCTCCACTAGGCAGATGTAGGGCGATCTCGCCAACGGCTACTATAGCAACTTTTGCTCCATTACCCATCTTGAGGTCCATCTCGCCTCTCTCTAGTCTCCTAGGCCTTGCTAGAACCTGCAACGAATTGCATATATGATAAGCACTACCGGTATCCAATACCCATATATTATCATAAGAGTCTAACAAATGGAGACTGATCATGAATGTACCTGAAGCTTCATCAAGCTTTTATTTCACCCTTTTTGTAAGGTACTCTTTGCAGTTTCTCTTCCAGTGCCCATCTTTACCACGGTGGAAGTACTGGCCTTTGTCCTTTGCTGGGTCTTTCTTAGCAACCTTTGCTTTACCTGGTTTGACCTTGCCCTTTCCTTTCTTAAGGGACCTTTCTGCTTTCCTTTTCCTTTTGGTCTCACTAGTGTAGAGAACTGGCTTCTCTTTCTTGATAGTACTCTCTGCCTCCCTCAACATATTGAGAAGCTCTGGGAGAGTCACTTCAAGCTTGTTCATATTAAAATTCATTATGAACGGTGAAAAGGAATCTGGTAGGGACTGAAGCACAATGTCCACACACAAGTTATCCTCTAGGACCATTCCTAGACCTGTGAGTTTCTCTATCCACTCAATCATCTTTAGGACATGGTTCTGAACCTGTGTCCCCTCAGTCATCCTAGTGCGAAAGAGGCTCTTAGATATCTCATATCGCTGAGTCCTTCCCTGTTCCTCAAACAATTTGTGGACATGTAGGAGAATGGCTCTGACATCCATCTTTTCATGTTGTCTCTGTAACTCAGGAGTCATAGAGCCCAACATATAGCACTGAGCAAGAGTGGAGTCATTAATGTACTTCACGTAGCGAGCGATCTCATCCTTGTTTGCCCCTTCTTCGGGCGCAGGCATCACTGTATCAAGGACGTACACGATTTTCTCCGCTATGAGAATAATTCTCTAGTTACGGAGCCAATCCGTATAATTTGGACCAGTGAGACGGTTGACATCAAGTATGCCACGTAAGGGATTTGAAAGCGACATTTTCTGAAAATAAAGATGTAGCAGAAATGAATAACATGCAGATTTTGCAAGAAATAAACTATCAAGATATGGACTTCTATCTTAATATGCTCCCACTATTTTACTAACGAGTCACGCGACACCCTCAGCACGTGAAATGGAAGTCTCCGGCATACTTCTAGTGGGGATCAGGATCCAATCAGCGTCTTAGTGTAACCTCGAGGGACTCGACCAATCACACTAAGCCTAAAGGTAGGCAACTCTTGTCGATCACAACTCCTTGTGATTCCCGTCCTGTTCGGCCTCCGAATCACCATGGCCTCGAGGGACTCGACCAACCATGATGCTCGGTTAAGTCAACACCTTCGTTACAAGATGAGTCTGATTTGATGATATACCCTCGAGGGACTCGACCAAGTATACCATGCCCTCAGGTCACCGGTGACATCTCTATGTCGTAAGCAAGATACGAATCACGATATAGGTGAGTCTCGAGGGACTCTACCAACTCAACCTACACCGGGAATCGGTTCCTACTTATAACGATGGAAGGCCACGTGGGTCAATCTAATTGCCTCACGTTTATCGACTTAATATTATCGAGAGATGTTTCTATGATTTGGTCTCCTAATATGACATGTCACACATATACATATTTAATATATATCTACATCGCATGCAAATATATATGCATATCTAGTATGTGTATAAGCAATTACACCAGATGATCATGGACCACAACCTAATATAATTAGGCCCGAGCCAGTAGGCCTAATCACTCACATCAAGATCTATGTGTGTAACGGTGCAACTCCATACCCTATGATCGTCCATTTCATCCTTGTCGGTTCCGTCGACATCTTGATGCATCTTCATGCATCACGATCGTTCGTCTCGTGGGTCCCGCTATCGTATCCACGCTCCCGCTATGCCTCCTCATGTGATTACAACTTAATCATAGGCACGCAGGCCTGACAATAAACGAGAAATATAATGGAGGTTCGTAGACCTCAATAATAATAATCATAGGTACACACATCACACGGTCCATGATCATCCGTCCACACATCATACATCACATGTATAAATAATCATCATCATGTAGGACTACTAGATAATAATGATAAAAAAATAATAATCAACTAAATCTTTTAATTAATTAATATTTTCTGAAATCAGGGCCATTATAGGGAATTTCTATATTCATAGGGATATTTTCGTAATTTGGACAAAAGACAGAAACTGGAATTTCTCAAATTCCGAGGGGCAAAACTATCTTTTTTCCAGAAAACCCTAATGCCCTTTCCCCTTGCCGGCCGCCGCCACTCACCGACGGCGACGGCACAGGTAACGAGGGCACGCCCTCGCCTGAAGCGGCACGCCCGTGGCTGGCCGGCTTGCCGGGTGCGAGTGGGCGCCCCTTTCGGGTGTCGCCTCCTCCGCAGGCGGTGCCCTCACCTGCAGGCGACATGTTCATTTGGCTGGTGGCTGGGCGCCAGGGCGCCTTTTCGGGGCGCCGCCTCCTCGCAGTGGTGTTGTCCCACCGAAGGCCGGCATTTGCCTCATGGGCGAAAACCCCCAAGCGGCGGGCGAGCCCTCTAGGCCATATGTGTGTGATTCTCTATGCCCAACATCGAAGTTGGTCGTGAGTCATACCGTCGCCGAACTCCTTCTTTCGGTGAATTATTATCTCTATAATAATTCACTCGACTCATCGACTACTGGGACGTATTACTAGGCCACTACACATTAGTCCCGCGACGATACAAGGAATCCAATCCATTGGACATGTCCGTCTCGCCCGTGTACCTATAGTCCCTCATCCATCTAATATACCCGAGACCGATATCGAGCATGGTGTTGTCGACCACACACGGTTTCTTCTCGAAGTCTCGCTTCTAATCGATTCGGAGGAGAACTCTTTCTCTCTCAACCCGAATGACTCTGGCCAGGGATTTGTCTGAGCAAGAACACATGAGATATTCCTCTCATGACGCCGAGAGTGGATGACCCTCTATCGACACT
This sequence comes from Musa schizocarpa, assembly GCA_900464855.2. NCBI lineage: Eukaryota > Viridiplantae > Streptophyta > Magnoliopsida > Zingiberales > Musaceae > Musa > Musa schizocarpa. Next base: position 32,130,378 of record LS990921.1, read on the forward strand.
CAATAGCCCTCGTAAGGTCGACTACCACTCCCAATGACCAGTTGTACTAGATCTGGGACAACCAAACCTATAAGTCTGGTATCAAAGAGTGGAGCACTCATGCAGAACATCCTTGGTGTCTCAAGTCTAAGGACCAGATACACCACTAGGACTACGGAATCGCTGTCTGACAATAAGGCATCATCAACCATCCAGCATTCCGTAAGCGGATCAATCAGTGAACTCATTCTCCAATGAGCACCTATACTGTATCCCTAGTGTCCCTACCCAAGTAGCTATGAGACCAGCTGCATCCATCATATGGACAGGTATATAGCACACCAGTCTGTTCGGTTATCACAATATCCCTATCGAGTAACCTATGACCGGGATTATTTAGGATATGTGTTTAAAGGTGAATCGATCTCACTATCGTGATCTCATCACGATCTGATTCCCATTGCACAAATCCAAGGATATCATAATATATGTATGCATTTATCCAATAGTTATAAAGTGATATATGCCAAAATACAATAAGCAAAAAGATTCTATATTAAGTCACACGTGCCATCACTCATGTGATTGGCTTGCTGGGCACCTATAACTAGTAGTCGGAAGCTCGTCGGAAGAAGTCTTGACTTACAAACTTTGTAATAGCTTAGAAAATGTCTTTAAATTCATCGTTAGCACGTTAATTAGGGTTAGGATTAGTTTTAATCCTATAACCCAAGTAGGGGCCAATTGGGCCCGAGTTCGGACTGGTTTTGGCCAAGTTTGGAGCCCAACCAGTGAGCTGAATTAGCCTAGGCGGTGGCACCGCCAACCACTGTCAGTGTCAGAAACTGACAGGCGGTGGCACCGCCAGCATTGGGAACCCAAAGAGAATTCAAATTTTGGAGCCCAAATTTGAATCCTCTTGAGGCCTATAAATACCCCTCAAATCTCAGCTGAGATGACAACTTTTTGAGAAGCAATTGATTGAGAGAAAAGTCTTAGAAGAGTCTTTGCTAGTCTTGTTTTCAATTTGCTAGTGTTCACCTCCTTCTTTCTTGCTGAAAATCTGTAAGAGAGTGAACCACCTGTAAAAGTTGTAAGAGGGGTATTTATCCTTCCCTTTCAAGAGATTTGCTAGTGGAAGGTGGGAGCCTCATCGAAGAGGGGCCTCGCAAGTGGATGTAGGTCATTTGACCGAACCATTATAAAATCGGCGTGATCTCTGGTTTGCATTTACTTATTGTCATTTATATTACTGCAAACCATTTGCACTTTAATGCTATACTGCTTTGTCTCCGTCTTATTGAATCTCGTATTTTGATGATGAAACCACTTGATATGTGTTTATAATTTAAACTGCATTTTGAGTGATGCAGGTCTACTCGATCAGGATTAGACAATTAACGCAGGAGGAATTGACGTTGCGCCGGAGGAGATCACGTCAGGATATTGGACGGCAGAAGGCTTCAAACATCGCGCATCGGGCCAAGGAGAGCGGAATTGCGCCAAGGATATCGGGGTTGTGGAGGTCAACCGCCGATTGGGCAACAAGCCGCAAGAGAGGACGATGTGCTAAAGAATCGCATGGCGCCAACCAATGGACGTCGGGCAAATGTAATGTCAATTCGCATTGTAATAACTGTCTAGATCGGAGTAGAGTTTTCGTTTGCATGTGCAGGATTAACTACGATAACGATGAAGACATAAAGTGAAACAAAGTGTGGAGTCAAGCACGAAGGATTCGTTGGGAGTTCAAGAGTTCGACGGAAGTCCGAATGATCGTCGGGAACGCTGCCGGAACTAGCCGAGAATGAGTAGGGAGCATGCCGAAGGGTTTTTCGGAAGCTCGCCGGAAGGTTCATGGGAAGTTCGCAGAGTTCGCCGAGAAAGATCGGAGCTTGCCGAAGAAGCTCGTTGGAACTCACCAAGATCAAATCGTGAAGTTTAAAGAGCTTGCCGGGAGTCCGCAGAATGGTTTCCGAGAGTTTATCGGAAGACCGCCGAAAGTTCGCCAGAAGCTCGCCGAAAGAAGTCTTGACTTATAGACTTTGTAATAGCTTATAAAATGTCTTTAAGTTCGTAGTTAGCATGTTAATTAGGGTTAGGATTAGGTATTAATCCTATAACCCAAGTAGGGGCCAATTGGGCCCGAGTTCGGACTAGTTTGGGCCAAGATTGAAGCCCAACTAGTGGGCTGAAAACACTGTAGGCGGTGGCACCGCCCAGTGCCCGAGAGCTGGGCGGTAGCACTGTCAACGTCTAACAATGACAAGCGGTGGCACCGCCACTGACAGGCGGTGGCACCGCCAGCATCGGGAACTCCACGAGAATTCAAATTTGGAGCCCAAATTTGAATCCTCTTGAGGCCTATAAATACCCCTCAAATCTCAGCTGAGATAACAACTTTTTGAGCAGCAATTGATTGAGAGAAAAGTCTTAGAAAGTCTTAGCGAGTCTAGTTTTCAATTTGCTAGAAAGTTCTCCTCCTTTCTTACTGAAAATTTGCAAGAGGTTGAACTGTTCGTAAAAGGTTGTAAGAGGGGTATTTGCCCTTCCATTTCAAGAGATTTGCTAGTGGAAGGTGGGAGCCTCATCGAAGAGGGGCCTCGCAAGTGGATGTAGGTCATTTGACCGAACCACTCTAGATCGGCGTGATCTTTGGTTTGCATTTCATTATTGCTATTTACATTACTACAAACCTTCTTACATGTTTTAGTTCCTTATTACCTTTGCTGCACATATTTAAGAATACGCTTTCAAGTTAAGCTTTTCAAGTTCCGTTCTTATCGTGATTTAAAGATTTATTAAAACCAAGTTTTAATCGCTGCACTAATTCACCCCTCTTAGTGCGCTCCGATCCTAACAATTGGTATCAGAACGAGATTTTTCTATCTTGGTTTAACACCCAAATAGAAATGGCTCTTTATGACTTTCAAGAGGGTCACTCTCTCATTTGTCCTTCCTTTTTCAATGGGACGGACTACACTTATTGGAAAACTCGAATGAGAGTTTTCTTACTTTCTTTAGATTTGAATTTATGGCACATAGTCGAAAATGGATTTGACATGTCTTCTCTTCCAATGAACCAATGGAATGATTTGGAGAAGAAGATGTTTTCTTTAAACACAAAGGCTATGAATGCCTTATTTTGCGCTTTGGACAAAAATGAGTTCAATCGGGTTTCTTTATGCGAAACGGCTTTCGACATATAGCACACTCTTGAAATCACACACAAAGGCACTTTTAGAGTTAAAGATTCGAAAATCAACATTTTAATGCATGACTTCGAGCTTTTTCAAATGAAGCCGAGCGAAACCATTGTTGACATGTACACCCGTTTCACGGATGTCGTCAATGGTTTACAAGCTCTTGGCAAATGTTTCTTGAATTTTGAACTTGTTAGTAAAGTTTTACGATCACTTTCTAAAGCTTGGGAATCAAAAGTAACGACAATACAAGAAACAAAAGATTTAAATATTTTTTCACTTGAAGAACTTATCGGCTCATTGATGACATATGAAATGGTGCGCAATGCACATGATGAACACAATGAACACTTGAACCACCTTCCAAAGAATAGGAAGGATTTGGAACTCCAAACAAATCAATACCACTTGAGCGATGACTCAAGTGATGAGGACAATGATGAACTTGAACTTCGAACACTAAATCTTAATAAGTTCATTAAACAAAAATCTAAAATAAACAATGAACTTGAACGGAGGAAGAGGCCAAAGAAGAGGAAGGCAACCAAGGATGAATCAAAAACTTCCGAAGATGAGGAGAAAATTAAGAAAGACGAGGTGGTAAACTACGCCTTAACCACTTTCAACGATGAGGTAATCGAAATCCCCCCAATTCATTTTGAAATTACTTAATGCTTTCTATGATGCATTTTCTTTTTATTAGTTTAGAAAAATTATTTTTAATTGCTTAATGTAATGAAAATAAAAAATTAGGAATTATGCTTATCATTCTAGTAATTTTGAAAATAATCATGAAAATTATATGTTTATGATAAACAAAATGATTTTGATTAAAAGTACCTTATATGATATAGTGCCTAATAAATTTATTTTTTTTGAAACTATGCATGATGATGATGAGTTTTGGGTAATTTATAATTTATTGATTTTTATGAATTCCATGATGATCTTTTGCAATTTATAGATTATCAATTTTTACCGTGATGAAAGTTGCCTTTAAAAATGATACATGGCTTTTGTATGCAAACTAAGCATGAAAAGATAGATTCACCTAAAAAGAAAAATACATAATTACAACAAATAACAAAATGATTTTGTTTGAAAATGCCTTATGCACAATGAAACCATCATTGATAAATATGCTTTATATTTAATAGTTTCTTTGGCTTATATGTCTTATCATGATAAACGTTTTGAAAAGTTTGTATCATACTTGATGATTGTTATACATGATGATTTATTGGTCTTGAAGTTATTCAATTTTGATTAAATGAAATCATGTTTGACTTGAAGTAATGAGTTGAAATAATTTTTATTTTGAATTATGTGTTGCATTTTTTTTATGATTTTTGATCTTTCCGTTTTAAACGATGATGCATGGATTTGAAAAAAAAAAAAAAGGAGACATTCATGTATGGAATCAATCAATAAGTTGAAACAAAAGGAGGAAAGATTTTTTTATTAAAAAAAATTCTTTTTCTCTATCTTATTGATTTCTACCTAAGAGACCAATAAAATTATTTATGCCATTTTGAATCCCTTGAAAGAAATGTTGAGATTTTGATGATTTGGACGATTTGAATTTGAATGAGTTTTATCCAAAATCGTGATCTTGATTCTGTGATATTTACAAATTAAGATTTATTATGAATCAAGATTTTTTCATTAATCGATCTCCTAAGATTTTCTTTTGATTATTTATGAGTAGGTTTTTCAAAAAGAAATCATGTCTTTTGGCATTCACGTATTCTAATATTTTATGGTATAATTTTTATGTAATTCCTTGTATTCATGAAATGTTTATCTCATCACCCAATTATTTTCTCCTTGATATTCCTTATGTGATGATATGAATACATGAAATATTCATTAATTTGTTTTGATGAAAAGTTATGATCATGAATGGTAGGATGAAATTTGACAAGTTAATACCATCATGATTTAAAACATTTATGATTTGAAATTATGTATGCAATTGCTTTTTATTATGATGATATATGCATATAATATGTATCATGAATACTTTATTATCATACATGAAAATAGTGATAAATATTTTGAAAATAAATGTTTGTATCATGTTAGATAATTTTACATTTTGTGCATGATGAGTTATAATGATGATTGTACATCAATTTGCTTTATTAAGAAGAATTTTAATGAACCATGAATCATATCTTTGGTATTCATGAATTGATCCTTATTGATATATTTCATGAATTCTTTGCATATTTAGCTTGTTGAATGATTGAAATATTTAGCCATTGAGTCCTCCCTTTCTTTTTGACTTTGATAAAGGGAGAGAAGGTTTTGCTAGCTTGTGCATTGAAAATGAAAGTAAACTTCCTAGCATGCTAGGGAAGTAAAACTTGCAAGCTTGCACTTCTCAAAAAGAGAAAAAGATATTGCCTATCGAAAGAAGCAAAAAGTGCAAAACTTAGAAAACTTACAACAAAATTGCTCTTGTCATGCTTTGTATCAAAAATAGATTTATATCCTTAAAAGCATTGCATTAAATTTTTTAGTGTATCTCAATGTATCACATGTATCACAAGTTAAAATTTTTGAGACTATTATCATATCATGTTTAACAATTGATATCTTTCATTGATATGATAAATTATCATCTCATTATGTATCGCATAATGATATTATGATTTGCGATTGTATCGTGTGATCCTTGGTGAATTTTCACATTGATATCCTTCATGAAATGATTTCTTTGCATTTTTGTCTTGTATGTATCATGTGATGATTGAAATATTGATTGATGCAAATTCATAATTTATGTAAAAGTCTAAATCATTGGTTCCTCTCCTTCTTTTTGGCAATGACATAGGGGGAGAAAGATTGCTAGCTCAAGGCAAATGTTGGCTAGCTTGTACTCTTCCCTTCTTTTCGACAAAAAAAAAAAAAAAAAAAGGGGGGGGGAGAAAGCTTTTGCTAGTTAGAATATGTAAAGAAAAGCAAAGTGCAATCTTGCACAAGAAGCAAGTGTTGAATTGCCATGATTGAACTTAAGAATCTTGCTATGCTTTTGTGCTTATATGTTGTGATGAAAATCTAGCTTCATGCTGTAAAACTTGCATATCTAAAACTTGATAGCTTGAATGTCCTAAGCATGATGCATTACTTGCTAAATTTTCTAGCTTCAAAACTGCATGATGATAAAACTTAATATTATGTTTTTCATGCAATGAGTTGAACTTATATTACCAACACAAAGAATAGTTGTACTTCTCCTTTTTGTTGATGACAAAGGGGGAGAAGTATGTTGATGACATGATATGCATAAGTTTACGTATATGTTCATGTTGATGTGTTGCAAGTATTCATGATTAATATTGCAATGACTTGAATTCTGCTTGAATTCAAGGTTCTATCAATATGGCATGTTGATAGGGCGAGTTTGTTTAAACTCCGGGAGTTAAGGTTAACTTCGTCATCAAGTGGTTGTCATCATCAAAAAGGGGGAGATTGTCGAATCTCGTATTTTGATGATGAAACCACTTGATATGTGTTTATAATTTAAACTGCATTTTGAGTGATGCAGGTCTACTCGATCAGGATTAGACAATTAACGCAGGAGGAATTGACGTTGCGCCTGAGGAGATCACGTTAGGATATTGGACGGCAGAAGGCTTCAAACGTCGCGCATCGGGCCAAGGAGAGCGGAATTGCGCCAAGGATATCGGGGTTGCGGAGGTCAACCGCCGATTGGGCAACAAGCCGCAAGAGAGGACGATGTGCTAAAGAATCAGACGAAGCGCCAACCAATGACGTGCCGGGCAACAGAATGTCAATTTGTGTTGTAATAACTGTCTAGATCGGAGTAGAGTTTTCGTTTGTATGTGCAGGATTAACTACGATAACGATGAAGACATAAAGTGAAACAAAGTGTGGAGTCAAGCACGAAGGATTCGTTGGGAGTTCAAGAGTTCGACGGAAGTCCGAAGGATCGTCGGGAACGCTGCCGGAACTAGCCGAGAATGAGTAGGGAGCTTGCCGAAGGGTTTTTCGGAAGCTCGCCGGAAGGTTCGTGGGAAGTTCGCAGAGTTCGCCAAGAAAGATCGGAGCTTGCCGAAGAAGCTCGTTGGAACTCACCAAGATCAAATCATGAAGTTTAAAGAGCTTGCCGGGAGTCCGTAGAATGGTTTCCAAGAGTTTATCGGAAGACCGCCGAAAGTTCGCCGGAAGCTCGCCGAAAGAAGTCTTGACTTATAGACTTTGTAATAGCTTATAAAATGTCTTTAAATTTGTAATTAGCATGTTAATTAGGGTTAGGATTAGGTATTAATCCTATAACCCAAGTAGGGGCCAATTGGGCCCGAGTTCGGATTAGTTTGGGCCAAGATTGAAGCCCAACTAGTGGGCTGAAAACACTGTAGGCGGTGGCACCGCCTGGGCTGGGCGGTGGCACCGCCCAGCACTATCAACGTCTGACAATGACAGGCGGTGGCACCGCCACTGACAGGCGGTGGCACCGCCAGCATCGGGAACTCCACGAGAATTCAAATTTGGAGCCCAAATTTGAATCCTCTTGAGGCCTATAAATACCCCTCAAATCTCAGCTGAGATAACAACTTTTTGAGCAGCAATTGATTGAGAGAAAAGTCTTAGAAAGTCTTAGCGAGTTTAGTTTTCAATTTGCTAGAAAGTTCTCCTCCTTTCTTGCTGAAAATGTGTAAGAGGTTGAACTGTTCGTAAAAGGTTGTAAGAGGGGTATTTGCCCTTCCATTTCAAGAGATTTGTTAGTGGAAGGTGGGAGCCTCATCGAAGAGGGGCCTCGCAAGTGGATGTAGGTCATTTGACCGAACCACTCTAGATCGGCGTGATCTTTGGTTTGCATTTCATTATTGCTATTTACATTACTGCAAACCTTCTTACATGTTTTAGTTCCTTATTACCTTTGCTGCGCATATTTAAGAATACGCTTTCAAGTTAAGCTTTTCAAGTTCCGTTCTTATCAGACGAAAGATTTATTAAAACCGAAGTTTTAATCCCGCTGCACTAATTCACCCCCCCTCTTAGTGCCGCTCCGATCCTAACACGCCTTACTTATCTCTTCAAGTTAAAACATAATCTAAAACGGTTTTAAACGAAAAACGTTGCTTTTTTTATCGCATGAAGTTTCGAAAAGTGTTTAAATGTTTAAATCGTGAAAAGTTTATCTCACTTCACCGCTGCACTAATTTACCCCCCTCTTAGTGCCGCTCCGATCCTAATAGGTACCACCGGCCAATCTGGTGGTACTGTCGCCTGACAACCTCGGAGACTAAGTTTTTTGAGTTTTTCAACTCATAGATGGTTCTACCACCAATTCTGGTGGTGCCACCGCATGGCCCAACATTTGGGTCATTGAATGGACCTTCTAATGAGCCCAAATCACTCCCATTTTAAGCCTAATTGGCCTCTAATTAAGTTGGCATTGTTTCACGCCAATACCAACTCAATTAGACCTAAAACCTACTTCGATCTAGACAATTATTACGAAACTCATCAAATGTTGTCCGGTTATGTCATTGGTTCGATGCTTCATCCGATTTTTCGATGCATCGTCCTCTCTTGCGGCCTATTGCCCAATTGATTAGTTAACCTCCACAACTCCGATTTTCTTGGTACAATTTCCGCTCTTCTTAACTCGATGCCCGAATTCTCAACCCGTAGTCTTCTGCCGACACATTGACTGATCCTCCGACTCGATGTCCAATCTTCTGACACGTTCCACTCCAGCCCAACATGATTCTTCCTGCTTCAATTGTCTCTCCTTGATCGAAGCTTCCTGCGTCACTCAAAATGTAAATCAATAAATACTATCAATTGATTTCATCATCAAAATCTGAGATTCAATAGATTTAATTTATAAATCATTATTTTATAGAGTTTAGAAGAGCGCAAACGTGAGAAATAGGAGTTTGAGATAGTTTAAGAGTTATAAGAGTGAAGTGAAGTGCAGTGAAATAGGGAAGAAGAAGAGTTTAAAAACCTATGAGAATTGATCGTTGGAGCATTGTTACCGATCAATAATAGTTGATTTCGACCATTACCGAGCAATAACGATCAAAATTAATCGTTGCTGAACTATGCCAAATGGTAATGATCGAAATTTCGATCATTACCGGGCGATACAATCTTATATCGTCCGATATGGGGTGATGTTAAGTGTTTTGCTTTGTAGCGAACGATCCATGTACTGATATGCTGTCGATCTGGTACGTACTACCTGTATACATATATTTTATTTGAAATTGTAAACCTTAAATTTTTTATCTTATAAAATATATATATATTTTTTTATTAAAGGAAGTGATTTATTTCTCCCTAGTTCACATTAGTAATACTCTTTTAGAGCTTTCATGAATGTCCCGTCATAGGTTTCCTCACAATAAATATAATTTAAAGTGAAATTATTTGTAAACTTATTGAAAATGGTCTATATATAAATATATATATATATATATATATATATATATATATATATACGCTTTTAAAATAAAAACATATTATATAATCATCTTATTGTCTTTTACCTACTATAATCTTTTTATGTTATATTATATGTTTTAAATGGATTTATAAATGCATTGAAAGCATAATCAAATTATTCACATTAGTTGGCATGATCAAATTATAACATCAAGATATCCACCGGCCAAATGCATTTCACCTAAGTTATTCTTCTATCATTGTCAATGTAGTCATAATAAATACATTATCAATGATGATGATTCTCATTTATCTTTCAAGTATGAACCCATGTATCATCATGTGCCTATTTCTTTGGTGTTATGATCATTCGAAATTTAAATCAAATAAGCAAAAAATATAAGTTATTGAATTGACCGATCAAAAATACTAAACGTTGCATTAAATAATTTAATTAAAACATAACTAATCTGATTTTATCATCATAAATATGTTAAATATATAAAAGAAACATTAAATACATAATTTTGATTCTCAAAGTATAATAAAATCATCATTAGATATATTAATCACATGATTAATTATCCATTAATTACTTCTCTTTCAATACTATAAATGTATCAAACACCTTAGTAGGTATTAAATATATTGAATTGACCTAAAATCGATCAAATTTTAATTAAATCATTATTAAAATAACTAATTATAGTATTAAATAATTTTAATAAAATATAACTAATCATATTTTACCATCATAAATATATGAAATACATAAAAGAAGTATTAAATATATAATTTTGATCTAATATGGGTCGATAAAATCATCATTAGATACACTAATCACCTTATTAATATAGTTAATTATCCATAAATTACTTCTCTTTCAATACTATAAATATGTCAAATACCCTAATAAGTATTAAAGACATAAAATTGACTTAAAATCAATCAAATTTTAATTAAATCATCATTAAAATAACTAATTATAACATTAAATAACTTTAATAAAACTTACTTAATTAGACCTATTTTACCATCATAAATATGTAAAACATATAAAAGAAATATTAAATATGTAATTTTGATCTTATATAGTTTAAATTACGATGAAACCATACACTAATTACATTATTAACATAGTTAATTATGCATCAATTACTTCTCTTTCAACACTATAAACATGTCAAACATCAAGTATTAAAGATATTAAATTGATATAAAATCGATCAAATTTTGATTAAATTATCATTAAAATAACTAATAGTAGTATTCAATAACTTTAATAAAACCTAATTAAATATATTTTACAATCATAAATATCTTTTAATATTTAATATGAAAGAAATATAAATATTTGACCTATTACATGTCTAATTTCGAATTAATAAATATTAAACACATTAATCATAATATTAAAGATTTAATTTACTCTCTAATTAAAGAAACAGAATACATATCTCTTGATTAGAAAGTTCTTTCTCATAATCTTCCCAAATTAGCCTTGATTCAATTCATAAATCATTATTTTATAGAGTTTAGAAGAGCGTAAATGTGAGAAATAAGAGTTTGAGATAGTTTAAGAGTTATGAGAGTGAAATAAAGTGAAATAAGGGAGAAGAATAGTTTAAAAACTCATGAGAATTTATCATTGGAGCATTGTTACCGATTAGTAATGGTTGATTTTGACTATTATTGAGCAATAACAGTCGAAATTTCGATCTTTACCATACGGTATAGTCATGTATCATCCTATACGGGACAATGTTAAGCGTTCTGTCTAGTAGCGGACAGTTCACATACCGATATGTTGTCGGTCTGGTACATACTGCCTATATACATATATTTTATTCGAAACTGTAAATCTTAATTTTTTATCTTATAAAATATAATATTTTTTTATTAAAGAAAGTGATTTATTTCTCTCTGGTTCACTTTAGGAATACTCTTTCATGAATGTCTCATCATAGTTTTCCTCACAATAAATATAATTTAAACTAAAATTATTTATAAAATCTCTTGAAAATAGTATATATATAAATAAATATATATATATATATAAGGTTTTAAAATAAAACACATATTATATAATCATCTTATTGTCTTTTACCTATTGAAATATATTTAATTTTGGAGTTTATTGTAATCTTTTTTGGTATATTATATGTTTTAAATGGATTTATAAATGCATTGAACACATTTAAATGTCTCGTAGGTTAAAAGGTGCAATAAATGAATCCTTTGTCAACCTCAAAGCAATCCAAATCAAGTGCTTTTTTTTTTTTTTTTTTTTTTTTTTCTGTTTTTGAGAAAATAATAAAAATATTCATTGGTTTTAGAATCAAAGTATTAACTCTCCTGTAAGCATTTGGAAAGGCCAAGGCTATTTAACCCCCCTAATGGTTCTTTTTCTTTTATTCAAATGCTGAGATGCGTTGATTTTTTGGGCACTCTTTTGGAAATAATCTAAGTAGGGATCCCGAGCCTCATACAAAATGGAGGTATTTATTCATGTAAAGATTTAGAATTAGATAATTAACCAATGGATAGATCATAGAAGTACTACTCTCAACTTTTTTCTCCCAGAAAATGACAAAAAAATCATAATAAAGTATCTTGGTTCGTCTGTGATCTTACTAATAGAATTCTGTCCATTAGATTGAATACTTCAACAATTTCATTTATTGTAGCTCTCACAGTTTAAATTTCAGTTACCTATAGGAACATTTTGCAATGATCTACAGTATAATTTCGAACTATTATCTTTTCATTTACGCTTGATATTCAATGCCTTAGACAATTTAATGTAACCGTTATTATTAAATATCTAATTTAATAATAATATAATTGTTCTTATTAAGATTCATAATTTATTATCATAAATTTTTTTCATTTATTATGATTTAAATTATTTCAGTTTTTTATTCTTTATATATGAAACCATTATTATTAAATTAAATATTTAATATCATTAAAGTTCTTCATTATGATCCAAATATTACAAATTTGAATTAATTCTTGAACGTTATAAATTGATGATAATAAATATTCTTGATGGGAGAACATATATATATATATATATATATATATATATATATATATATATATATATATGAGGATTTTGGTCCCTGAGCTCAATCATCTCTTTGAAGCAAAAAAGCTTTCATATATCATCTAAAGCGAGAGTTCTGAGCCGAGAAGTGCCAAAGTTCAAGAAGAAACCTCAGTAGAAATTCTTAACAATAATGGCTAGAGGTATGCTATTTTGTTTCCACATTAGTTTTTATTGTGTTTCTATTATAATGATTTAGAAACACAATTTGGTTTTAGTGATTTCTTATATTTGGTATTAGAGCCAATTGACCTCTACCTTGATACGAAAAAGTTTTCATTTTTATACCATGAAAATAATTTGATTTTGGTTTCTTCTTAAAAACTTCTTGATATATTTTATTGAAAATTATGAGGAAATATCATTTTCAACATTTTAGTCGGTAAAATGCTCATATATGCATATTTAGTTATATAAAATTATACTTATGAGCAAATTTTTTATGTTTAAAATGTCTAGTGATCCATATAATCTTAATTAATTAAGAATTAGCCATAGTATCCTTAATTAATTAAAATTATATATAAAGTTAAAATAAGGATCACATAAGTAATTACACAGCATATTGTGATTGGTTATATTTCATATAATAATTATTATCCCACATGATCTTTTATTATATTTAATATAATTAATCAGGATAAAATATCAGATTATTTTCATAATTTACCCACAGGGATTATGAATTGGAATATAATTTGATAGTTTTATCATAAAGATAATATGAATATATTTGAATTAAGAAATTAACCCACAAGCAATTTTTATGTTATGAGATTCATATTTTTTGGCATGTTTCACATTGGTAAAACATGTAATTTAGTCTATTAAGCTTCAAATTTTGACATAAGCATGTTTGATTTTATGCAGTTTCTCAAACTATTAATTTCTCTGATATTCAATGTGATATTCCCGAATTTAATGGTGATAACTATAAGATATGGAAAGAGAGAGTTCTCCTCTGTTTAGGGTGGATGGATATTGATTATGCTATTAGGAAAGACGAACCACCTATAGTCACTAATACCAACACTCCACGTTATATAAGCGATAGGAGCGATCCAATCGGCTCAACTTGATGTTTATCAAAACTAAGATGACTGCTGGCATATGTGATTCTATTGACCAACATGAAAATGTCCGAGACTTGCTAAAACTATTGATGAACAATTCGTCACTTCGGATAAGGCACTAGCAAGTACCCTAATAATAAAATTCTCATCCCTTAGACTCACCAACATAAAGGGTGTGCATGACCACATAATGCAAATGCGAGATATTGCGGCTCAACTTAAGAAACTTGAGGTTAATATGTCAGAATCCTTCCTGGTGTATTATATTCTTCTGAACACCCTTCCACCTCAATATGATCATTTTAAAATTTCATACAATACACATAAGGACAAATGGTCAATCAATGAATCAATGACCATGTGTGTTCAAGAAGAAAAGAGGTTATTGATGGAATTGGGTGAGAGTGCATTGGTAGTAACTACTCGCGGGAAGAACAAAACTAATAAATATCAAGCCAATCAGAAAGCTCATCAGCAGGGAAAAGGTAAAATACCACCTCAAGCTGATATCAAGAAAAAAGCAAGGTATTTCTTTTGTAAAAGAAAGGGACACATGAAGAAGGAATGCACGAAATTTCAATAGTGGCTTGAAAAGAATGATAAACCAACCTCATATGTATGTTATGAATCTAATATGGTCAATGTTAATATTAACACATGATGGATTGACTCTGGATCAACAATCCATATTGCAAACTCTTTGTAGGGTATGCAAAACCTAAGGAAGCCAGTGGGAAGTGAGCAAAACATCTTATCAGAAAATAAGATGGGCTCACATGTGGAGGCAATTGAAACATGCATTTTAACTTTAAGTAGTGGTTTTGTTTTAAAATTGGAAAGAACCTTTTATGTACCAAGTTTCTCACAAAACTAAATTTCTATTTCTAGACTCGTACCATTTGGATATTCCTTTAATTTTAAAGACATATCATTTTGTTTATTACATAAATCTGATTGTGTTAGGAATGGTATTTTGTTTGATGGTCTTTACCGTATTTTATTACAAAATAATAATACTCAAAGTTCAATGCATGTTCATGCTGGCATTAAGAGGTCTAATATTAATAAGGACTCCTCTATATTATGACATCGGAGATTATGGCATATTTCCATAGAGAGAATTAAGAGATTAGTTAAAGATGGGATACTTAGTACTCTTAATTTTACTAATTTTAAGACTTGTGTGGACTGTATTAAGGGAAAGCAGACCAATAAGTTTAAAAAGGGTGCTAATATGAGTTCAAACTTATTAGAGATAATTCATACTAATATATATTGTCCAAACATGGACATACATGGTCAGAAATATTTCATCTCCTTTATAGATGATTACTCACGATATATATATATATATATATATATATATATATATATATATATATATATATATATATATATATATATATATATTTGTTTCATAACAAAAATAAAGCATTGGATGTTTTCAAAATCTTTAAGGTTGAAGTTGAGAACCGATGTGGTAAGCAAATTAAAATTATGATATCAAATAGGGGTGGAGAATATTATGATAGATATACTGAAAATGGACAAGCACCTGGTCTTTTTGCTAAGTTTCTTCAAGAACATGGGATTGTTGCCCAATACACTATGTATGGTTCTCCAGATCAAAATGGTGTTGCAGAAAGAAGAAACTGAACATTATTAGATATGGTGCGGAGTATGCTTAGTAACTCCAATCTTCTTAAGTTTTTGTGGACTGAAGCACTAAAGACAGTTATGTATATATTAAACCGAGTTCCAACTAAGGCCGTCCAAAAGACACCATTTGAATTATGAAAATGTTGGAAACCAAGTTTGCGACATATGTGCATTTGGAGATGTCCGTCTGAAGTCAGGATATATAATCCACAAGAGAAGAAAATAGACCCAAGGACTATTAGTAGGTATTTCATTGGATATGTCAAAAAGTCTAAAGGTTATAGATTCTATTGTCCATCTCACACAACTAGGATTGTGGAATCAAGAAACGCTAAATTTCTTGAGGATTATGTGATTAGTGGGAGCGATCATTTCAGGAACATAGTTTCCGCACATGATTATATAGAATCTCAACCTTCCATATCAAATGATAGATTGGTTATAGTTCATAGCACTCCTCAAGTACAAACTAATACTGAATAACCAATCATTGAAATTCCACAAGTTGTTGATAGTATTCTAATAGATCAAGCAGTTCAGGAATTACAACAAGCTCCTGAACAACTAGTTGAACCACAAGTTCCTCAAGGAACCATTGGTACAACATTAAGAAGATCTACTAGAAATAAAAGATCAGCAATTCCTAGTGATTATGTTATATATCTACAAGAATTTGATTATAATATTGGAGCCAAAAATGATCCTGAAATATTTTCACAAGCCATAAGTTGCAAAGAGTCAAATTTGTGGCATGATGCCATGAAAGAAGAGATGAATTCCATGATGAGCAATGGAGTTTGGGATCTTGTAGAGTTGCTTAATGAAGGTTTCTCCTCTAGTGTTGGTGAATACTTAGTTTGCAAGCTTAGGAAGTCTATATACGGCTTAAAACAAGCCTCTCGCCAATGATATTTTAAATTTCAGAAGTGATTTCTTTATTCGGATTTGTTGAAAATCCCATGGATCAATGCATATACCAGAAGGTTAGTGGGAGTAAAATATATTTCCTTGTTTTATACATAGATGATATTTTGCTTGCAACCAACGATAAGAGTTTGCTGCATGAGGTGAAACAATTCCTTTCTAAAAATTTTGATACGAAGGATATGGGCCAAGCATCTTATGTCATTGGCATTAAGATCCATAGAGATAGACATCGAGGCATTTTAGGTCTATCATAAGAAACCTATATCGATAAACTTTTAGAAAGATTTCGGATGAAGGATTGTTCACCAAGTGTTGCTCCTATTGTGAAAGGTGATAGGTTCAATTTGAACCAATGCCCAAAGAACAACTTTGAAAAGGAATCAATGAAAAACATCTCATATGCTTCTGTCATAGGAAGCTTTATGTATGCACAGATCTGTACTAGACCTGATATTGTATTTATTGTGGGGATGTTAGGTCGATATCAGAGTAATCCAAGTATAGATCATTGGAGAGCTGCAAAGAAAGTGATGAGACATCTACAAGAAATCAAAGATTACATGCTTATGTATAAACATATAGACAATTTGGATGTGATTAGTTACTCAGATTCAGACTTCGCCGGTTGTGTTGATTCTCGTAAATCAATATCATGATATATTTTTATGATGGCCGATGGAGCTATTTCTTGGAGAAGCGCTAAGTAGACCTTGACTGCTACTTCTATCATGGAAGCTAAGTTTGTCTCCTATTTTGAGGCTACTTCACATGGTGTATGAATTAAGAGTTTTATTTCTGAGCTTAGAATCATGGATTCTATTTCTAAGCCATTAAGAATTTTCTATGACAATTCAACTGCTGTCTTTATGGCTAAAAATAATAAAAATGGAAGTCGAAGTAAACATATCGACATTAAGTATTTAGTCATAAGAGAACGTGTAAAGGAAAAGAAAGTGGTCATTGAGCATATTAGCACTGAATTGATGATTGCTGATCCTTTGACTAAAAACATACCAACTCTGAAATTCAAGAATCATGTAGAGAAAATGGGACTTGGTTCCACTTTGTAATGATATTGAAACTCTTATATATTGTGAAATTTTCTCATTCATGTGCATATTATTTTGAGAAAATATACTGTTATTGGACCAAGAATAAACATAAGGTTTATTCATTAAGTAATATTGCCACATTAAGATTAAGAAACTAAATACATCGTGATAAATGGATGATAATACTCGCTCTTAGAGGACTTATCGTTATGATTCGTGTATTTATTTCTTAAGAAAATTATTCAAAAAAGATTAATTCAAATTATTAAGATAAACGTATAGATCAAGTGGGAGAATGTAACCGTTATTATTAAATATCTAATTTAATAATAATATAAATGTTCTCATTAAGATTCATAATTCATTATCATGAATTTTTTTCATTTATTATGATTTAAATGATTTCAATTTTTTATTCTTTATACATGAAACCGTTATTATTAAATTAAATATTTAATATCATTAAAGTTCTTCGTTATAGTCCAAACATTACAAATTTTGAATTAATTCTTGAACGTTATGAATTGATGATAATAAATGTTCTTGATGGGAGAACATCTATATATATTAGAATTTTGATTCCTGGGCTCAATCATCTCTTTGAAGCAAAAAGATTTTCCTATATCATCTAAAGCGAGAGTTCTGAGTCGAGAAGTGCTGAAGTTCAAGAAGAAACCTCTGTATGTCTTGCTTGTATAGTTAATTACATCATTGTAGAAAAGCAAAAAGCATGACTAACATGATAATTTGAAATGGTAAGTGATTCACTAATGATGTTTTTTGATAGATCCATCCTACAACAACTTAATGTTAGTCTAGCAGAATTACACAAATGCAAAGTTCCATTTCCATGTTTTCTTGGTATGTTATAATTTAAGACTACTCTCACCACCTTTCATATGATGACTTTGTTAATTAAAGCAATAATATGTATAGGATTTCGTACACTGTGGTCTATGGTTAGCTGCATTGGTTGTTTGGTGGACCTATTAATGAGATGTTATTACGATCTTTAACAGGCCAGATGATGCAGTGCTGGATTTTTGAGTTGGTAACAACCGTCTCCCAATTACATTGGAAGCTGCACTAGGTTAATATTCTTCTCTGTTCATGAGTTCTTATCACATGCAGGACTGGAATATTAATTCATAGAGATGTGAAGACTGCACTAGCAAGCTTGTTTGCGTAGGTAGATGAATTATGTTTTGTGAAACATTTCTTCAGATCATCAGTGTTTCTAGATTGCATTTGCAGCCAGAATAGATTTGAATGCAGATGTCAAGTTCTATGATCATTCACAGTGAGGTTTCAGTAGTACACTTTTTTTTATCTTCTTGTCAGTTTTATCACTGTTTTGCTGACTAATCTTCCTTGTCTCAGCAGCAGTAGTCATCTTCCCCCAGGGATCTGCTTGCATCTGTAGCCACCGAGGAACGAGTCGTTGGATCCAACCTCACATGTAGACCAGTCGATGAATCTGTTCATGTTGACAGTGATTGACGACGACGCTGCCGACGGGGGCACAACTCATCCGCAGCTAGCTCGTCGTCGTCGAGAGCGGCACTCCATGGATGGCCGGAAGAGGCATCGAGAAGATGGTGCTGAGTCAGGGACAGTGAATGGAGTTTGCCTGCTTCTTCTTCTTCTTCTTCTTCGTCTTCTTCTTCTTCTGAACAGGAGAAGGCATCAAACCATGAGGTTGCAGGAGAAGAGGAGTAGGAGGAGAACCTGCTTTGTGGGGCAAAGCGATCCAGTTGCCGCCGGTGATGAGCTTGTCGATGTAGGCCCGGAGGGGCGGCGTCTTCCTCGGGCGACCACGGGTCTCGTTTCACCCTGGCCTTGTCGCACCACGGAGCTCTCCCCGTCTCTCTCCCTTCTCTTCCTCTTCCTCGTGATGCAGTCAACACAAGGGGAAGAAGAGCAGGCGACTGGGGGCGACTTCCCTCGCCCTCATAAAGCTGGCGGCGAGGACGACCTCAACTCCCTGCATGCCACTCACTCTGTAAACATAATAATAATAATAATAATTATTATTATTATTATTATTATTATTATTGTTATTAGTATTATTATTATTATTATTATTATTATTCTATTATATATATATATATATGTGTTAATCCCAATTTAATAGGAAGAAAACTAAAAAAAATCATTATCTATAGCGGAATATGCATAACAATAACAGCATATCATGATGGCCAACTATTTTGATCAGTCATAGATCTTTTATCATCATTGAACTCTATATAAAATAATATAATATAAATTATAATATATATATATATATACATAAATACATGTATGTATGTACAACTCTCAATAAATGAGCGATTCGAAAATTAATAGGAAAATACGTGCAAGATATTGTTTCAGGTTACTTCTTCTCTTTTTGTAGCGAGGCATCCAAATAAGAGTTTCCGGTTACTTATTACAGGGTTAAATAAGAGATTCCAAATTCTTTGAGGGGTATAAGTGAAAAAGGTTGTTTTCAAAACTACTTCCCCCTGTTGGGAGTTCTTTTCGTGCTTCCAGACAGGCTTAAATACGATATTACAGACTCTCTAGGGGTGTAATTGTCAAAGGTTATCTCAGTTCTGCTTACCCATTAAATTCACTATACAGTATTTAATAAGAAATTCCTTATCTTGTAGGGGTATAACTACAAAAATACTGTGTCCAATTGCTTTCTAGTTTACCCATCAATAATTCTGTCCAGTATACAGGATTTAATATGTAATTCCATATCTTATAGGGATATAAGTACAAAAATACTGTGTCTAATTGCTTTCCTCACTAACCCTAGTCTCTATCTCTCTCTCTCCCTGAATCCTTCTCCATTGCTTCAGATCGGGGTTGAGATAAAGCAGATCTGCGTGAGAGAGGCGATCGACAGGGGAAGCGGAGGAAGAATCGAAGATGAGCGTGATCGACATCCTCACTCGGGTCGACGCGATCTGCAAGAAGTACGAGAAGTACGACGTTGACAAGCTTAACGCCGACAACGTCTCCGGCGATGACGCCTTCGCCCGCCTCTACGCCTCCGTCGAGGCCGACATCGAATCCGCCCTCCAGGTCTCGTTTCTTGACTCTGTTCGATTTCCTTCTGTCGGGGTTCGACGGTTTGGCTGATCCGATCTGGCGATCTGGTGTAGAAAGCGGAGATGGCGTCTCAGGAGAAGAACCGGGCAGCGACGGTGGCTTTGAATGCTGAGATCCGGCGCACCAAGGCACGGTTGTTGGAGGAGGTCCCTAAGCTGCAGAGATTGGCCCTCAAGAAGGTCCGATGCCTTCGATGTCGTTTTGTCATTTTTATGTTTTCTGTTGTTTTATTGCATTTTTAATTTATTTCTACAGCTCTGAGTTTGTGACTTCTTGCATTCGATTTCAAATCTAAGCAAAAAATTTTGGTTGTTTTTGGCCCTTATTCAAAATGGAAATCAAGTAGGGAAAGGATCCTGCAGTTGAAATAAGAGCATAGAGAATTAACTGAGAGTGGAGTGGTTAGTCTGGCACGTATGTTGTGATTGTCTTTCTCACTTGGATAAAGGAGAGAGAATTTTGTAAGGCTTTTATAATACCATACCTTCTATATGTCTGAAAATGCTAGGAAATTATAATAAGAAAGTCAGAATAAAAAAGATCTTAGCTGAATGAGAATATTGAGAAGTTTGAATAATTAAGTATTATGAATGTTGGAATACACAAGAATCTAACTCGTGATAAGTTGGAACCATAGAAGGATATTGCATTGGTAATGAATTAAGCCGATTCAATTATTCAACTTAGAAATACTATGTAAGCTAGAGGAAGACCAAAGAAGACAGCCATGAATGAGGGAAACTATGATGATTTTCGGTTAGTTGATGGATGGATACTGGAGGTTAGTGATAGAAAAGTGTTCGTGTGACAACCTCAAAGGTCTCAGATCAAAGGTCTCAGAGTGAAGTCTTGTCAGTGCAGGAGAAAAACCCTGGATTCTTTTCAAGAACTGGATGATCGAATATGGTTAGAAAAAGTAGTTGTTTTTGCATGTCAAGTATTAATGTCCTTGTGGAACCTGTCTGTTTGAAATAGATCTTTGTCAGAGCTTTGCAGTCAACCAATGACAGTATGAGTGCTATAAATTTTTAAATTAATTTTTATTTCTTTTTTCCTTGGAAACATAAAAAATGTATAGGGTCACTGCTGATTGCATTATATATATTATATAAAGTTATAGGTTATAGCTTTTACTAGAAATTCTTCAGAAATAAAAGTCATGTGTTCTAGTTTCATACCATCATGAAAGGAAATTTTCATTATTAATGGTTCTTGTACCAAGTTTGAAAATAGCATTAAAGGCTCTCTTGTTGTAAGTTTCCTTTGATTTAAACACCTTATTAGTCATGTCTTATGTTTCAAGTTTTATTCTTAATACATTTTCATTGGCTCCCTTGAGTTTTAGGTACTTGCCTAGACTATTAATTGAAAATGTACAGTGGCGAAGATCTGAAAACAGCATGTTTTAGTGCTCCTGTATTCCTAAAGACTTTCTCGTAATATTTTCAATATTTTGTTTCAAATTTGGAAGGCCAAAATCTTTGCTATCTTTCTGATCTTCTCTAACTCTTTCTCTGACTAGACAAATGAACAAGAGATACTTTTTTTTTTTTCTGTTGTGGAGATATCTTGGTTCCAGAAAAATATTTCTCAATCAGGTTGTGTATTATAAATTCTTTAATTATTTAGGTCCAAGGGATTTAACTCTCTTTGGTGATATTTTAGCTGGATCTTTTCTTTTTTTGTTTCCTTTTTTTGTATGAGTTTAAAACTACTAGATTTAGTCTAATGTTGATTAAACAAATGTTTGACTAAAAACTATCAGCTACACTTTTTTAGTTGTATGATACTGTTGGATCAGATGCATGAGGATATATCTGCTGCTATTACATTGCATGTAAGAAGTTCATGTGCTTGCAAGGTGGTAATTTCTTATGGCCATTGAAGTTGTATACTAATAGTAAATTGTTTTCTTCTTGATAATATACTTTAATTGCTGATATTAGTCGTTGGATCGATTGTTTCTGTAATTAGCTACTTTCAAGTTCCAACAGCATTGCACCTTCATTATGGATGTTACTGTTTTAAAAAGTTCTTAATAGTCATGTCTTCTTGTTATCTGTCTTGATAATGGGACCATCATGAAACATGTAGAATGGAAAGATCAGCTAAAGCAAGTGCACTATCTTGATGATGCATTTAGTGCTTCTGATGGAGTTCTATTACAGGTAAAAGGGCTCTCGAAGGAAGAACTTGCTACAAGAAACGATTTGGTACTTGCATTGCCAGACAGGATTCAGTCGATTCCAGATGGCAGTACAAATGGACCAAAACAAATAGGAAGCTGGAAAGCTTCAGCTTCTCGCACGGAAATTAGATTTGATTCAACTTCAGGTTATCTAATTTTAATTGATGTTGAGTGCATTATATTGATTGTTTATGAAATTTGATATACGGTTAATGATATTTTTCTTAATCTGTTAAACCAAGTTTATTGGATGTCTGTTACATTCCAATTCGACAAAAGACCATATGGTAGTGCAATCAATGAATTTTTCTCCATACGGCTGGCTATACAATAATTATAGATTTTGAAGTGGTGGTTTATCTACAATATAATTTTCTTAGTAAAGTGTATTGAGGTGCCATGACAAGTGGTCTATGGTCTAGGATCTCCTCTATAGAGTAAGGCGAGGTTGCTAGATGTAGATTGATATTGCTATTTCTAGCAAATGGGCGAAATAGTGTTCCTATTATTACAATTAAATAAGGAACAGCGGCAATCGTGTATGGATGTGATATAAAATTTTAGCAATTATTTTGTTATATTAATGGATGTTACGTATTTGAGGGATCAGAGGGAGAACAATGGTGTTGCATTCATTTTCATTTGGTTGTCAATTAATGAGTGAATCATCTAATTTAAACATGTCAGATATTTTTTATGCAAGCAGGATTGACTGATGCAAATTATACAAGCAGAGTTGAAAGATGGAGAGTAAAATAACTATTAAGGGAGGATGTGCACTACAGGAATCATGCCTTTGAACTAGACAGTTCTTCAGACATGAGTATCTAGAATTTAATTGTGACTTACACGTGGATTGTACCAGAGTCTGCAGTGATTAAATTCTCCTATTTTTTATAATAAGCCTGGTATATTGGTAATAATTATTATTTGTTATTTACAACTTTGAAATATACTTGACAAGACATTAATGTTTTCTGATGTCGGCTAATTTCTCATTCTTTATTTTTTCGGACCTCATATAGGTCTTCCTCTACAGGTTGTTAGTTGCTTCAAAAATCTGCTTCAACTGCATTTGCATTCTAGTAATTCTATCAAGCTTGTAGTTAACGTATGCTGCAAATAGAGTTCTTGAATTTGTTTGGTTAGTGCCTCATACATTTTCTGTTTTATAAATTTGAATGATCCAATAGAACATCTAACCAGACGATGTTAACCCTTTCAGAGTTTGACACCTTGGAGAGCTTAGAGTCTCTAAAATATATCCCCTCTATTGATCTAGAAGTACTCTTATACTTTCATGTGCAGAATATTCATTCATGCATATTAGTTGTATACTCATCGATATGAATGAATTTATGTAAGTTTGATATTTTGACATCATAACTTGGAGTAAATAACTAGACATGGGGGAAATAGAAAAAGATGCAAAGGAAATGGCAATTTCTAAGGTACAAAACCGACCGATTATGCTTGTATATGCATGCTATATGCTTTTGGAAAAGATCATGCCAGAATATTGTCAGACTGATATCTTGCCTTTCATTATGGCATGATTTGTTTTGATATACCGACAGAATAAAAAGCTTCTCTCAGTATTGGGGTATTGTTGTTACACCAGTGTACTGTTACAGTATCAAACTGTTATTGTATAGTTGATGCATCACACAATATGTGAAACCTGCTTTTCTTAATCTCTTCTTTTATGTTTCATATATTATTCCTGTATTAAGGTTTTTCATTTTATTTTTCTTGGAAGATTGATCTTTTCCTGGAATAAATTTGATTGTGCAGATGGAAGATTCGAGAGTGAGTACTTTCAGCATACTGAAGAATCAAGCCAATTTAGGCAGGAGTATGAGATGCGCAAAATGAAACAGGTAGTTTTGTTTTTCCGTGTTTTTCTTTCTGAACTTCAATGACATTCAAGACATCATATCCGTCGTCTTTAGATGTTCATCGGTTAACACAAACAGGTACTTTTGTTTTTCCCATGATAAGCAGTAATATTTTTATGGCCCATTTGTGGCATCGGTTAATTTACAATACTCTCTATGAACATCTTCCTGAAATTTCTGCCTTTTTGCATTCAACTGACCAAATTGTCTGCAGGGATGGAAGTTGTCATGGGAACAAAATAATCTAGTATATTTTGTCATGGGAACAAAATAATCTGCATTCAACTGACCAATCCATATGTTCTTTAGTGGTTGTTCTGCACAGCCAGTAATTGCTTTTGAAAGATTTTGCTAACGAGGAAATATTTTGCAGGATCAAGGCTTAGATATAATATCTGAAGGTCTGGATACCCTAAAGAATATGGCCCATGACATGAATGAAGTAGGATGTTTATTTTGCATTATGGAATTACATTATGAAAATGAAAACTACTCTAATTTCCTTGTATCGTACAGGAACTGGATAGGCAAGTTCCTCTTATGGATGAAATTGACACTAAGGTCAGATACTTTGTTTCCGCTAGACTTGTCTATTTAGAAGCGAGATAAAATTTGGGTTTATATATATATATATATATATATATATATATATATATATAGTGAAGCATCATTACAATGTGCAGGTCGACAAGGCTACCTCAGACCTGAAAAATACTAATGTCAGACTCAAGGATACTGTCAATCAGGTAGCTTTAATAATTTCACTTCGAGGCAATAATGTTGGATATATTGTAGCAACACATATTTCCCAACAACTTACAATTTCATCTCTAATTAGTTCCCTGGTTATATTTTTTCAGCTAAGATCCAGTCGCAATTTTTGCATTGACATAATATTATTGTGCATCATCCTTGGCATCGCAGCTTATCTGTACAAGTAAGCTTCGCCGCTGTGACTTTAGATTACCGCATAATGAAATTTATTCGTGATATTAGACTCAGTTTCATCATTTCCAATTGTTTTTTCAATTCTGATCCCATGTCATCCTTCAATATGAATTGCATAATTCTTTAGTGGAACGAATTACATGAATCCTGAGATTAATCATTTGTGCAAAGCAGAGTTTTATGGAACTCTCTTCAAATATTAATAGCCTTTTTATGGGGGGGAGTAACAGTTATTCCCATTTTCACTTGATGCAGTGTTTTAAAGAAATGAGACGGTGGTAAAGGAACGGGTATCTCCTGTTTGTTGTCCAGCTTGTGTTTTCTTGAGAACAAAGCAAATGCTAGTGTGGGTGTGTATCATTACTGTTTGTTGCCTCATTCTATTTATACTTTGCTCGACTTTTACTGTATATTCGCTTTCAACAGAGACTCTTCTTGTTTGTTGTTGGCACACTATGGAGGAGACACATGATTCATGGCTTCTCTCTCTCTCTCTCTCTCTCTCTCTCTCCTTGGATGGTTCTCTAGCATCAATGCACGAAGGAGCAGATGAAGTTGTAAAGGTAGCAACAGCCATGAAGACAAAATGGAGCATTATATTCTGAAACACCCACCACCACTTTTGTGCCACAAGTGAATATTTTTCGTCAACAATGCAACCACCTGAAAAATGATCCCTTCACAACTCGAGTCAGCCTTTTATCCTAAACCGAAACAGGAAAAGAAGTTGCATTTTGGAATCCGTACAGTTTAGTTACATGAACCAGCAGCACTTGTTTGCTACCCTGTTTTCATAATAATGCACGATAACAGCTGGCATTTTTACGATATAATTTTCAAAAGAAAAACCAACCAACGGGACCGAATAAATACCGTTAAAGAACAAACAACGGAAGCTTTTTTTTCTGAATGCAATGTTTCATTTAAAGCAAAACATATCACTATGTTACCACTAAACAAGCCAACAAGAATGGACTAGGATTAATTCCCTCAAACAATATAGATTACTAAAAATAGTTCAGCATATAGTCGTCGTTACTAGCATATCAAAACTTCTCACATCACCCCTTGTGTTCCTAGGCCACATTCAGAACCCTCCCAGAGGGAGTGAGTATGGCAGCTCAATCATACCATTCCTTACCTCTTTGCCTTTGCCAACATAAAAAGAAGAACAAGAAGAAGAAGAAGAAGAAGAAAAGATAAAAAAACATCATGGTCACCGCATTTTGTAGTGTTGGGTTCTAGAAACTTGACAGTGCTGTCCGTTTAATGAGTACTTGAGCATTATGTCCACATCACGTGGATTCCTCTCATTGGGCTCCACCGTCAAGCTACCTACCACTGCTTCTCCCTCACAAATCGTCAGCACATCTTCAAGGTAAAGTACAGTTTGTTTCCAGTGGGTGGCCTTCGATCTCGGGCCTGCAGAGAACATTTCATCCATGCATAATCAAAATTTAATGGAATCAATAATGTAACCGTTAACAACCATGCAGTTTCCAATCTTGTTAGGGATGAGAGCATCGCACCCCTTTAAGAAATAGGCGCTGCAGCAGAATCTAACACCTGAACTATTTCTCTTAAACGTGTATGTCCCACTAAGGTGTCACGAACAAAAAGAGCACCTATATGTTAGATGGTCAGTGTCTTGCAACTGCAACGATCTTCAATCCTACCATGCTTCCAACATCCAAACCTAGCTAGCTACAAACTCATCGTGTCAAATCCATCCTTTCTGACACTTCAAGTGTCACGGGTATTATCATAGACCCAATTTCACAAACAGGTGAAATTTACTGACTAATGAAGTCCATACCTAACTATCGGTTTCAGAAAATATTCTCACATTTGAAAATTACTAACTAAAGTAAAATGTCCCACATTATGAACAGTATTGACTACTTGAATGTAGAGGTCAGAAATCTGAATCATATAATTAAAGATCGGCGACTAACTCAAGGTAAACTTGCTTACATTTTTACGGCATACTTTCATACTAGCATCAATAAGCCAATAAATCAATTATCAAGCATGAACGTAAATGCTGAATTAGTATGTCTCAAAAATAGAATGCAACAAAGAAGATAACCAACCAGTAGAAAAGCCCATCAGCTTGTGGCATTTGGTGAATGAAACATCAAAGTAAGCCACAAGAGCATGTATGTAGTCATTGCGTTCCGCCACTAGTTTAAAAGGTGCCATGAAGGAGACATCGCCCGGTGCCATTTTAGAAATATCCATTGTCTAAGACAATCAGCAAAAATGGTTCAGACAACTGATGATCAAAGACATCAACGGAGGAGAGATGCACAGAGATAGAGAGAGATGATAACAAAGATCACCTTGAGTAACTGGCAATTGGTAACAATTTGATTCTGGTCAACTGTATCAACAAGTGGTTCAATCATAGCCTGTTTCTTGATACAGCTCATGTCAAAACCATACACATTGTTCCAGACTGAAACAAGAAAAACAACTCCATAAGAAACAGCAACCAGCATAAAGAACAAAACGAAACAGAGTTTGCTATAAATAAGATCTTGAAGCACGTCTGCAATGATCACTTGGCCTTTTCCTTAGAAACTAAAGAATATCTTACACTAAGTGGCTGATGCTGACTGCAAATAAAACATAGAAGGAAAAAGGCTCACATTCGATCTTATCTTCTTTGTATTCAGCATCCTCAATTGCCGTCAAATATAATGAAGCTTTGTCTGGTAAGACAATCCCATTGTTGTTCTACAAGAAGAAAGAATTTTTTTAAAAAATCATATTTTTGTTGTTCTCGTCTTGGATGGGTCTCAGTCAACCTAGTAACCATCACATTTTTGCCTTTTAGGACTCCAAGTAACCAAACAAAACAAAAGAACATATCAACAAATGTATTATGTCAGAAAAGCTCAAATATATTAATCATCATTATGTAAAAATTTTATCACAAATGACAGAACAACATAGCAGTCAACCAAATTTGACTTCTTAATATAAGCCCATTCATCCAGATAGAACCTCAATTTATATATAAACTTCCTCAGGACTAGAATATTTGCCTCTCAGTTGCAGGCTCATAAATTCTATTGGGATTGGCATAATGGCAACAGATAGTGTGGACTATGAGTACCTACCAAATCCTGCAACTAACTTAAATCATGTTGCAGCTTATTCTCTCACACAAGTGAAGCATTCTCCTAGTAATTGCAAGTCTCTGAACAATTCACCATAGTCAATTTTCCAAGCAACAACATATCTGGTTGTTGCACTTGGGTGACACTCCTTTTTGTTGGAACACTGAATCCCAAAGAATGTAGATACAGGTTCTTACAGTTCATGAGGTGCATAGATTGTTCTTATATATCCTGTACTTAATTGCAGCAAGTGGAAGACAGAAAAAAAAAAAAAAAGATAACAGCGCATGTCGCTTTCTGCTTCTCAAACCAATAATCTAATGATCTTCTCATATGCCATTTTTTTAGTAAAATTAATAAGGTTTCATATAATTGATGGAAAAATGGAACTTATGATTGGTAATGTTTTGCTTGCATGATCAGGGTCATTTCTTCTTGCCCTTGGCCACTTTAAAAAAAAAAATATATATATATACTATCACCAAGGTTTTCTTGTATTTAGACACTGATTATGCTTTTGACAAGCTTAGACCTTGACTTTTCTCAGACTGCAGCCCTAAAAAAGTTATCCCGATGTTCCTTTGACTGATATTCAATCCACGGTAGGTCAAGCGCAACAAACGAAGATAATGGCAAACCTAACCATGTAGCACAAAGATATGTACAGTACCAATAGGTACTTACATGGCATAGAAAGAGAATACAAGCGAGATATATGAAACAAAGAAATAATTAGAGAATCACTTACAAGCCACTTATCACGTGCATAAAGAACTGTGTTTAGCATGTTCTCAAAAAGTAGGAAATAACCCATCCACTCAGAGATTATCACGTCCACATGGGCCACTGGAAGTTCAATCTCTTCTACCTTCCCCTTTAGCACTGTTATCACTGAATTGAACATAGAACAAACATAAGATATAAGTTAGTAGCAGAATCATCCAACATAAAAGAAGATATAATCACCATTAGAATATCCATTTGTCTGAACAATTTCTTTTGCCATGTCAGCCATAAGGGAGCACTCCACCTGCAAAGGAGATTTAACTTCACCGATTGAATCACAGAAGAAAAAATGCACAAAACTAGTAATGATAGTCACATATCTTACCAAACCAGGCATACTATCCTACCTTGATAAAATATGTAGGTAGAGACTGCCTAACCTTACTAATAAAAGAAAAGTTGTAGAAGTCGTAAGAAAGGGAGGAGATTAAGGTTTCACAGAAAGACTACAATTTGGGTTCCTATATGTATTAAGCTACGTTGCTGAAGAATTTAATGTGTCAGAAAAGCATTTTTCGATGAGTCAGAAGTCATAAATTTCCAACCATTTCTATGGCTATTCTACTTACCACAGAAACGCTTCAATCTCATAAACTTGCAGGAGTGCAATTTCCAACCAGTAATATTTAAAGAAAATAAGGTCATTTAGATTATTACTTACAGCATATACATGCTTTGCCCCTGCTTTTGCACAAAAAAGAGACAAAATTCCTGTTCCTGCACCCACGTCAAGGACGACCTTGTTCTTGAAAAGAAAGCTATTCTGATAAATAACATTTTGATAGGTCTTCGTCCTAACAACATCTTTCAACATTTCCTGCAGGATACATATAATGAAAGGAAATTACTGCATAGACAGATTTCACAACTTAAAGCCACTCCAAAATCCACTGACACTAATAGGATACAAATAAGTGGCATTAACAGAAGATAAACCAAAGTTTAGTGACGACATAAATCACACATCGATGCTGAAGTCAATTCAAAGTAGTTCCTACAAACCAGCTAGGGAAATGTCTAAAAATATCTTAAACCCTATCATCTGAACAAATAGCAATGATTATCTTAACAAATTTAGTGTATGCTTATATGGTTCCGCCCAAGCTTCTTATATTGCATATACAACTACTGTACATAATTGATGCTAAGACTTCAAAGGATCAGAAAAAGCAACAACAGAACTCACATGCACATAATAAACAAAATGAACTCACACCAGACCTAATGTAGGCCACACCTAGCTTATACAACATGATCCTTCCAACAAAATGAATAAGATTCCAGCACATACAACCACACACAAACTAAGAGAAAACTGAAAAAGATAGTACAACCATCAGAATATATTAACCTAAAAGCACAGGTAGTTACATAATGCAGCCAAGTCAGACAACAATGGTCTCTAGACAGAAAACTGTGCAGTGAACAGCTAAAGAGAAAAATGTAGATAATAGCTGAGCTAATAGAAAATCCTAGTTGAATGTTCCAGTGATTAATAAAAGATGATGAAAATAAAAGCAAACAAAGACGAAGGAAAAGGCGACTCAACTAGATTCATATACAAGGAAACCATTGACTGAATAATTCAAACTAAAATAAGTACACCTTCTGAACAGCAATAATTTCATGAATTTCATTAAAGTAGATGCATATGATCATCACTTATCTACCATGGTTACCGCTAGTGCCTCATGAATCAGTGCACAAAGAACTTACTTCATGGATACCTGCATAGAGAAAGATAAAAGAACACATAAGTTTCTCAATGATTAACATATTTAGAGCCTAAATTTAAACCAATACAATCTTTGTCACATTACGCAAAAAGTCACAAGTCTCAAATTTTAGCAGCCTCAATCACTAACACCACAGAGGGAAAACAAAAAACTTGACAAATCCTCAAAGTGACGAAAGAATAAAAAATAAAAAGGAAGTCTTTAATTTAGACATGAAATCAACTGACTTATACCAGCAGATGAAGTTACAAACATCAGTGTTTCAGTGTTTTATATTGCTTTCAACAGAGCATGCATATTAAGAAAAGACAGTGAAGTTAGGAACATCAGCATATCATGTTTTCCATTGCCCTCGACTGACCACCTTACCACATTACTGCAAGTTGAGACAAAAAACAATCGCTATCTCACAGGGTTTTACTTCACAAACCCCGAAAAGGACCCACGATCATCAACACACAATAAAGGAAGATTATTTATGGTACATACAAGCTAAAAGCATCAACAAGCGCAAAAATCCAATTTTGAAAGCAAAAGTCATACGAAAAACGAAATCAAACAACTGACTGCCACTACACTACCAAATCCATTAATATATTTTGTTTCACTCTTCTCTTCGGCGAAGAAGCTAATAAGTGGGCCGAAAAGGGTTTGTGGCTCAGAGAAAGAGAACGAGCGATACCGAAGTGGGAATAGGAATCGAAGTAGTAGTCGGCGCTAGTCTTGTCGCTGCCAATCAAGGGCGAGTCCTCGAGGTTGGAGCTCTCGGCCTTCTCCTCGATGGCCACGACCTCCGGCGCGTCCTCCTGCCCTTTCCCCCCATCGAGGTTCATCCCATCGGCGTCCGGGGTGCTCTTCTGTCCGGAGGGAGCGAGCGCCTTGTTCCCCCCCTTTCGCCGTCCCATTGAAGAAGGGAGCAGTAGAGGAGGCGCAGCAGGAGGAGACGGGAAGAGAGCGTTAGGGTTTTGGGTCTGTGGACTTTGGAGGCACAACGGGCGAAACGAGAGGGCTTTATAGGAACAGGGAACCAGAGGTGGTTTCCTAATTAGCTTCTTCGAAAACAGGAGACAATATTTTCCACCTATAATGAGATGCCACGATGCCAAAAGTGACTTCATCATGTCCGAATAACCCGGAACCGTGTTTCCCATCCGGAATATGACATCTAATAGATGGATGCAGAGTCACCTATAAAGCGTTATCTTCCGCTGCTGCAAAAATACTGGAAATATCATCATCTTCCGAGTATAATGTATAACTCTAAAAACTTTAAATCGATCGAACAAATATAAAAAATTATTTTTCACCTCTTATTCTTTGATCACATTATATCATTTAATTATTTTATTATTATTTTATGATACCGAAAATTAAAAAAAATACTTATTATTTTATGATACCGATAATAAAAAAATTCTAACGATTAAAAATAATAATAATAATAATAATATAAAAAAGAAACAAAAAAGGATGACCGTATAAAATTAAATATTAATTTGAGGATATTTACGTGTGTTCATACCCTTAGCTTGTTTGATTACTTATAAGTTTTTTTTTTAATTAATATTATTTTTTTATTTTTTTAATAAATTGAAAAGGAAAAAAAGGGTAATCATCTTTTCTTTGGTAATATTATATATTGTTGGTCGACATGGAGGACGATGAGCCATTACTTCTCCTGCTCCATCTTATGTTAATTGTTTAGTCTTATTCTTCTTGCTCAATAAGCAACGATGATGAACGACATCGAATGATGGAGTGCAGCTAGAGTAATAATAATAATTATATATATATATATATATATATGATGGGATTTTAGATAATAAAAATATAATTTAGTATTGTTAAGTGGATTATCAAATAGTAAAATATGGTTGCCAATCGTAAGCGTCTTGGGGTTAAATAGCAAAAGGGAGTTGCCCAAATCTCCTTTCTGTTTGTCTTAAAAACAGTTTCACTTTCAATGTGATGAAATATCATATTTGCCATTATCAATTTTAATGTCATATAACACTCCTCCAATTATCTATCATCCATTCAGAAAACAAAATTCAGTTAACTAATACTAGTCCTTACTATCAACTGTTAGTTTGGATTCAAATAAATAATATATACATATTAATAATACTTAAGATATACTGTCATAAATGGTTCGTGAAGATTGTTGTCCTCATTTAGAATGATACTATGTGCATTTTTTTTATTTTACCTACCTAATTATATATATATATATATATATGTATGTATGTATGTATATATGTATATATATATATATTTGGATGATATATACATTATTGGAAAAATACATTAAAAAATATAACTTATAAAGTAGTCTAATCACATGAATTTTACGGTATGAAGTCAGCTTTATCGTGTACAAAATACAAAACAAAAATAATTTAAAAAAGAATTAGAGAGAGGATTTTTTATAGAAAATGACTTCTTTTTTTTTCCATGGAGAGATTATTTCAAAATTAGGAATTATGACTTTATATATTGAAAGTTGCATTTCTTAGCAATATTGTGCATTGAAAAAAAAATGTAAATGACTTTTTATTTTCTAGCTTATTAAGCCTAATATTGCCCATCGTAACGAGTGAAAATATCCAAATGTTGCAAGGTTAACACCAACAAATATGTACTTAATTATGGAGTATTTTATATTGGATTATTTTGTCATCAAGTGGGCACTAAGAGGTAGGGTGAATTAGTGATAAAAATCTCAACGATTCAAAAAACTTTCCGATGAAAATCCAGAAATATTGAAGGTGTGC
Source organism: Musa schizocarpa (assembly GCA_900464855.2). Classification (NCBI taxonomy): domain Eukaryota; kingdom Viridiplantae; phylum Streptophyta; class Magnoliopsida; order Zingiberales; family Musaceae; genus Musa; species Musa schizocarpa. The sequence continues at coordinate 32,164,363 of LS990921.1, forward strand.
TTGACTTAGAATAAAACGTCATGGCGAGTCCTCTGACTCCATCTACAGGTAACCCTTTCCTACCCAAATGTCACGACCCGTGCTTGATGAGTTAACTAGTCTATCAACTTCGTTTGGTCTAAACCACTGACAAAAATGTTTAAACTGAAGTTAATAGTAATACACTCATCAAACTCTTATAAGTTAATCTTAATATTGCCCACTTTCGATGTGGGACTAATCATGGGTGTCACTTCCTAGATTTTTTTTTTTATATCTTTCCACGGCCAAATAGATAAACATCACTTTATTCATCATTCATAAATATTTATTACAATTCATTTATTACGATCCATTTATTCATCCAATCATAAATATAAAAGTAAACATAGTGATGTTAACTTCAAGAATCATCCAAATGGCTCTATCTAGCGATAAAGGAAGGTCCGCTCTTCACTGGAATCCGATTTAGTACTAGAGGGAGGCTACTCTGAAAATCAAAAACAAAGAAAATTCAGCAACGCTGAGTAAGCACCCCAAAAGTCAACTTAAAATGTATACATGATCAAAATTCAATCAATCATCCCATTGGCATATATCAAATACCCGAAGGAGCACTCCCCCAATAGTGGATGGAGAGGCTTTATCCTACGAGATGAGTTTGTGTTCTCCTAATAGCGAATGGAGGCAAACTCATATCGCACTCCCAAGAGCGGATGGAGTGGTGTCCCACACCCGTCAAAGTGGGGACACGTTCCTCCCAACAGCGGATGGAGGAACCATCCAACCGCCACATATGACAGCCCGCTAATCACCAAAGGGAATCTCCCTACTTGCTCTCGGTAAGGAAATAACATAATCTCACACCAGTCATGTACATATCGGAATGAAATAACACATTTTAAAATTTTTTTTCAAATATCATCAATATCAAATAATACAAATTAGCCCTCAATTGACTTGAACTCTAGTTCAATCGATCCAACTGAACTCAATTTACTAGAACCTAACTGAACCGATCTCTAATCCTCAGTTAACTAGTTTGGAACCACCCTAGACTAGTATAATTTGGACTAGATTAGATTCAATTTAGGTTAAACTAACTTGAATAAGTCAATCAATTCGGAATCACCCTGAATTGATCTAGACTAATCAAGTCTAGTTTAGTTCAATCAATATTTAGGCTCAAATTTAATAATAATATTGAGCTAGATTGAGCTAGCCCATCTACTAGTCATGTGCATTATACATAATACAAAGCTGACCCAGCCCTGACCCATGGATTGGTCATGTGCGTCGTATGTAATCGTCCATGATGGTTGGGCGGGGTTAGCCTACGGGCCAAGGCTTGACCCGTGGGTAGGATAAAAATCATAACACATTAAAAGATAGACCGGAAGATAAGTTTTAATACAAGGAATAATTTTCTAAATTCAAATAAAAATCATTCTTTCAACATATATAGAATTTCAACATATTCTAGTCAAAATTTAAATCATTCAGAATAACATATTTTAAATTTTAGATCAAAGAATATCAAACAAGATTTTAGATAATATATTTTAATCTAACAAGATTTTAATCCAAATAAGATTAAAGATGAACTGTAATGCTTGAAAATATCATATAAAACATATAAATTTTTAATATATTTAAATCTATAATAAAAATCTTAATCATGGGTCAAAGAATATTATAAAAACTTTAACTAAGTACTTTAATGTAAAAATTTTGATATTTAAAGAATTGATACATATTTTTCAAACTACAAAACTTTCAACAGAATCAAAATAAAAACTAAAACTTTTATATTCAAGAAAGGCAGGAAAACCTACCTCTCATCAGCAAGATATAACTCCTCGTTCCTCTCGTTACCAGGCTCGACTAGGTGAGGAACGAAAGAGAGAAATCCATCATCTTAAATAGGAAGAGGTGAGCTCCATTAAAGGAAATATATTTTTATTTTTATATTTATTTAATACAGATTATTTATATTTAATATATTAACAAATATGATCTCTTCCTATTTGGAATGCTTAATAGTTATTTCCTAATTTACATTAACAAATAAGAAGATAGATTAAGATTTCCTAAATTACAATGGCAAGTAAGGAAAATAAAATTTAAATCTCAATCTTAAATATTTGATTTGATTATATTTCTCCCCTCCTATAGAAAATTTGGTCCCCAAATTTAACTCACCTTAACATAATAGATAAGGATACTACTCCTCGTATATCTTCTTCTCTTTCTCATGTTGCCTCTTGGTTTGAATAGTGTTGCCAACAAATATTTACCAAAGGTATAGTTTTATTCCTTAAAATATGTTCTTTCCTTTCCAAGATCTAGGTTGGTTGTTCTATAAAAGTGGCATCATCTCGTAGTTGTAGAGGTTGGTAAGATATGACATGTGATAGATCCCTGATATATCTTCGAAGCATAGACACATAAAATACATCATGGATGCTAGCCAAAGCCGGGGGCAATACCAATCTATATGCCACAGGCCCAACCTTTTGTAAGATCTCAAATGAGCCAATAAATCTTGGGGCTAACTTCCTCCTTTGACCAAACCTCATAACTCCCTTAGTTGGCGACACTTTTAAGAAGACGTGCTTACCAACTTCGAACTCTAGATTTCTTCGCCTTCGATCTGCATAACTTTTCTGATGACTTTAAGCTGTTAATAATCTTTGGCATATAATTCAAATATTATCAGCATCTTTTTGAATTAATTGAGGCCCCAAAAGCTTCCGTTCTCTTACCTCATCCCAATATAAAGGTGATCTGCACTTTCTTCCATAAAGAGTTTCAAATGGAGCCATAGTGGTAACTATTATTATAAGAAAATTCAATTAGATGTAAATGCATATCCCAACTCCCACCAAAGTCTAAAGCACATGCTCTTAAGAGATCTTCAAGAGTTTGTATTATCTTTTCAAATTGACTATCAGTTTGGGGGTGAAAGGCTGTACTAAACTTTAACTACGTGCCCAAAGATTTTTGTAGACTTCCTCAAAATTTAGAGATGAATCTTGGATCTCTATATGAGATAATGCTTACTAGCACCCCATGATATCAAATAATTTCCTTAATATATAAGCTTGCTAGTTTATCCAATGAATACTTCTTGTTAATAGGGAGGAAGTGAGTAGATTTAGTAAGTCTGTTTACTATTACCCAAATTCCGTCATATCCTTTCACAGTCTTGGGTAATCCTATTACAAAATCTATAGTGACTTGCTCCCACTTCCATTCAGGAAACAAAATCCTTTGCAACTTTCCCGCAGGTACTCGATGTTCTATCTTCACCTGTTGATATATCAGACATTTAGAAACAAACTCTACTATATCTCTCTTCATACCATGCTATCAATAGTTTTAGCGTAAATCTCGATACATCTTAGTAGTCCCGGGAATCAAAATTTTGATCTATGTGCCTCCTCTAATAATTTCATCTTTGCTGGATGGCTTTCGGGAACACAAAGTCAATCATGGAATATAATAGAACCATCTTCGGCTTAGAGAAATTCAAGTCTAGATCCTTGAGCTATTTCCTTAATTATCATTTGAAGATATGTATCTTCCTTCTGACCTTCTTTAACCTTTTCCACCAAATATGATTGTGCCATCAAACACGCAAGAAAAACCTTTATTTATCTCCAATAAAAGTTTAAATTTTAAGTTTGCCAACTCCGTCATCATAGAATTCCTTTGAATATTCATATAGGCTACAAGATTATAGGTATTTCTGCTTAAGGCATCAACAACTACATTCGCTTTCCTCGGATGGTAATTGATATTAAAATCATAATCATTTAGAAAGTCCAACCACCTTCTTTGTCTCATATTTAAATCTTTCTATGTGAAAATATATTTGAGACTCTTATGATCTGTGAAGATTTCGAAAGTCTGTCTATAGAGATAATGCCTCCAAATTTTTAGTGTAAAAATGATAGTGCAAATACATCTTAGTAGCGCTCGAAATTACGTGACCGAGAAACATAATTTCATTGAGCTAGAAGTTGCACTTGCTTAACTTGGCATATAGTTTCTCTTGCCTTAGGATTTCCAGAACTGTCTTAAGATGGTGTCCATGCTCTGCTATGCTTTTGGAGTAGATCAGGATATCATCAATGAACACAATTACAAATTTATCAAGATAATGGTGGAACACCCTATTCATGAGATCCATGAAGGCAAGCGGTGCATTTGTGAGTCCAAAAGGCATTACTAAGAATTCATAATGACCATATCTTGTTTTAAAGATAGTTTTCTATATGTCTCCTTCCCTTATCTTCAATTGATGATACCCGGATCTTAAATCAATCTTTGAGTATATTTATTCGGGGAAGAGGATATTTATTCTTTATGGTCACTTGGTTGAGCTATCTATAATTGATGCATAGTCGCATATATCCATCTTTCTTCTTCACAAATAGGACAAGAGCACCCAAGTTGATACACTGGGTCGAATAAAACCCTTGTCCAAAAGCTCTTAGATCTGTTTCTTTAACTCCTCCAACTCAATTGGTGTCATTCTATACGAAGGTTTAGAAATAAATACAGTACCAAGTAGAAGATCAATTGTAAATTCAATCTGTCTATTTGGTGGCAGTGCAAGTAGATCTCCAGGAAAAACATTTGGAAAATCCCGTATAATGGGGATATCCTTTAATACTGGCTTCTTAGATTCTTCTCCAGAAATGAAGGCCAAGTATCCCTGACATCCCTTTAGTAATAGTTGGGTAGCACTCAAAGCTGAAATAATAGAAGGAAACTTTTCTTGAATTCCAATGAACTTGAAAGGTGGTTGATTTAGAGGTGAGAAAGTAATAGTCTTCTGAAAACAATCGACACTTGCATGGTATGCTGAAAGCCAATCCATACCCAAGATAGCATCGAAATCTTAAAATTCTAGTAGAATAAGATCTACTAGCAAATCATGACTTTCAATAGTAATAACACAGTTTCTATATATCTGATCAACTATTAAAGAGTTTTGGTGTTACTATCATTAATGTATTATTCATTGTCTCACGATTCTTATGCAGTTTCATAGCAAAATAAGGTGATATAAAAGAATGTGTAGAACCAGAATTAATAAGTACAGATGCTGGCATACCACAGAGTGTGATGATACTTTTAATAATAGATCCCGAGGCTTCAGAATCTTGATGAGTCAGTGCGTAGACACTTGCTTGTCCTTCCTCTCTAGGTCGTAGGTGTTGTTGTCTAGCTATTTGGGGTGGAGCTCGATGTTGATGTTGCTTCCATGGGCAATCCTTCGACATGTGCCCGGGTTGTTGACAATAAAAACATACGCATTGTCCCATGGGGCATAGGGTGGAAACATGATATGTCTTCTCACAAAAATAACATCTTATAACAACTTGATTGCTAGGAGCTCTTGCTTGTTGATGCCCAAACTATTTGCCTTTTCCTTTCTTTAAGGGTCAAGAATGTGATCCCTCATACGTAAATGGTGCAGCACTAAAAGGTCGCTTTCGATCCTTTGCTTATTGTAATTCATTATCCAATTTCTCTACCACCAAAGTTCGATTTAACACTTCAACATATGTTGGTAAAATCAGTACTGCAACGGACTTTCTAATTGATGATCGAAGTCCTCTCTCAAAATGACGAGCTCTTTGACTTTCATTAAAAGTAATATGTGGAGAGAACTGAGCCAACTCAGTGAAATGATGATCATATTCCATTATAGTTTTATTTCCTTGGCGGATGTTAAGGAACTCTTGTTGTTTCTCAAAGCGAACTAAATCAGGAAAGAACTACTCATAAAATGCATCTTTAAACTGCTCCCAAGTTACCACATTACCTCTAGCCTCTAACATCCTCCTTTTTGAGGTCCACCAAGTGTTTGCCTTCCCTTCCAAAATGTAAGAAGCGAAAGGCACTTTCTGATTTTCCCTACATTCGATAGCTTCGAATGTCTTTTCCACTTGACGAATCCAATATTCAACAAAGATTAGATTTGGCTTGCCCTCAAAAACTGGTGGTCCCAATCTCTTAAAGTGATCTACGGTATTATTCCTACCCCGTGGAATTTCAACTCATTCTTCCTGATGCTCAAAGTATCCTCTAATAGCATTTAGGACTCCGTGTACGTCATCTTAAGCATTGACAGGTGCTGGGGCATGAGGGGCATTCCGTGAAGTCGAAGAAGTTGGCCCATAATTAGTGACAGGTGTACGGGAGGACTGGGTTTGCTCTACGATGCGTGGAGCTTCCAAGTTATTATTTGTTTGAACACCTCTCCGAGTGCGTAGACCAGTAGCATTGCGACCATGAGCACCCCGAGTGACAGGACCAATATTCTCTAGAATTTGCTCCATTACTCGTATAATAGGTTAAAGACAATCATCGATTAGAGTCAATCAAGGGATTTAATACACCGACAGGCCCTAGACCATGCTCTGATACCATAAAAGATGTCACATTCTGGATTTTTTTTTAATATCTTTCCACACATTTAGGCCAAATAGATAAACATCACTTTATTCATCATTCATAAACATTTATTACAATTCATTTATTACAATCCATTTATTCATCGAATCATAAATAGAAAAGTAAACATAGTGATGTTAACTTCAAGAATCATCCAAGTGGCTCTACCTAGCGGTAGAGGAAGGTCCGCTCTCCATTGGAATCCGATTTAGTACTAGGGGGAGGCTGCTCTGAAAATCAAAAACAAAGAAAATTCAGCAACGCTGAGTAGGAACCCCAAAAGTCAACTCAAAATGTATACATGATCAAAATTTAATCAATCATCTCATTGTCGTATATCAAATACCCGAAGGAGCACTCCCCCAACAAGTGGATGGAGAGGCTTTATCCTACGGGATGAGTTTGTGTTCTCTCAACAGCGGATGGAGGCAAACTCATATCGCACTCCCAACAGCAGATAGAATGGTGTCCCACACCCGCGAAAGTGGGGACACGTTCCTCTCAATAGCGGATGGAGGAACCGTCCAGCCGCCATGTCTAACGGCTCGCTAATCCCCAAAGGGAATCGCCCTACCTGCTCTCGGTAGGGAAATAACATAATCTCACATCGGTCATGTACATATCGGAATGAAATAACACATTTAATTTAATTTTTTTCAAACATCATCAATATCAAATAATATAAATTAGCCATCAATTGACTTGAACTCTAGTTCAATCGATCTAATTGAACTCAATTTATTAGAACCTAACTGAACTGATCTCTAATCCTTATTTAACTGATATGGAACCACCTTAGACTAGTATAATTTGGACTAGATTAGGTTCAATTTAGGTTAAACTAACTTAAATAAGTCAATCAATTCGGAATCACCCTGAATTGATCTAAACTAATCAAGCCTAGTTTAGTTCAATCAATGTTTGAGCTTAAATTCAATAATAATATTGGGCTAGATTGGGCTAGCCCATCTACTTGTCATGTGCATTATACATAACACAAAGTTGGCCCATGGACTAGTCATGTGCGTCGTATGTGATCGCCCATGATAGTTGGGCTGGGTTAGCCTACGGGCCAAGGCCTGACCCGTGGGTTGGGCCTGGCCTACGAGTTAGGCCTGGTCTACTAACTAGGCCTAGCTAGTGGGTTGTGGCCTGACCTATGGGTTGAGTCTGACCTGTGAGCAATTTCAATCCAAGTAATATATAATTTTATACCGCAATATAAATTTATTAATAATATAAATAAAAATATAATAACACATTAAATGATAGATAAAGAGATAAACTTTAATACAAGAAAATAATATCCTATGAATAGAAATCATAACACATTAAAAGATAGATTTGGAGATAAGTTTTAATACAAGGAATAATCTTCTAAATTCAAATAAAAATCATGCTTTCAACACATATAGAATTTAAATCATTCAGAATAACATATTTTAAATTTTAGATCAAATAGTATCAAACAAGATTTTAGATAACATATTTTAATCTAAAAAGATTTTAATCCAAATAAGATTAAAGATGAATTGTAATGCTAAGAAATATCATATAAATCTATAATAAAAATCTTAATCATGGGTCAAAGAATATTATAAAAACTTTAACTGATTACTTTAATGTAAAAATTTTGATATTTAAAGAATTGATACATATTTTTTAAATTACAAAACTTTCAATAGAATCAAAATAAAAACTAAAACATTTATATTCAAGAAAGGCAGGGAAACTATCTCTCGTCAACAAGATACAACTCATCGTTCCTCCCACTGCCTGGCTCGACTAGGTGAGGAATGAAGGAGAGAAATCCCCCCTCCCCCCAAATAGGAAGAGGTGAGCTTCCATAAAAGGAAATATATTTTTATTTTCATATTTATTTAATATAGATTATTTATATTTAATATATTAACAAATATGATCTTATCCTATTTGGAATGCTTAATAGTTATTTCCTAATTTACATTAACAAATAAGGAGATAGATTAAGATTTCCTAAATTACAATGGTAAGGAAAACAAAATTTAAATCCCAATCTTAAATATTTAATTTGATTACACCACCACTAGACCTTGCTACATGATACTGAATGGGCTAAACAATAAGCCCAATTCAGATTCAGGCTTAATTGGCCCATAATTAAGTTGATATTATTTTTACCATAATACCGACTCAATTAGACCTAAACTAACTCGATCTAAATAAATTATTATAAAACATTAACCATATGTTGTCTGACATGTCATTGGTTCATCCGACGCTTCATATAACCCTTCGGCACATTGTCCTCTCCTTCAGCATATTGCCCAATCGGCATATTTTCTTCTCACAACATCCAATCTCCTTGGTGCAATGTCCGATCTTCTTAGCTCAATGCCCGAACTTATGGCACGAAGCCTTATACTGACACATCTATTGAATCTCGGATTTTGATGATGAAACCAATTGATAAGTATTTATGAATTGATCTACATTTTGAGTGACGCAGGATGCTTCGATCAGGATGAAACAATTAAAGTATAAAGAATCATGTTGAGCCGGTGGAACATGTCAGAAGATTGAAAGTATAGCCGAAGGATCGAATGATGTATCGACAAATGGCTTCGGGCCATGGATTCGGGCATCAGGCTAAGAAGAGCAAAAATTGCGCCAATGATATCGGAGTTGCGAAGGTCAACTAGCCAATTGGGCAATAGGCCGCAAGAGAGGATGATGCGTTAAAAAATCGGATGAAGCATCGATGGACCAATGACATGCCGGACAACATGATTCATGCTTAGTAATAATTGTCTAGATCAAAGTATGTTTTTACATGTGCAGGATTAACTATGATAGCAAGGCATAAAGCAAACTGAAGTCCCGGAGTCAAGAACGCGATTTCGTTGAGAGTTTGAGAGTTCGTCGGAAGTCCGGACGTTCATTGGAAGTTCTGTCGGAATTGCTAGTCATAGGTGCCCAGCAAGCCAATCACGTGAGTGATGGCACGTGTGACTTGATACAGAATCTTTTTGCTTATTATATTTTTTGGCGTATATCACTTTATAACTATTGCATAAATGCATATATATATTGTGATGTCCTTGGATTTGTGCAATGGGAATCGGATCGTGATGAGATCATGATAATGAGATCGATTCACCTTTAAACACATATCCTAAATAATCCCGGTCATAGGTTACTCGAGAGGGACATCGTGATAACCGGATAGACCGGGTGTGTTTGTATACCCGTCCATATGATGGATGCAGCTGATCTCATAGCTGCCGTGTAGGGACACTAGGGATCTGACACAGTGCTCATGGAGAATGAGTTCATGATTGATCCGCCACGGAATGCTTTGGATGGTTGATGATGTCTTATTGTCAAACAATGATTCCGTAGTCCTAGTGGTGTATTTGGTCCTTAGACTTGAGACACCAAGGATGTCCTGTATGAATGCTCCACTCTTTGATACCGGACTTATAGGTTTGGTGTCCCGAGATCTAGTACGGTGGTCATTGGGAGTGGTAGTCGACCTTTACGAGGGCTATTGAGTGTCGATAGAGGATCATCCACTCTCGGCGTCATGAGAGGAATATCCCATGTGTTCTTGCTCGGACAAATCCCCGGCGGGGTTATTTAGGGTTGAGAGAAAAAGAGTTCTCAGGAGAATCCGATTAGAGCGAGACTCGAGTAGAAACCATATGGGGTCCGACAACACCATGCTTTCGATATACGGTCTCCGGGATATTAGATGGATGAGGGACTATAGGTACATGGTAAGCGAGACGACAGGTCCAATGGATTGGATTCCCCCAGATCGTTTTGGGGACTACGCCAGAGTGGCCTAGTACGTCCAGTAGTCGATGAGTGAGTGAATTATTATAGAGATAATAATTCTTCGAAGTTAGAAGGAGTTACGACAGGTATGACTCACGGCCCACTCGATATTGGGCCTAGAGGTCACACACATATGGTAGGTATTGCGATGAGTAGAGGTTGGGATATGAGATATCCCATTTTGAGCCCTTTGTCTTATTGGATGTAGATCCAATACCCATTAGGGAAGGACCCATTAGGGTTTGACACGGGATCTCTATAAATAGGAGGGATTCACGACCCTCATAGGCTAGAGTCTTTGCTTGCCTTTCCTATTCTCCTCTCCCTCTCCACCCAGAGGGCACTGGAGTTTTGAGGAGGGTCGCGCGAACCCTCGCTGTGTGGATCACCGCTAGAGAGGAGAACGCTTGACCTCCTTCCCCCCTCCTAAGGATCTACAAGGAAACAGGGATATACGATCTCCCTAGGTAACACAATCTCTATAATTGTTTTTTGTGTTTTTATGGATTTTTACGCACCAATCTTCTCTCACGACGACGAACATCTTTTTTGGGAATCGGGGATTTTTGTTTTCTTGTTCTTCCGTTCGCATATGATGTCGCCCCTTGATTCCCAACAGTGGTATCGAGAGCAGGGTTGTTCGATGCGAATGATTGGTTTGAAACTGCGTGTGTTGTGTTTAGGAAGAATTTTGACGTCAAAATCGTTGACGAAAAGCGAAAGGGCAACAATAGTTGCTGCCCTCGATCTGCGTGCATGCATGCAACAAGCAGCGGTGGGGTAGTTAAGCGCCTCACTGCGAATGACCGTGAAATGATCGGCTTGCGGCAGTTTGTCGGGCCAATGGCGTACTGGCAGCCCGCCGGCGCCGCGCGGCGGCGCCGCCGCTGGCCGAAGCGAAGCCGCCCGAAGGAAGCGGCGCCTGCCGCCAGGGCAGCGCCGACGCCATGGCACGGCAAGACGACGGCATCGCCATCGCTCGCTCCGGGCTTAAACCCCCCCCCATTGGGGCGGCCGCTGGGCGGATGACAAGACCGCATGAGGGCAAGCGATGGCGCGAAGGAGGCCCCACCGCGATGACGTCGCCGCCAGCCGAAGCGCGCCACCGGCAGGGAGGCGTTCCGCCACCCACCGCGCCGCCGCCAAGGGTGATGGCCCGGTAGCGGGCAAAGCAAAGCAGAGGGAATTAGGGTTTTGGGCAAAAGGACGTTTTGCCCCCGCGAATTTGAGAAATTCCAGTTTCCGTCTTTTTGTCCAAATTATGAAAATACCCTTAGGAATTAAAAAATTCCCTACATGTCCCCACGATTTCAGAAAAATATTAATTAATTAAAAGGTTTAGTTGATTATTATTTTTTATTATTATCTAGTAGTCCTACATGATGATGATTATTTATATACATGTGATGTATGATGTATGGGCCGGATGATCATAGACCGTGTGATGTGTGTACTTGTGATTATTATTATTGAGGTCTGCGAACCACAATTACATTTTCGTTTATTGTCGGGACTGCGTGCCTATGATTAAGTTGTAATCACATGAGGAGGTGGCCGGAGCGTGGACGCTGATAAGCGGGACCCACGAGACGGACGATCGTGATGCATGGAGATGCATTAAGATGTCGATTTAAAACCGACGAGGACAAGATGAACGATCACGGGCATGGAGATGCACCGTTGCACACATAGATCTTGATGTGAGTGATTAGGCCCATGGCTCGGGCCTAATCATATTAGGTTGTGGTCCATGATCATCCGATGTGATTGCTTATACACATACTAGATATGTATATATATTTGCATGCGATGTAGATATATATTAAATATGTATATGTGTGACATGTCATATTAGGAAACCAAATTATAGAAACATCTCTCGATAATATTAAGTCCAGAACGTGAGGCAATTAGATTGACCCCGTGGCCTTCCATCGTTATAGTAGGAATCGATTCGGTGTAGGTTGAGTTGGTCGAGTCCCTCGAGACTCACCTATATCGCGATTCGCTATCTTGCTTACGACATCATACGATGTCACCGGTGACCTAAGGACATGGTATGCTTGGTCGAGTCCCTCGAGGGTATATCATCAAATCGGACTCATCTTGTAACGAAGGTGTTGACTTAACCGAGCATCATGGTTGGGTCGAGTCCCTCGAGGCCATGGTGATTTGAGGCCGAACAGGGGACGGGAATCACAAGGAGTTGTGATCGGCAAGAGTTGCCTACCTTTTAGGCTTAGTGTGATTGGTCGAGTCCCCGAGGTTACACTAAGACGTTGATTGGATCGATCCCCACTAGAAGTCTCTTTGGAGACTTCCGTTTCCGCGTCTTTGAGGGTGTCGATGACTCGTTAGTAAAATAGTGGGAGCATATTAAGATAGAAGTCCATATCTTGATAGTTTATTTCTTGCAAAATCTGCATGTTATTCATTTCGCTACATCTTTATTTTCAAAAAATGTCGTTTTTCAAATCCCTTTACGTGGCATACTTGATGTCAACCGCCTTCTTGGTCCAAATTATACGGATTGGCTCAAGTAATTTGAGAATTGTTCTCACTGTGGAGAAAATCGTACGCGTCCTGATCTGATGATGCCTACGCCAGAAGAAGGGGCAAGCGAGGATGAGATCGCTTCGCTATGTGAAGTACATTGATGACTCCACTCTTTTCGAGTGCTATATGTTGGGCTCTATGACTCCAGAGTTCTGAGAGACAACATGAAAAGATGGATGCCGGATCCATTCTCCTACATGTCCATGAAATTGTTTGAGGAACAAGGAAGGACTCAACGATATGAGATATCCAAGAGCCTTTTCCGCTAGGATGACTGAGGGGACACAGGTTCAGAACCATGTCCTAAAGATGATTGAGTGGATAAAGAAACTCATGTGTCTAGGAATGGTCCTAGAGGATAACTTGTGTATAGACATTGTGCTTCGGTCCCTACCATATTCCTTTTCACAGTTCATAATGAATTTTAATATGAACAAGCTTGAGGTGACTCTCCCAAAGCTCCTCAATATGTTGAGGGAGGCAGAGAGTACTATTAAGAAAGAGAAGCCGTTTTCTACACTTTGGTGAGACCGAAAAGAAAAGGAAAAGGAGAAAGGTCCCTTAAGAAGGGAAAGGGCAAGGACAAACAAGGTAAAGCAAAGGTTGCTAAGAAAGACCCAAACAAAGGACAAAGGCAGTGCTTCCACTGTGGTAAAGATGGGCATTGGAAGAGAAACTACAAAGAGTACCTTGCAGAAAGGGCTTAAACAAAAGCTTGATGAAGCTTCGGGTACATTCATGATCGGTCTCCATTTGTGGGACTCTTATGATAACACATGGGTATTGGATACCCGGTAGTGCTTATCATATATGCAATTAGTTGCAGGTTCGCAAGGCCTAGGGAGACTACTGAGAGAGGCTGAGATGGACCTCAAGATGGGTAATGGAGCAAAAGTTGTCAGATTAGTCGTTAGCAGGTAAGCCCTACATCCTGCCTAGTGGAGCTTTTTTTTATTGCATTAGATGCATGTTATTTTGTTCCTTCTATTATCAAAAACATTATCTCCATTTCATGTTTAACAGTTAGTGGATATAAATTTTTTTTTGAGAACAATGGTTGTTCGATATTATTAGATGATAAGATCATCACGAAAAGGAACATTGCATAATGGTTTATTTATGTTAGACCCCACTCCACATATCATGAATGTAAATATGTCCAAAAGGAAACGAGATGAGTTGAACAAAGGCATACACGTGGCATTGTAGGCTAGGTCACATCCATGAAAGAAGGAAGGAAAAAGTTGCTAAATGATGGATATCTATATCCATTCGACTATGTGTCATATACAACTTGTGAGCCTTGCATTCATGGAAAACCCACCAAATCTCCATTTAGTAGAATCGAGAGAAAGCCAATGAGTTGTTGGAACTCATACATAGTGATGTATGTGGACCCATGTCAACTCATGCCATTGGAGGTTACTCCTACTTCATTACATTTACTAATGATTTCTCAAGGTATGGATATGTGTAATTTAATGAAGTACAAGTCCGAGGCCTTTGAGAAATTCAGAGAGTATTAGAATGAGGTGGAGAACCAGACCGAAAGAGTATCAAAACTTTTCGATCGATCGAGGAGGTGAATACTTAAGTACAAAGTTTACTCAGTTCCTCAAGGACCATGGGATATTATCCCAATGGACACCTCCTTATACACGTCAGCTCAATGGTGTCTCTGAAAGGAGAAATCGTACATTATTAGATATGGTACGGTCCATGATGAGTTTCGCTGACCTACCCATCTCATTATGGGGATATGCCCTAGAAACCACAACTGACCTTCTGAACAGAGTTCCAACTAATTCGGTAGTGTCTACACCATATGAGATATGGAAAGGGAAGAAGCCTGATCTTAAGGTTGTTAAGATCCGGGGCTGCCCCTGCCCATGTTAGAAGACACAACCCGATAAGTTAGAATCAAGGACAGAGCGATGCAAATTTGTGGGATACCCCAAGGAAACTTGTGGGTATTATTTCTATCATCTCGAGGACCAAAAGGTCTTTGTAGCTAAGAGAGCAGTGTTCCTTGAGAAGGAACACATTCTTGATAAGACATTGGGAGAATGATAGAATTGAGCGAGGTTGGAGAACCAAGCTCAAGCACCACTCTGACCCTCGAAGTCCTGCTCGTGTACCTAATACACAAGTATCAACTTTACGCAGGTCCGATAGAGTATCCCATCCTCCGAGAGATATGTGGGACATATTAGAGCAGAGGATGTAGAGGATATTGATCCCTCGACCCTGAGGAGGCTATTATGAGTATAGACTCGGGAAGTGGAAAGAAGCCATGAATTCGAGATGGATTCTATGTACTCCAATAAGGTTTGGAACCTAGTTGATGCCCCGAAGGTATTGTACCCATCGGTTGCAAGTGGATCTTTAAGAAAAAAAGATGGGAGTAGATGGAAAGGTAGAGACCTATAAAGCAAGGCTAGTGGCTAAGGGGTATCGCCAAAGGCAAGGTGTTGACTACTGATTTAACCTTTCTCACCCGTAGCAATGCTAAAATCCATCGAATTCTATTGGCTATTGCAGCACACTATGATTATGAGATCTGGCAGATGGATGTGAAAACCGCATTCCTCAAAGGGAACCCGAGGAGGAGGTGTATATGATGCAACCCGAGGGATTCGTGTCCAAGAACTGCCCGGATAAGGTGTGTAGGTTGCTTAGATCCATTTATGGACTAAAGCAAGCTTCCCAAGTTGGAACATAAGATTTGATGAGGCAATCGATCTTATAACTTCGTTAAGAACGAAGATGAGCCTTGTGTATACAGAAAGGTAAGTGGGAGCTATCACTTTTTTTGGTGTTATATGTGGATGACATCCTCATCATTGGGAATGACGAGGAATGCTATCCACAATAAAGACTTGGTTATCTAGACACTTCTCCATGAAGGACTTAGGGGAAGCATCTTATATCTTGGGGATTAGAATCTATAGAGATAGATTCAAGAGGATGCTTGGCTTGTCCCAGTCCGTGTACATAGAAACTATTGTCAAAAGGTTTGGCATGGAAAATTCAAGAGAGGTCTCATACCGATGAGACATGGGATATCGCTTTCTACAGTATGTCCCCAAAGACTCCAGAAGAAAGGGTGAACATGGATATGATACTTTATGCCTCAGCAATAGGGTCTATCATGTATGCCATGCTATGTAATTGGGCACGATATAGCATGCTCACGAGTGTCAAGAGCGGTATCAAAGCGGATCCGTGCTTGGAGCAGCGGAAATCAAGAAAGTGTATCCTTAAGTACTTGAGAAGGACTAAGGATCTTTTACTAGTATATGGAGGTAATAGCCTTAAGGTTGAAGGCTACAATCGACTCAAGTTTTCAGTCCGATGTCGATGATAGCAAGTCAATTCGTGGTATGTGTACACCTTGAATGAAGGAGCAAGTCTTTGGAAGAGTTCCAAGCAAAATACCACTGCCGACTCGACCATAGAGGTGGAGGTACATTGCTGCATTAGATGCAGCAAAAGAGGGAGTCTGGGTGAAGAAGTTCATCACAGATTTGGGAGTCGATACTGAGATAGCGACAAGTCGACTTCCTTATATTACGACAACTATGGGGTGATTACTCAAATAAGGGAACCCGGGTCTCATCGAAGTGTTCGAGGAGGTTCCAACTTATAAGAGAGATCGTAACCCGAGGAGATGTAGCAGTGGAAAGAGTTCTATCCGAAGATAACATTGCAGATCCACCGACAAAGCCGTTGTCTCATTTTGTCTTTGAAGCGTCCTGTGGGTCCGATGGGGATCGGGACACATAGGTGATTGGTTTTAGGTCAAGTGGAGATTGCTAGTCATAGGTGCCCAACAAGCCAATCACGGAGTGATGGCACGTGTGACTTGATACAGAATCTTTTTTGCTTTTATATTTTTTTTGGCGTATATCACTTTATAACTATTGCATAAATGCATATATATATTGTGATGTCCTTGGATTTGTGCAATGGGAATTGGATCGTGATGAGATCACAATAATGAGATCGATTCACCTTTAAACACATATCCTAAATAATCCCGGTCATAGGTTACCGAGAGGGACATCGTGATAACCGGATAGACTGGTGTCTTGTATACCCGTCCATATGATGGATGCAGCTGGTCTCATAGTCGCTCGTGTAGGGACACTAGGGATACAAATACAGGTGCTCATTGGAGAATGAGTTCATTTGATTGATCCGCCTTTACGGAATGTTGGATGGTTGATGATGCCTTATTGTCGACAGTTGATTCAGTAGTCCTAGTGGTGTATTTGGTCCTTAGACTTGAGACACCAAGGATGTCCTGTATAAGTGCTCCACTCTTTGATACCGAGACTTATAGGTTTGGCTGTCCCGCATCTAGTACTGTTGGTCATTGGGAGTGGTAGTCGAACCCTTTACGAGGGCTATTGAGTGTCGATAGAGGATCATCCACTCTCGGTCATGAGAGAAATATCCCATGTGTTCTTGCTCAGGGACAAATCCCGGCGCCAGGGTCATTCGGGTTGAGAGAAAAAAGAGTTCTCCTGAGAACCGATAAGAGCGAGACTCGAAAGTAGAAACCGTGATGGGTCCGACAACACCATGCTCGATATACTGGCCTCGGGATATTAGATGGATGAGGGACTATAGGGACATGGTGGCGAGGACGTGACAGTCCAATGGATTGATTTC
Organism: Musa schizocarpa; assembly: GCA_900464855.2. Taxonomy (NCBI): domain Eukaryota; kingdom Viridiplantae; phylum Streptophyta; class Magnoliopsida; order Zingiberales; family Musaceae; genus Musa; species Musa schizocarpa. The sequence goes on from LS990921.1 coordinate 32,181,865, forward strand.
CTCAGATCGACGGGGACTACTGGCGTAGTGGCCTAGCACGTCCCAGAGTCGATGAGTCGAAAGTGAATTATTACAGAGATAATAATTCAGTGAGTTAGAAGGAGTTCGATAGGTATGACTCACGGCCCATTTCGATATTGGGCCTAGAGGGTCACACACATATGGTAGGTATTGCGATGAGTAGAGGTTCTGGATATGAGATATCCGGACGGAGCCCCTTGTCTTATTGGATGCAGATCCAATACCCATTAGGGAAGGACCCATTAGGGTTTGACACGGGATCTCTATAAATAGGAGGGATTCACAGCCTCATAGGCTAGAGTCTTTGCTTGCCTTTCCTATTCTCCCTCCCTCTCCACCTCAAAGGCCCTGGAGTTTTGAGGAGGGTCGCCGTAACCCCCTGTGTGTGGATCACCGCTAGAGAGGAGGACGCTTGACCTCCTTCACCCTCTCCTAAGGATCTGCAAGGAAACAGGGATATACGATCTCCCTAGGTAACACAATTTCTATACGCAGTTTTGTGTTTTATGGATTTTTTACGCACCAATCTTCATCTAACACTTTAACATCTTTTTGGGAATCGGGGATTTTTGTTTTCTTGTTCTTCCGCTGCGCATATGATGTCGCCCCCTTGATTTCCCAACAGGAGTTAATTAAGAAGTCTAGGAGCTTGCCAAAGAAGCTCATCAAACTCACCAAGAAAATCATCGTGAAGTCTAGGAGCTTACCGGGAGTCCACTGGAACATTGCCAAGAGATCGTCGGAAGTTCGTCGAAAGATCGTCGAAAACTCACCGGAAGAAACATAGACTTACGAACTTTATTTAGCTTAATAAATGTCTTAAAATTCATAGTTAGTATATAATAGGGATTAGAATTGGGCCAACCTAATTAGGGGACAGTTGGGCTAAGTTTGGGCTGTGTTGGGCTATGAGAAAGGGCCAAACAATGACCAAACAGGTGAAATCGTCGTGGCACAGTCTTTGAGATTGTGTCAGGCGGTGGTACCGCCCAAACTTAGTCTCTGAGACTGTTTGGGCAGTGGTACCGCTAGTCTAATCTGGGCGGTGGTACCCCCAGTGTCAGGCTGCAGGCAGTGGTATCTCCCGTACCCTAAAATTTCGGGGGTTTGAATTTTGGGCTCTAAATTTGAATTCATTTATGGCTTATAAATACCCCAGCTATTTCTGCATGGATAAGCAAGAAATATTGAGCAAAACTCTATGATTCTAAAGTTGTAAACCTTAGAAAGTTTAGTTCTCTCCTCCTAAAGCTTAGAGAGAGTTTTAAGGGAGGTGTGAGAGGGATACCTTGTAAAACAGGGTTGTAAAAGGTTGTCTCCTAAATCTATAAAAAGGAAAAAAGGGGTGTAAAAGGTGGTTGTTGGTCTTCGCCTATTGAAGGAAGACCGATAGTAGATGCTGGTGGCCTCGACGGAAGAGGAATCGACGGAGTGGATGTAGGTCACGACGACCGAACCACTATAAAAATCTGGTTTGCGTTTCTCTTGAGCAATTTACTTTAACTACAAACCACTTTACTTGCTTTACATCCACTATGCTCTTCTGTGCACTTTCAAAGTTATTACCTTTACGAAATGATTTTTCGTCGGAAATAGATTTAATCGCAACGAAGTTTTGAACCGATGTAATTTTTTTACCGGCACTAATTCAAACCCCCCCCACCCCCACCCCTTAGTACCGACTCTTTTCCTAATAGTTGGTATCAGAGCCTCATATTTCTCATTTAGTTTAATACTCAAGAGAAATGACTCTTTTCGACTTTCAAGAGGGTCACTCTCTCATTTGTCCTCCCTTGTTCAATGGGACGAACTATACATATTGGAAAACTCGAATGAGAGTTTTCTTACTTTCTTTGGATTTAAATTTATGGAGTATTGTGAAAAATGATTTTCGAAGGTCTTCTCTTCCAATGAACCATTAGAGTGATTTGGAGAAGAGGACTTTTTCTTTAAATGCTAGAGCTATGAATGATGTATTTTGCGCCTTAGATAAAATCGAATTTAATTAGGTTTCTACTTACGAAATGACTTTTGACATTTGGTATACTCTTAAAATCATACATGAAGGCAATAGCAAAATTAAAGATTCAAAAATCAACTTTTTAATGCATGATTTTGAATTTTTTCATATGAAACCAAGCGAAACCATTAAAGATATGTACACCCGTTTTACGAATGTCATCAATGGTTTAAAAGTACTTGGTAAAAGTTTTTCGGACTCTGTACTTGTAAACAAAATTTTATGTTCTCTTAATAAGAACTGGGGAGGGGGGGGGGGTGAATTTGTGCAAAAAAAAAATCACGTCTTCAAAATCTTCATTACAATAAAACTAGTTTATATTAAAAATTGTTTCATAAAGATCTTAACTTTAAAAGCATAGGGAAACGTAGTGAAGGAGGAATTCAGTTTGCAGTAAGGTAAATAGCAAGAATAAAATACAAACCAGAGAGCATGCTAATTTTATAGTGGTTCGGTCGTCATAACCTACATCCACTCCGCCGATTCCTCTTCCATCGAGGCCACCGGCATCCACTAACAATCTTCCTTTGATAAGCAAAGATCAAACTCCTTCTTACACCCCTCTTCTCCTTTTACTGGGTTTAGGAGACAACCCTTACAAGCACTCACACTCTTATAGAATTCTAACACTTAGAACTTAAGGAGGATTCTCGCAAGAGATTTCTACAGTGTTTCTTTACTTTTAAATTCTCTGTGCTTGTATGCTTTTAACCATGGATGAGAGAGGTATTTATAGGCTTCAAGCTGATTTAAATTTGGAGCCTAAAACTTTCCCATCTCGGGTTCCTCGGGCACGGGCGGTACCATTAGCCAGTGTCAATTGACACTAACACTGTCCTGGGCGGTACCACCACCCAGGTCTGGCAGTTCCACCGCCTGGGGGGTAGTGCTGGGCAATACCACTACTTGGTACCCTGCCAGGGGCGGTATAACCGCCCAGATTGGCGGTACCACCGCTTGACACAGTCTCGAAGACTATGCCACAACGATGAGATTTCTTGAGGTACTGTTTGGGCCTCTTATTGGGCCCAACACAGTCCTTACATGGGCCTAGCTGGCCCCTAATTAGGTTGGCCCAAATCCAAGCCCAATTACGTGCTGATTACAAAATCCTAAGACATTTGCTAAGTAAAACAAGTCCCTATGTCTATTCTTTCGGCGAGCTTCCGGTGAACTTCTGGTGAACTCTTGGACTTCACGACGGTCTTCTTGGCAAGTTCCGATGAGTTTCTCTGGCAAGCTCCGAGACTTCTCGGCTGGTTCTTCTAGAACTTCCAACGAATGTCCGGACTTCCGACGAACTCTCAACGAAGTCGCGTCCTTGACTCTAGGACTTTATTTTGCTTCATGCCTTGCTATTTAGTTAATCATGCATATGTAAAAACACACTTCAATCTAGACAATTAATACTAAGCATTAATCAAGTTGTCCGACATGTCATTAGTCCCTCGATACTTCGTTTGATTCTTCGGCGCATCGTCCTCTCTTGTGGCCTATTGCCCAATCGACCAGTTGACTCCGTAACTCCGATATCCTTAGCGCAATATCCGCTCTTCTTGGCCCGATGCTCGAATCCACGGCCCGAAGCCTTTTGTCGATACGTCAATCGATCCACCAGTCTGATGTCTAATCTTCTAACATGTTCCTCCGCCCCAACATGATTTTTTCTACTTTAATTGTCTCATCCTAATCGAAGCATCCTACGTCACTCAAAACACAGATTAAAACATAAACACATATAAATTGGTTTCATCATCAAAATATAAGATTCAACAATCTCCCCCTTTTTTATGATGACAACAAATCGACGACGAAGTTAACCTTAACTCCCGGAGTTTAAACAAACTCTCCCTATCAATATGTCGTATTGATAGAAACTCTTGGATTCAAAAATCCAAGTAACATGTCATGATCAAATTATGCATGACATCAACATACTTCTCCCCCTTTGTCATCAACAAAAAGGAGAAGTTCCACTTTCTATGTGTTTGACATAATAGTTTCAAATCGTTGCATAATAAATCTTCAAGTTTTACCATCATGCAATTTTGCTATCATCATAGATATGCAAGGTAGTAAGATAACAATTTCTACAACATACAAGTTAGTAAATTTTATAATATTTTAGAACATGTGAGCTAGCAATTTTGAGATGTTCAAGACAGCAACACTTGCTTCTTGAAATATGCAAGTTGCAAGCTAGCAATTTTTTGCTTCCTTTGCAATATTTGAGCTAGCAATTTTGCTTCCATTGCAAAGTGTAGGTTAGCATGTTTTGCATCTTGAGATAAGCAAGATAGCACTTTTGGTATGTAAATTTATAGTATGCAAGCTATCAAATTTTACACATAAAAAAGTTAACAAAATTTTACATCTTTTGAGATGTGCAAGATGGACTATTTTGCTTCTTTTTGAAATGTGTAACTTGGCAAACATTGCTTTTGTTGAGATTTACAAGATAACACTTCTTGCTTCCTTTTTGAGATTAACAAGCTAGCAAGTTTACCTCTTTTCGAATTGTGCATGCTAGCAATTTGCTTTCTAGCAAGTTTTGCTCCCCCTTTATCTTTGTCAAATAGAAGGGAAGACCCTTTACATCAATTTTCAAATTATGACAAAGGTATGGTAACAAAGATGAAAAATCAAGTCGTGAATATCAAAATAATTTTTCATCATAAATATTTCATCATTGTATGCATCAAAATAATATCATGGGTGTTTCATGCATTCATATCATCACATGAAGAATATCAAAAAGAACTTGGTAATGAGATATACTTCATAAATTCAAAGAATTTTACATAATAAAATTCAAGTCATAAACCTTAAGAGATGTCATGAGAGAACACATAAATGATCTTGATTCATGTATAATATCTCTTAATTCATATGAATCATAAAAATTATAATTCCGAAAAATGAAGAGAAACCGTGATTTATTTTAACAAATCTCCTCTTAAATAAAAAACGTAAAGAATTCTTAGGAGATCATGAAAAATCTTGATTCATATAAAAGATTTCATGAGAGATTATGATTTCGATAAAACTCATTCAAATTCATCAAATTATTTTCATAGTCCAAGAGATTCACAAAAGCATAATACAAATGGATTCATTAATCTTTTATCGAAACATCAATAAGATAGAGATGTTTCATCTTATGTTATTGGTTTCATACAAGTATGCACTTATCTTTTTATTGCAAATCTTTTTATTGCAAATAAAAACATGCTTCAACTTTTAGGATTGAAAAATGAATTTCGTCATAAAAACCATCAAGGCCAATAAATCACAAAAATCATCATGTATAACTTTAAAATCTCATGCATAAAGTCATTAATCATGGTATCAAAATATTTAATATTTTATTACATCATTATGCATTACTTCAAATCAAACATGATTTCATTTGATCAAAATCGAGAAATAACAATGAAAATCAACATGATACATATTATTACTTTTAAAAAAAACATTCATAGGATCATAATTAGATTTAAATCTAACATTTTATTCCATTAACATAAAACATGTAATTTTCATTATCATTTTCAAAATTACTAGCATGATGATAATTTTTACATTTTTATTTTTAAACATATAATTTTCAAGAAAAAATTAATTCTAAACTAAATTAAAAATAACTCATGAAAAAATATCATGTAATTTCGAAATAAATTAAAGGTATTTTGATTACCTCATCGTTTAAGGCGTAGTTTGCCATCTCACCTTTATTGATTTTCTCCTCGTCTTCGGAGGAGCTCGCTTCATCCCAATTTGTGTTTTTCTTCTTACATTCAAAGTAAGTAGTTGCGTTCTTTTTATTCTTTAATTTTTATTTCATGAACTTTTAAAATTTATTAGTGAGGAGTTCATGTTCACCATCACTTGAGCTTATGCTCGAGTGGTCTTCAAATGTTTTAAGTTCGAAATCCTTCTTATTCTTTGGAAGGTGGTTCTCGAGTTCTTCACGTACATTGTACGTTATTTCATAGGTCATCAAAGACTCTATTAGTTCTTCGAAAGGGAAATAGTTCAAATCTTTTGATTCTTGTATTGTCGTTACTTTCATAATCTAATTTTTAGATAGAGATCTTAAAATCTTGTTAACGAGTTTAAAATTCGAAAAACTTTTACCAAGTACTTTTAGACTATTGACGATATCCGTAAAATGGGTGTACATGTCTCCAATAGTCTCTCTTGGTTCTATACAAAACATCTCAAAATCATGCATTAAAAAATTTACTTTAGAATCTTTTATACCACTTGTGCCTTCATGTGTGATTTCGAGAATATGCCAAATATCGAAGGTCGTTTCGCACAATAAAGCATTCATAGCCTTTGCATTTAGAGAAAAAGTCTTCTTCTCCAAATCATTCCAATCTTTCATTGGAAGAGAAGACCTTTTAAAACCAAATTCGACTATGTGCTATAAATCAAGATTCAATGAAGGCAAGAAAACACTCATTCGAGTTTTCCAATAAGTGTACTCCGTCCCATTGAAAAAGGGAGGACGAATAAAAGAGTGACACTCTTGAAAGTCGAAATGAGCCATTTTTCTTGGATGTTAATCCAAATGAGAAATCATGAGGCTCTGATACCAATTGTTAGGATCAAGAGTCGACACTAAGAGGGAGGGGTGAATTAGTGTATTGGTAAAAATCACGTCTTCGAAAACTTCATTGCAATAAAACTAGTTTACGTTAAAAACTATTTTGTAAAGATCTTAACTTTGAAAGCATAGGGAAATATAGTGAAGGAGGAATTCAGTTTGTAGTAAGGTAAATAGCAAGAATAAAACGCAAACCAGAGAGCATGCCAATTTTAGAGTGGTTCGGTCGTCGTGACCTACATCCACTCCGCTGATTCCTCTTCCGTCAAGGCCACCGACATCCACTAATGATCTTCCTTTGATAAGTGAAGATCAAACTCCTTCTTACACCCTTCTTCTCCTTTTACCGGGTTTAGGAGACAACCCTTATAAGCACTCACACTCCTTTTACAGAATTCTAATACTTAGAACTTGAGGAGGATTCTCACAAGAGATTTCTACAGTGTTTTTTTACTTTTAAACTCTCTATGCTTGTGTGCTTTAACCAGGGATGAGATGGGTATTTATAGGCTTTAAGTTGATTCAAACTTGGAGCCTAAAACTTTCCCATCCCGGGTTCCCCCGGCACGGGCGGTACCACCGCCCAATGTCAATCGACACTGACACTCTCTTAGGCGGTACCACCGACTGGGGGTCAGTGCTAGGCGGTACCACCGCCCAGATTAATGGTACCATCGCCCAAACTAGCAGTACCACCGCCTGGCACCCTTCCAAGGGTGGTACAACCACCTAGACCGGTGGTACAACCACCCATACTAGTAGTACAACCGCTTAGACTAGTAGTACCACCGCTTGACATAGTCTCAAAGACTGTGCCACAATAATGAGACTTCTTGGGGCACTGTTTGGGCCTCTTATTAAGCCCAACACAGTCCTTACATGGGCCTAGCTGGCCCTTAATTGGGTTGGCCCAAATCCAAGCCAAATTACGTGCTAACTACGAAATCCTAAGACATTTGCTAAGCAAAACAAGTCTCTATGTCTATTCTTCCAGTGAACTCCTAGACTTCACGACGATCTTCTTGATGAGTTTCGACAAGCTTCTCTGGCAAGCTTTGAGACTTCTCGGCTGGTTCCTCTAAAACTTCCCACGAACGTCCAAACTTCCGACGAACTCTCGAACTCCTAACGAAGTCATGTTCTTGACTCCAGGACTTCATTTTGCTTCATGCCTTGCTATCGTAGTTAATTCTGCATATGTAAAAACACACTTCGATCTAGACAATTAATACTAAGCATTAATCAAGTTGTATGGCATGTCATTGGTCCCTCGATACTTCGTTTAATTCTTTGGCATATCGTTATCTCTTGTAGCCTATTGCCGAATCAGTCAGTTGACTCTGCAACTCCAATATCCTTGGCACAATATTTGCTCTTCTTGGTCCGATGCTCGAATCCACGGCTCGAAGCCTTCTATCGATATGTCGACCGATCTACCGGCTCGATGTCCAATCTTTTGACATGTTCCTCCAACCCAACATGATTTTTTCTACTTTAATTGTCTCATCCTGATCGAAGCATCATGTGTCACTCAAAACATAGATTAAAATATAAACACATATCAATTGGTTTCATCATCAAAATATGAGATTCAACATTGGGATCCGAAAGTAATCACAATACAAGAGGCAAAAGATCTTAATAATTTTTCACTTGAAGAACTTTTTGGTTCATTAATAATATACAGAATGACGCACAATACACAAAACGAATTTAAGAACATCCTTCCAAAGAACAAGAAGGATTTCAAACTTAGAACAATCGAAGACCACTCGAGCATAAGCTCCGATGACGGTGAACTTGAACTCCTCACTATAAAATTTAAAAAGTTCATGAAACAAAAATTAAAGAACAAAAATAAACTTAAGAAGAATGCAACTAGTTGCTATGAATACAAGAAGAATAAAGCAATCTTGGACGAAACGAGATCATCCGAAGATGAAGGACAATCCAACAAAGACGAGGTGACAAACTACGCCTTAACGGTTTTCGATGAGGTAAAATACTCAAACGAAACCTCCTTAGTTTATCTCGAAATAACATGATGCTTTGCATGAGTTATTTTTAATTTAGCAAAAATTATTTTTCTTGAAAATTGCATGTTTAATAATGTAATGAATAATGTTAAAAATAAAAATTTTAGGAATCATGCTTATCTTTCTAGTAATGATCATGAAAATTACATGTTTAATAATATAATGAATAATGCTAAAAATAAAAATTTTAGGAATCATGCTTATCCTTCTAATAATGATCATGAAAATTACATGTTTTATGAATAAAATGTTAGATTTAAATCTAAGGATAATCCTATGTATGTTTTTCAAGAAGAAATAATGTGTATCTTGATGATTTCCGATTTTGATTGAAACCATGCTTGATGTCTTAATAAAAATGTTAAGAGGTTTGATATCATGCTTAATGTGAATCTATGCATGATGATTTGAAGAAATGATGATTTTTGGATAATTTATGGATTATTGATCTTGATGGTTTTTATGATAAAATTTATTTTTTGATCATAAACGATTAATGCATGGTCTTATTTGGCATAAAAAGACATGCATACATGTATAAAACTAACAACTTAAAATGAAATATCTCTATTTTATTGAGTTTTGAATAAGAGATTGAAATATATATTTATATTATTTTGAATCTCTTGAACTATGAAAGTGATTTTGATGATTTGATGATTTAAATTAGAATAAATTTTTTTAATCCAAATCATGATCTTGATTCCTTGATATTTACAAATTAAGATTTATTATGAATCAAGATTTTTTTTTAATCATTCTACTTCGATTCTACTTGGTATTTTCTTAAGAGGAGATTTTCTAAATGAATCATGATTTTTAAGAATTATAATTTTTATGATTCATAATGAATTGAGAGATATTATACATGAATCGAGATCATTTATGTGTTCTCTCATGACATCTTTTTGCTATAGGAATATCTTCATCTATATCATGATCTTGAATTCTTGATATTGATACTTGAAATTTTTTTATGAATCAAGATCTTATTTTTGTACTCCTATGTTTCTTTTTGTTATTTACTAAAAATAAGATTTGTCAAATGAATCATATCTATTGATATGCATAAATTGAGATCTTGTTCTCCTACTATTCTTTTTTCTATTCACCAAAAAGAAGACTTATTCTAATAAATCATGATATGCTACTTGATATTTTTTAAGGTTTATGACTTGAATTTTATTATGTAAAATTCCTTGTATTCATGAAGTATATCTCATCATCAAGTTCTTCTTGATATTCTTCATGTGATGATATGAATACATGTAATACTATAATTTTGACATCCATGACTTGATTTTTGGATGATTGAAATAATGATTAGAATATTGATGTAATTATGAATGGTGATTTGGTATTATGCATGCAATACTTCAAACTTATGATATTGATACATGCAATGATGAAATATTCACGATAAAAAAATTATTTTGACATTCATGACTTGATTTTTCATTTTTGTTATTTAATTTTATCATAATTTAAAAATTATTGTAAAAGAAAAAAAAAATAAAATTATTTTCTTCCCTTCCTTTTGGACAATGACAAAAGGGAAGAAATTTTACTAGCTTGCATACTTCAAGAAGAAGCAAAAAAACTTGCTTATCCCAAAAGATGTAAAAAAAATTTACCAACTTTTATGTGTAAAATTTGCTAGCACCCAAATTGCAAGGAGAAAAATTTTCTAGGAAGCAAAGTTGCTAGCTTATTCTAAAATGATGCATGCAATACTTATGATTTTATTATGATGATGTATTTGATGTATTACATATCATGTATCATATATGAGAATCATGATTAAAATTGCATTGATTTAAATTAAATTTAAATTTAAGGTTTATCACAATTATGACATATTGAAATAAGAATGATATTTTATTTTTGTCATAATTTGAAAATTGATGAATTATACTATTATTTTGTTATTCCCCTCTTTTTGCCAATGACAAAGGGAGAGAAAGAATCGTGCACATCATGAAAAGAGGCAAACTTATTAGTTTGCACAAATCAAGAAGATGCAAAAACATGTTAGCTTGCTCATCTAAAAAAAGAAGCAAAGATTCCTAACTTGTATATTTCAAGAAGTAAAAGTTGCATTCTTAAACATCTTAAATATTGCTAGCTTACATGATGTAAAACTCAAAATTTTTGCTAGCTTGCAATGATGATAAAACTTGAGATTTATTATGCAATGATTTGAACTTGGATATCTAAAAACACTTGCAAATTATACTTCTCCTTTTTGTTGATGACAAAGGGGGAGAAGTATGATGTTATACATAAGTTTATGATAACATATTATTTGAATTTTTTAATCCAAGAGTCTTTATCAATATGACATAATAATAGGGGGAGTTTGTTTAAACTCCGGGAGTTTATTTAAACTCCGCCATCAATTGGTTGTGATTATCAAAACGGGAGAGATTGTTGAATCTCGGATTTTGATGATGAAACCAATTGGTAAGTGTTTATAAATTGATCTGCGTTTTGAGGGACACATGATGCTTCGATCAGGATGAGACAATTAAAGCAGGAAGAATCATGTTGGGCCGGTGGAACATGTTAGAAGATTAAACATCTAGCCGGAGGATCAGATGACATATCGATAGAAGGCTTCGGGCCATGGATTCGGGCATCAGGCTAAGAAGAGCACAAATTGCACTAAGGATATCAGAGTTGCGGAGGTCAACTTGTCGATTGGGCAATACATCTCAAGAGAGGACGATGCGTCAAAGAATCGGACAAAGCGTCGATGGACCAATGACATGCCGGACAACATGATTCATGCTTAGTAATAATTGTTTAGATCAAAGTGTGTTTTTACATGTGCGGGATTAACTTCAATGGCAAGGCATAAAGCAAAATGAAGTCTCGGAGTCAAGAACGCGATTTCGTTAGGAGTTCGAGAGTTCGTCGGAAGTTCGGACGTTCATCGGAAGTTCTGTCGAAATTGATCGAGAAGTCCCGAAGCTTGCCAAAGAAGCTTGTTGAACTCGCCAAGAAGATCATTGTGAAGTCCAGGAGCTTGTCGGGAGTCCGCTGGAACATTACCGAGAGATCGTCGGAAGTTCACCAGAAGAAACCTAGACTTACGGACTTTGTTTAGTTTAGTAAATGTCTTAAAATTCATAATTAGCACATAATAGGGATAGAATTAGGCCAACCCAATTAGGGGACAGTTGGGCCAAGTTTAGACTGTGTTGGGTCACGAGAAAGGCCCAAATAGTGATCAAACATGGGAAACCGTCGTGGCATAGTCTCCGAGACTGTGTCAGGCGGTGGTACCACCAGTCTGGGCGATGGTACCACTTAGACTTAGTCTCCGAGACTGTCTGGGCGGTGGTACCACCTAGTGTCAGGCTACAGGCGGTGGTACCGCCCGTACCCTGAAATTTCGGGGGTTTGAATTTTGGGCTCTAAATTTGAATCTATTTGGGGCCTATAAATACCCCAGCTATTCCTGCATAGATAAGCAAGAAATATTGAGCAAAACTATGTGATTATAAAGTTATAAATCTTAGAAAGCTTAGTTCCCTCCTCCCAAAGTTTAAAGAGAGTTCTAAGGGAGGTGTGAGAGGGATACCTTGTAAAAGAGGGTTGTAAAAGGTTATCTCCTAAACTTATGAAAAGGAGAAGAGGGGTGTAAAAGGTGGTTGGTCTTCGCCTATTGAAGGAAGACCGATAGTGGATACTAGTGGCATTAACGGAAGAGGAATCAGCGAAGTGGATATAGGTTACGACGATTGAACCACTACAAAAATTTGATTTGCGTTTCTCTTGAGCAATTTACTTTAACTGGAAACCACTTTACTTGTTTTACATCCACTACGCTCTTCTATGCATTTTCAAAGTTATTACCTTTACGAAATGGTTTTTCGTCGGAAACGGATTTAATCACAACGAAATTTTGAACCAACGTAATTTTTACCACTACACTAATTCACCCCCCTCTTAATGCCGACTTTTTTCCTAACAACGTCAACCGATCCTTCGGCTCGACGTCCAATCTTCTAAAATATTTTACTTTGGCCCAACATTGATTCTTCTTGCTTAAATCAAATTATCTCTTTATGATCGAAGCTAGTCCTGCATCACTAAAAATGCATATTAGATTACAAACTCATCGATTGATTTCATCGTCAAAATCCGAGATTCAACGGTTATTATTAAACTTAAATTTGGTTAATTAAGTTTTTGAACTTGGTCAATGTTTCAATTAAATCCTGCATTTTTATTTTTTTTATTAAAAATAATTTAATTCCATGGTATGAGTTAATTGCTAGCATAATATAAAACAATATTTTAGCTGCAAAGTCATACAACATATACTCAAAATTAATATTTAGAACATATAAAACTTTACTTGGCTTGTTTTATTGATCAGTATGAGTGCATGTAGCGACAATTTTGCTTGATATTCATATCAAATTGGTCAATTGATAAAAAATGAACATTTGAAATCCAATTAAAATATATAAAATTTAAGAACTAATGAATGATACAATTTCTCCAATTATAAATATAATATAATTAAAATCAGTATATATATATATATATATATATATATATATATATATATATATATATATATATATATATATATATATATATATATATATATATATATATATATATAACATGATTAATTTAATGAGGTTGACGGAAAAGCCTTATTACTTACTGTCCCTTTTTTTACTATTACTTTATTATTAAATTTATTCTTAAAAAATAATAAATTATTATTTTACTATTTATAGTCCTAATGTTATCAATATCTTTTTTTAATCCCCATGACCTCTTATTTTTTTATCCTCATTGCTAATGTCATTTCCATCGTCATTTGTCAATGTTGCTCATCATCAATATCACTTGTTGTCAATGTTGTCTAAATTCGCTCAATATTGTTCTTCGAGAGGGAGAAGATGAGAAGAAAAAAAAATGTTTATGTATATTTATAAAAGTTAATTTAAAATTTTAAAAATTATAAATAGAATTATAAATAACAAAATTGAACCTTAAACAATAATCTTCTTAAAAAATTTAAAAATTACTATTTAAAACCCTTTCTTAATAATCACACTCCATACTATTTATAATCTCTTAAAAAATTAATAAAAAATAATTTATTATTTATAACCCCTCAAATTTACCTTTACATTTCTTTCTTAATTTTTTATTTCTTATCGTGCTCGTCTACACACTCGATAGTCACACAAAAGTGACTATGGCCATGTCCTCATCGTTCATTGTCATCAATTATTAATCTCAATTTGTCCGCTTGTCACTAATCTTCGTTGACATCGTCGTAATCAATTTTGTGAAGTTGTTATCGTCGTCTAATATGTTACTTACGGGAGAAGAATAAGAAGATTAAGAGAAGAGAAAAAGGAAGAGAAGAAAAAAATAGAAGTATAAGAGGAGAGGGAGGAAGAAAAAAAAGATAAGAATAGAGGAATATTTTGATACATTTATAAAAAAGATAATTTAGATATATTAAAAATTATTAAAATAAGGTTTTTGACGGAAAATTTGCCAAAATGATGAAATGACCGATATCTCCTCCGCCACCAACCGTAAAATCACCATATTACCCCTTTCATCGAGCAAAGAGGACGCATCGCGACTCGCCGATCCCCATTTCTCCCGTCTCCTCCAGAGTTCGATTCCGTGGTACTTCTCTTCCGCCTTTCTGAGTTGTTGATCGAAATTTCTGTGAATCTCACTTCTCGTTTCCATATCTTCCATGCTTCTAAGGGTTTTTTCGGTCTCCGATCACAGCGATCTAATCTTTCTCTGCTGGGAATCGTATGGATCTTCGTTGATCTTTAATTTCTTTCTTATGTTATTCTGCTTGCCCTTGTATCATTTGGTTTCACCTAATTCCATAAATTAAGGAGTTTTTCCCTCCGTCCTACTCTCTTATTAGGGGTTTTTTGATATTTCGGTGATTGCTTGGAGCAGATTTGTGTTGATTGTGACGGTAGATATAGTCTTAGTTCTTAGCGCTACCAATGAGAACGGCGTGCTGATTGTTTGCGCAGCAGATGGCATCGAAGTTGCACCAGCTTCGGTCGAAGGCTGTTCAAGCCTCGGAGTTCATTGCCAAGCATGGAAGCACTTACTACAAGGAACTGTTGGAGAAGAACAAGCAGTACATTGTTCAACCGCCAACCATCGAGACGTGCCAAGATCTGTCGAAGAAGCTCTTCTATACACGCCTTTCAAGGTCAGTCTTCACGTCGATGTGATTTCATTTTGGCCAGTTGCTTTATAGGGCATATAGACCACTGAAGATTGGGGTTTTGATGGGTGGGATTGGTTGGAAAGCATTTGGAATCTTGAGTGATTTGAGGTCAAATATCAACTCAAGTTTAAAATTGAGTAGCTATACTGTGAATATGAGCGATAGCTAAAGGACACCAGTGATTAACAGGTCGCTTTATTTTCCTTCATTATCTGTGATTTGTGAAGAAAATATCTGCACTTTTCGCGCTGAACATGGCATGGCATACATGTAAAGTGTTATTCTGAATGTAATCTGGTGTTCTTTCTATCATTTGGATGTTTGTTGATCACTTTTGAATCAGAATCTTATTTCCTTATTCAGTCCTAGCAAACATTTATTTTTTCTTTTATATGTTTAGAAATCATATAAAAACACTAACTAGAGGATGCCTGACTTACACTGTGGCGTTGGTCACATGATGATTGGTGACATAGCAAATCTCTTTATGCCTCTTGTAAAGTTCTATAGCAATTGCGTTGTTTGGACCAGCAAAAGAGATGTCACTTAGTTTTCTTGTGATGGGTTGATGCACCTAATTGTTAATGGTTTTTTCCTTTTTTTTTCTGAATCAAGATCTCAGTTAAGTCAGAATGATCCAGTAAATCACTTGAGAGAAATGGATCCTAGAGTTGATTCTTAAATTGATTTCACTTGGACTCGAAATGACTTAGTATAGGAGTCCTTACCTGTAATGTTCACTGGCTTTGGGTGCTTCACATGACATCAAATGTATAACTGAAGGTGCCTAACACAGTATAGACACATTGTGATAAGACCATAAGTTTGCTGTCAAGTAAGATGCAGGGACTCACATCTATGGGGAGTTGGTACCAGCTTTTTCTTTAAGCTAATTATGTTTTGTTCAGTTTATTTAATTTTTGTTTAAGCTGATGTCCTAGTGAGTCTCGGAAGAACATCTGATTGAGAAAATGCGTAAAAGATCTATCAGACTTTCAAATCAGTCTCAAAGGGGAACTATGAGTCACCCTTACAAGAGTGAGTTTTTTGGAGGCCATATTTATAATTTTATCCTTTATTTTTTTCCTTCGAAGTTTCTCTATTTTTTATTCTGTTGGTTTGTATGTGAACTGTTCTCTAAGGTCATCTAACTCTCTGGTTATTCATCAATTAAAAAAATATTTTTCATGTTATCTTCCTGCTAACATCACAAAACTTGAGATTTCAAATGGATCATCGGTTTACTGAATTTGATTTAACTAGAAATATTATCTTGTGCAGAGCTCAATGACAGGATAAAGTTTATGTAACCAACCCTAAAGCGTTAAATATTATCTTGTGCAGAGCTCGTGACATTCTCCCCCACTTAAACTGTCGACGCCCTAGTCGACGCTTGTTGGTAGTTATTGATGATTGCTTCTTCATGTCGTAGGGCATTTTCGAGCTCCCAACTAGCTTCAGTTCGGGGAAGCTTTCGCCATTTCACTAAGTACTCGGTCTGCTTAGCTCCATTGGATAGCTTTATCTTGCGATCCGTCAGAATGGTTTCAATTCGCTTCTCGTAGGAGGCTCTGGTGGGGGGGGGGTAGCCGAGTTGGAACACTTCGGGAAGCATCTTGCGGATCTGAGTGGTAGGCTTTCAAGTTGCTGGCGTGAAAAACATTGTGAATTTTAAGCCATGCTGGTAGCTGCAACCTGTAGGAAACGTTGCCCACCCTATTGATAATTGGTAAGGACCCTTTGTACTTGCGCACTAATTTATTGTGTACTTTGTTCCTAAAGAATTGGAGTGATGTTGGTTGGAGCTTCACCAACACCAAATCCCCGACATTGAACTCTTGCGGTTGCCTTCCCAAGTCGGCCCACTTCTTTATATTTTTGGTCGTCTTCTCCAAGTAAGCCTGCATAATATCTGCATTTCGGTGCCATTCTTTGGCAAAGTGATATGCTGACGGACTACTCCCAGTGTATCCGATAGCCAGGGTGTGAGGAGTCGACGGTTGTTGTCCTGTAATGATCTCGAAGGGGCTCTTGTTGGACGTAGAGCTCCTCTACATCAGTCCCCATCTTCGGCCAGTAGAAGGCCCTCTCCACTAGAGCCAAGGTTCTGTGAATGCTTGGATGTCCAGCCCAAAGGGAATCGTGGCACTCTCTTAAGAGTTCACGTCTAAAATTATCCACTCGAGGAACATAAACCCTATTCCCTTTTGTGTAAACGAGTCCCTCCTGGACCTAAAATCGTCGTGTCTTGCCTTCTTTGATGAGCTGCATCAGGGTTACTACCTAGGGATCACTATACAGTCCATCCCTGATCCTGGAAAGGAAGTTGGAGTGCAACTGATTTGCTTGGCCTCTGCCCTCCAACTACATGGCGTTCACTCGCTCCACCTTTCGGCTCAATACATCGGCCACAACATTTGTTTTTCCGGGCTTGTACTCCATTGCTATATCAAACTCAGCTAGGAAGTCCTGCCATCGTTCTTGCTTTGGGCAGAGTTTCTTCTGAGTTTGGAAATAGCTCAAAGCAATATTGTCTGTCCTCAACATAAATCGCGATCCAAGAAGGTAGTGCCACTAAACTCGTAGACAGTGGACCACCGCTGTCATCTCCTTCTCGTGCACCGGATACCGCCGCTCGGTCTCGTTGAGCTTGCAGCTCTTGTAGGCTACCAGATAAACCTCTTGCATGAGTACTCCCCTAATAGCGAAGTCTGAAGCATCTGTATGGACTTCGAAGGGCTCCCCATAGTCCGGTAATTTGAGCACCGGTTCTTCCAACACAGCTCCAAGACTGCTCCTTCTAGGAATGCAGTTTCACATTTGTCAGACCCCACCTCCAAGACTGCTCCTTCTTCAGTAACTTCGTCAATGGAGTTGCACGCTTTGAATACTCCGCTATGAAGCATCGGTAATAGTTGACAAAATCAAGGAAGGATCTCAACTCTGGTACCTTATTTGGAGTTTGTCATTCCGCAACAACTTACTCCTTTGATTGGTCCATCCGAATTGAGCCATCCCTGATTCGATACCCCAAAAACAAGATCTCCGCTTGAGCAAAGTAGCACTTCTCCCTCTTCACGAACAAAGTGTTCTCCTTGAGAACCTTGAAAATTGTCCGAAGGTGCTCGATATGCACCTCGAGCATTTGGCTGTAGACGACGACATCGTCCAAGTAGACGACCACAAACTTATCCAAATACTTTTTGAATAATTGGTTCATAAGAGTGTAGAACGTGGCCTGAGCGTTGGTTAAGCCGAAAGGCATCACCAAGAACTAAAACACTCCATACCTGGTCACACAGGTAGTCTTCGCTTCATCGCCTTCAGTAATGCGCACCTGCCAGTATCCCGACCGGAGGTCGAGTTTGGAGAAATACTTGGCCTTGCCCAATTGGTCGAACAAGTCCGCGATGAGTGGGATTGGATACTTGTTCTTCACCGTCACTTTGTTGAAGGCTCGATAATCGATGTATAGTCGGAGGCTCCCATCTTGTTTCTTTTGGAAGAGAATTGAAGCTCCGAATAGTGCTTTAGAACTACGGATGAGACCACCGCTTAGCAGTTCACCTAACTGCTTTCTGAGCTCTGCCAATTCTAGAGGGGGCATGCGGTAGGGTCTTTACTCTGGAGGCTTTACTCCTGGCTCCAACTCGATGTGATGATCCACGCCTCTGCATGGCAGTAGAGTCTTCGGCAACTCGGGTGACATTTCATCTGTGAACTCCTTCAGGACGTTCACCACCACAGCAGGTTCATAAATGACCTTCTCGTCGAGTGGCTCTAGCTTCATAGCAGCCACGAATGTTAATTCGCCTTTTCGTACCCCATTCTTTAGTTGTAATGTCGATATCTATTGGGGTTCCCTAGTTCTTCTCTGAGAGACGGGAACCACACAGGGGTCGTCACCTCCCATCATACATAGGAAGTTTAGGAACAATATTGGCACCAACTTCGTCGCGTGCATGAATTCCATTTCAAGAATCACTTGGAAATCGTCCAGTGGCACCGCCATCATGTTTGTGCTTTCATTCTATGTTCCGATCTTGATGGGAACTCCCTTTATCAACCCGAAGATTCGCTTGGCCTCCGAGTTCACCGCCTTCATTCGACTTGGGTTCTTCTCTAAGATCAGCCTATGTCGCTTTGCTTCTCGATCGGCAATAAAGTTGTGGGTAGTGCCCGTGTCCATCATTGCATGGGTCGTTTGACCATTGAGCTTAATGTCTACGTACATCAGCTCGCTACTTCCTGCTTTTTGTGGCCTTGTTTTCATGTTCTCCCCCAATTAACCCCGCATAGCGTTCAACAAACGCATTGCCCCCATCCGGGGTCCTTGCGACTCCTCATCGTCGCTGCTGAATTCTGAACTACTCGAACTAAAAGCGACAGCCTTGCCCTTGTCCGATTTGGGGGGATGGATAGAAACTGTTAAGGCATTGAGTGCTTGCTTCTGTGGGCACTCTCTCACTATGTGCGGCCCTTCGCACAAGAAGCATCCGTCAGGTTTTGGAGCCTTGCCTTTTGAGTTTGGCCCTTTATGGGAACTCTTCTTCCTTTGTTCGCCCCCGGGCTCCTTCCCTAGAGAATATTTGGGGGGGCGATTTTCTGAAGATTGTTTCCTTTTTCTCGGGTCCTAAGAGGAAACAAAGTCGGTGAGTCTCTTTGCAGCAACAATTGTCCCGATCACATCGGTGATATTCCTTCGATGCAGTTCTTGTTGCACCCATGGCTTCAAACTATCGAGGAAGTTGAACAGCTTATCCTTCTCGGACATGTCCTATATGTTCAACATTAGTGCAAATGGAAGTACTTTGGCGGAGTTGTCTTAGTTTCCTCCTTGCAACGAATTTTATGTTCTCGAGTAGAAAACTGAGTTCTCAACTCTCGCTTTAAGTCCTCCCATGTGTCCACCCGTGATGATTGTTCGTGACAATATGATGGGATTTTTGGTGCCTACCGTTGATAGACTACATGTCAAAGAAGAAAGTTTAACCCTAATCTTAATAAATTGATGATAAGATCATGTCCAGTGTTGCTTGAATTTGATTATCATGTTACTTCTTAGTCTAGCAATTTGGTGTTACTTTATAGATATATGTAATCTTTTATAGTATATGATAAGTTGCCACATGACAATAGCTTAGGTGTTCGACAGACTTTGGTTATGGTATTGAAGTTTCTTCACGGTTCCCACTGTGGGCTACTAGCATCATTTATGAGGGAGAGACAAGTATTTGTCTATATTGAATAGTAGCTAATTTAGTAATGAAGGATGATTGTAGTAGCTAATTCATTATTTCCAGATTTGAATTGCGGATTGTTGTTCATTCTTGACAAAATAATAACTTCAAAATCTTTTAACAGCCTTATCCTTTTAAGGCGTTAGTGATCTGTATCGTTCACCTGTGAACAACCAAGATGCCTTGTAGATGACAGGCATCATGCCTAAAGGCTATTTATTGTTTCAAATAATAAAGGCTTTAGTTATTTTGATTTAAATATGCACGACTCATATATTCCATCCTTTTCTTTTGTTACTTGTGATAACTTTTTCTACTAGTTATAACAGATTTTGTACTTTTAAAAAATATCATTATCTTAAAGATTTATGTTCTCTCTTTTTTCTTCATTTCATCTCGTGTAAACAGTGGTCCTATGCTTAATTAGAAACAAACTATCATTTCAGTA
Source organism: Musa schizocarpa (assembly GCA_900464855.2). NCBI lineage: Eukaryota > Viridiplantae > Streptophyta > Magnoliopsida > Zingiberales > Musaceae > Musa > Musa schizocarpa. The sequence continues at coordinate 32,202,489 of LS990921.1, forward strand.
GACTGGCATCTTTAGGAAAGGATGCTACCGGTCAATATGCTAGTTTTCAAATTAGAGTTGAATTCAGATAGAGAACCCCTTAAACATCATTGCTGAAACCTTTGCTTTCAATCTTCCAGCCTGAGAGTGCCAACACTCTTGAGAAACATTGTTTCTCTTTCCCCCGTTGTTGTGCCTGAACTTATTGTGTTGTGTACAAATTACACACACCCTGATATCTAATTTGTTGAAAGCTTTGTTGATGTTGGTGACAAGTACTTCACATGCTGGGTGGTTAACTTGTGGAAAAATTATCTTCCACTGTGGTCATGTGGAAAAATTATAGCTGTTTGATGTAGTTACATGACTATTTCATTTCTGAGTTTAGCACTACTATTTATGCTATGCCTTATTGCAGATTCTTATGCAGCTGCCCAACATGAATTCCTTCTCCTACCCTTTTGTTTTATCCTTCCTTTCAGATTTTCTTTCCTCACTCTTTGTTCCTTTTATATATCTCACGGCAAAAGATTTATGTAGCCAAGCCTAAGCAGTTGGGACTCTACTCCTGGACCCTTCCTTGTACCCCAAATAGTTGGGGACTATGGCTTTATTGTTGTGGTCGTTGTTGTACTCCTTGACCTCTCCCTCCCACCCCCAGAATTGCATAGTCTTAGTGTTCCCTCTCAACTTCTGAAATGGGGTTTCTCCTTGTTTGTACTAGGCAAATCAGGAGATGCCTTAGCTCGGCATGAGTCCAAAACCATATATAATAGGACTCGGATGAGATTTACAATCGTATCATACTTGTCTTAAAACAAGCAATCTGCAGTACTAATGCCTTGTCTCTCTACAGCATTCCTGGTCGTTACGAGTCATTCTGGAAGGAGCTTGATGGCGTGAAGCACATCTGGAGAAACAGGCAGGATCTCAAAGTTGAGGATGTCAGCATCGCTGCCCTGTTTGGGCTCGAGTTATATGCATGGTCCTGTGTTGGCGAGATCGTGGGAAGAGGATTCACTTTCACAGGCTACTATGTCTGAATGAGTCTGACTTCTGGATCCCAATAAGTTTAATTTCTTCTTAGATGCTCAAGCTTCTGACCTCATTTTACATGCACAATTTTGTTCACCCGATACATTTTCTTAAACTGGTGGTCAGCAAAACAAGCATAGTTGCCGCAATAATCTGCTGGCTTGTACCTCTTCTGTCAGTGTTTCTTGCATTGGCTGTTGTCGCACACTTGCACTATCTCAACCCCCAATTCTACGGAAAGCCCCTCAATGAGAGTAGACATATGTACGTCCGGACTCGACTGCCAATCTGCAGGTATGTTCGATGATCATGTGCAATATATATTTCAAGATTATTAATCCCTTTGATTTAGGATTTTGATATTGATTTATGGTGATGCATAGAATAATCTTGTGTATATGGTGCATTGTGTTTCATAAGGTCCTAACGTTAACATGGACTAAATTCTCTGCCCACCGTATAACACTTCCGTTTAAAGTGAGATTAGTACTTCTGTATTCAACTTAGATCGATAAACCTGTCCCATATTCCAAAAAATAAGGAAAATTTGCGTATGATCAAATTATTTTCTTGTCATTCTTAGATAATATTATCTAATTATTTTGTCAAATGAACTAAAGATTGGTTTGACTGCACGTTAAATCGATCGTGTGTAAAGAAAGGGGTGGGATCATCCAATACACATTTTATAAAGCCCACAAGATCACCACACCTACTCACTGTCATTTCACACAACATAACCAACCGTGCCATGCCACCGCTTGCATGCCAAAGGTATATTTTACCGAAACAAGTATATTCCTTTACCAAAAAGGAAGGCAAGAAAAAAGAGACAAACAAGGACGAGTGGTATGCAACTATCTGCCCTCTTTTGTTTCCACTCCCGTCGTCGTTGTGTATGCCTCCAAAGTCAACTATTTTCATATTTATTACTTTAGGCCCAAAAATTATACAATAATTTTTAAAAAATATAATTTAACTTTGAAAACTTTTGATAGAGCATGAAAAAATTATTTTATCTTTACTTTGTCAAATTTATCGTCGACTCGATTGAATCTATCCTCACCTTCTTCTTCCTTCCTGCATCATCGTTTGTAATCCTCGTGCGAGGAAGGAGGAGTCGTCGAAACTGCCTCCAGCATCACGTCTCTACTATTTTAAAAAATAAACATCCAAATAATTTGATTTCTATATGAGTTATAGTGTTTTTAGTACATTTTAAAAAAATACTATAACTTTCGTAACAAAGTGAAATTGATTGAAAAATTAGAAAAATACTTATGGTTAAAAAAAAAAGGAAGAAAAAATTAGGCAGGTGTGTGACTCTCAAATTAAAAGTATATTCAAAATTAGATGAACCAGCGAATGCTATTAAGGAAATATGGAAAAAAAAACGTGTGGGAAAAGCCAAAAGGAGGAGGTTTTTTTTATGGGAAATCGTTCAAAAATAATTGAAATATTGTGTGTGTATATATATATATATATATATATCTTCTCGCTCATCAGTTCCCTGTTACCCTTCTCTCTCTCTCTCTCTCTCTCTCTCTCTCTCTCTCTCCACCTGTTTTCCCTGCAAAATCGCTCCTTTTTCCCCTGGGATTCCCCTCCCGATCGAGAAGGGGAGGGTCCGGCGGTGGAGAGGGGTTTTGATCTCTTGCTGTTTTGATGAATGGAGTCGGATAGCGTCGATTGTGTCTCATTGACGGATGGGCTTGATGACGAGGAGGTCATCCAGCACCGCCACCCCTTCCCCAAACCACACGGCAGCGGCGCTCCCCCTCTCCCCGGGATCGCGCCCGCCACCAGCGTCCACGAGCTGCTCGAGTGCCCCGTCTGCACCAACTCCATGTATCCCCCGATCCATCAGGTCGGTATTTCGTATTTTGGAATTTTGGGTCGTCTTCAAAGTGATGGTGATCGGGCGATTACGAGATTATGCATTCTTGATACTGGGTTTTCCCATTAGATTTTGGAATTTTATTATCAATAGTTGTGATTTTTCTGATTATTTTGTTAGATGTGATAATAAGGGCAAGTATTTGGGCTATTTCGGCCAATAATTTGTGAAAAGCTTGGTAATTGAATGGTTATCGTGGTGACTTATAGTTATTAAGATCATGCAATAATTGGAAGCTTTATGATAGTTGAAAGAGTCAGATGCAGGTTGATTCGGCTTAATTGCGCGTAAGTAGAGAAATTTGACTTTTGTGGGTTCCCCCCTGGCAATGTTAACATCTATTTGGTCAATCTTGTTTCACTACGTTTCTGATTTTGAACGTGTGTCGCAATGAGATCTGATACTGTATTACTAATTAAAAATAGGGGGCCATATAGATCTTGTTTCAATTGGTTGCTTGGCATGTGGATTCGAAATTTAATTAAATGTTCCAGAGTAGTTGTTGATGTTAGGACATATACGATGGATTATAAAATTTAATTAAATGATCCAGAGTCGTTGTTGATCTTAGGACATACATAAATGATGAAAAAACCTTCTGATGGATCTAAATGAATTTATTGATCTGAAACGTGATATGCTTCTTTATTTGTCCTGTCATTGGTTCTTATGCTTGGTAGTTCTTGGCCTGTACAATTTAAAACTGATTTAGATTTAAATACCATAGCATATACACTGACAAAATTTTGGATCTGATTTTTATTTCACAGCTAGTTATTGCGATGTGGTGAATGCAGTTATATCATCTAGTTGAGGTTTATGCAATCCACGGTAGAAAAAGTACTGGAAAATGGAAATTCTTTTTGTGGGTTATAGTTATGTTGTAGCAATGATGAGTCTGCTTTATGCTTTCCTTTCCATTTCATTGTGTAACAGCTAAGCGAGGACCTGGTTAGATGCCTTTTCATATTTGACTTGGGAATTTTTGGGTTGTTTTTAGGCTCTTAAATGCTTTGCTGAAGGATTTGTGGTTATCTCGTTTCTTTAAATTGTTAGCAAAATATAGACAACTTTTGCACAACTAGAGCTTATTTGCATAATCATGATCTCATGGAACCATGTATTTAGACATATTAAATCATGGTCGGATAGACTAATTCGGTTTATCTGCAAGGATAAACATGTTTGCTATTAACTGCTTATTTTGAATCTGCTTACGTCCTACTTGGTCTTATCCTGTATGGTGGAACAGAAATCATTAAGAGAAGAAGCTTTTTCTGTCAGTGGGACAGAAATCTAACAGATCAGGATTGCTTCAGCAGTTTCTATGATCCAATCTGTTTTGCCACTTTGACTTGAAAGAGCTTTGATTGATTTGGACTAATCCCGAAACTGAGTTTTGGATTGGAAATTATCGACCCTAATCTATTTTCTGTTGTTTCATGTTGGGATCGGTCAAGAAAAAAAGAATGGTGATTTTAACGTGACAAAATTTGAAAGCTTCAGGTGTATGGTAGTTTGATTGGAAATTATTGAAGCCTTTGGATTGCATCATTCATGTCAGACTGCGGCATTTGTTATCTCAGTTTATTACAGAGTATTTTGTGCAAGTTTTGTTATAGTTAAGGATTGCCATGGTGCTGGCATGTTCTGTGACCACAGGATATCAGAATATGTTGGTGCCATGACCAGTTATGTGCCAGCTACAAATGTGCATACTCGGTTCTAAATGATTGGCATGGGCATGCTGCAGAACATGGCTACATGTCCAGTGGATCCTACCATATTGATCACTCTTGTGCCCATTAAGTTGATGCTTCATTGTGGTTATTATATCTCTTTATTGTTACTAATGACATGTTTTAAGCATGACTGCATGATTTACCAGTGTTTTTGAAAGGCGTTCGGGTGCTCGTCTAGGTGCTCGAGCGAGGCGAGGCCCAAGCTCCTCGCACAAGGTCTAGGTGATGTGCTTCTCTTAAGTGCCGCCTGGGCGCTCGATCAAATCCAATGAGTCAAACCAGATTTTGGACTCTCATTCGATTCAGCAGTGACTTAGTTGGCTCAATCAAACCAACTAAGCCCAACAGTAAAAAAATCAAAACCCACCCCTCTCCCTCAACTCGCTCAGTAAACCCTAGGATCCCTCGTTGCATTCTTTGCAGCTGACGGAAAGGTCCAATCTTCCTCTTCCACCACTGACTAAGTCCTTTGCCGCTGACATAAAGGTTCAAATCTTGCTCCTTCGCTGCTGCTTTTCTCGTGCGCAGCTCCCTCTACTGCCTAATCGTTTGTGTGCAGCTCCCTCCGTCGTCAAGGGACAGTTCCACAGCTTTCTCCGTCGTTGATGTCACCGTCCACAACTTCCTCTCGCTGTCCGAAGGTTCCTCCCCCTACTGCACATATTATAACAACTGTTGAAAGTGGATTAACTACTATTAAAAGCGGATTGTTAATCCTTAGAACTGATAATTAAAACTATCGTTACCATATTTTATATTTTATATATTTTTTTATATATTTTAATATTCTAAAACGCCTAGCTTCGCTTGGGTTGGCGACTAGGCACTCAGGCATTTTGGGACCTTGGCGCGTAGTGCTTTTAAAAACACTATGACTTACAACCATTTTGATCTGATTACATTATGCATAGGTATGAAAACAGTTCAGGTTTGACTAAGATGAACTGTTTAATGCTTTTCCAATGCTTGTAGATCTCCTCTTGCAAATTCTGAATTATGAACAATTTAATCAGTCATTGACCAGCAAGTATGATGATCATGTATCTTCAGAAAACATCAGATAATGTGTAAGTTTCCTTTCGACTGTTTTGTAATTCCTGCGAGGCACCATTTTCAGATGAACTGCTTCTTTTCTTCTTGATTCTACTTAGTAAATGCTGCCTATTATGTACCTGTATTTACATAGTGCCTGATCACTTTGATAAAGGAAAGATTTGTACAATTGATATATTTATGTGCATTATAAATGTTTCCCTGTTATTAGTGATAAGGAATAAATTGGTATCACCTACTAAATTTCTTGCTGCTGTTAATTTTTTGTTCCTGTATTGAAATCATGTTTTCTAACTTTTGCAGTGCCGTAATGGGCATACACTCTGCTCAACTTGTAAATCAAGAGTGCATAACCGGTGCCCTACTTGTAGACAAGAGCTTGGGGACATCAGGTGTCTAGCACTTGAAAAGGTGGCCGAATCACTTGAGCTGCCTTGCAAATATAGCACACTTGGCTGCCCTGAAATCTTTCCCTACTACAGCAAGCTCAAGCATGAAGCACGATGCAACTTCAGGCCTTATAATTGCCCATATGCTGGATCCGAATGCTCAGTTGTTGGCGAGATTCCTTTCTTGGTCGCACATTTGAGAGACGATCATAAAGTAGACATGCATACCGGATGCACATTCAATCACCGTTATGTAAAGTCGAATCCACGAGAGGTTGAAAATGCAACATGGATGCTGACTGTAAGTATGCTTGAGGCCTTTAAAGTTATGACCAAAACTTTCCAAGTTCTCACGACCACTTTGCAATTGTTAGTATATTTCATTTCATTCATAGTGTGCAAGTGTACTCAAATTGATTAGATTGGGAAGGAGGCTGAATTTTCATAATATTTTGTTGAAATGGAATCCATCAACTGCCGGATTGACCCTTTACAGATTTACAGCCTTTTCTGGGAGCCCACAAATTCAATTCTATTGTAGAGATATATAGAAAATGGAATGGTTCCTACATAAAAAGAATACAATATTTGTAATCACACTGATTTTGATATGGTTTTGAATCAAATTCCTCACTCGGTGTTTTTTTGCCATCCAGGTCTTTTACTGTTTTGGACAGTACTTTTGCTTGCACTTTGAAGCCTTCCAGTTAGGTATCGCTCCTGTTTACATGGCGTTTCTACGGTTCATGGGTGATGAAAATGAGGCAAGGAACTTCAGTTACAGCCTTGAAGTTGGGGGCAATGGCAGGAAGCTAACATGGGAAGGTACTCCACGTAGCATCCGTGATGGCCACCGCAAAGTCCGAGACAGTCATGATGGTCTTGTAATACAGAGGAACATGGCCTTATTCTTCTCTGGTGGTGACAGGAAAGAGCTGAAGCTGCGTGTCACAGGCCGGATATGGAAGGAGCAGCCAAACCCTGACTCTGGAGTGTGCGCCCAGTCTCTATAGGTGAGATCCAAAACTTGTATGTGCCATTATGTCAATGCAATGTGTAGCTTTGTGGTTGCAATGTGGTGCGTAACCATATCGCACTTTGATGCACGTTAATGCGATAATTGTGAATAGAGGAATGGATGTTTATGTGGTTCAAGAACATGCATCCTGGAACTGTAGTGACTAATAACAGTATCTTCTGTCAGTACAGTAGGATACATGATTTTGAATATTTTCCCTTTATTTTATTTTAAAACAAGAGCTTTTCTGTTCCTTTTCCAGATGAGTTTATTACGAGTAGTCTTCTTGTCATTTTCCAAAATAAATCGAGTTTTGGTTCTTCAGAACTTTTTTGAGTTATTGGTTTTTACTATATTTCTGAATCTACTCCAATCGGATGGCTTTGTCACCCCATTCACACTCTTGTTTATGACATCAAAGGCCAAGATCAGTCAGTTAGTAGCTATGAGGAGGGAGAGTTTTGCTGCCACTCGGTTTCTCTGACTTATTTCAGAGGCTTTTTGTCCTCTTAATATGCTTTCTTTCTTCCTCTTGTTATGTGACATCGAGTAAAGAGTCTTTTGGCAAAAACATTGGAAGGAGTTGTACAGGGACGCGCCATTGGAACTCTCCAATACCAACTCTTGTATTATCTCTCAATTTACACAATATATTTTCTGATGGAATTACAAACATTAATGGTACATGGTTTATATGGTAGAAGAGCAATCGCTCTGATGTTTACTAATGATTATGTTTGTGGCTCTTTTGTAGCTTGGTGGTGTTACAGATGGAGCCAGCCATGAACCTATGTTAGATTTACTCATGCAACACAACTCTTTAATTCTTGTCAGTTTTGTGTGCGTATGATTCGAGTCCAGGTATCCAGAAATTATGCTAACATACGTTGACCATGGTTTCATCAAGTTGCACGGTGTATCTTTTCGAGGTATTTGTTCTTGCCAGCCAAAAAAATTATCCCACGTTCAAAAGAGAAAAAAATAATGATAAAAAATAAAACGAAAAATGGCATCGATTGTTTCCTCTTTAAATTTAAATTACATGTGTCCGTCATTATATTAATAGTAAAAAGGATCTTAATTTTTATATTAAAAATTTATTGTGAGTCAACATATCACGTAAGCAAACTTTAATGTATATTAATTCAAACTTAACGAAAAAAATTTATATGCTACGTTTTTTAAAATGTAGAGATTATTTTATACACGAATAAACCGGCTTAAGTGATCCATGACCAAAACCATAAAGATTAAAATTAAATTTTAATTTTAATAAATAATAATAATTTATCAAAAAATATTATAAAAATAAAACATTGAGTCAAATATGCTATTAATAATTTGTGTTGTTCTCCGTTCATTTAATACTGATCGGACAATAAAATTTTATCGGGAACGAGAACTTATAAGAAAAAATATTTGGAATTGAAAAGGATGGAAAAAAGGGGGGGGCTAAAATTTGATTGAAAATATCATCTTACAAAGATGTTTAGATGAAATTTATCGATCGGATATATCTATATCAAATCTAAAAATTTGTTAAAATGACTTCTTTTTTAATATAATTTTAATTAATCTTTATTTAGAATTAATGGAATGTTTTTTAATCCACGTAATACTTTTACTCACATTTATTCTCGACTCAATTAATTAATGGTTATCCTAATCCAAATTAACTCGATGACCTTTTTTTAGCTTTTTGCTCATATTTACTCTAATCCAATTTAAGTATTTTATCTCAAACAGTTATTTGGGTATTAATAATTCATCCCAAATACAACAAAAATATCTAATTTGCTGTTCGAATCTGTACCGAATCAGATGGATGGATATCCCATTTCGACCTTAACGGATCAAATCGGATCCGCACAAAAATCCGTATCCGCTTGTTAACGTATCCGCCCGAGCGAACCGCGCCTTAACGGCAACCGTTTCGATTCCGTTGCCATTTCCCTCTCTTTCTCCTCCGCTTGCCTTCCTCCTCCGTCATCCCTCTAAACCGTGACGATGGAGGAGGAGCGAAGCGGATGACTCGCAGCCAAGACCGGAACGAGAGAGAGAGAGAGAGAGAGAGAGAGAGAGAGAGAGAGGGAAATAGAGAGATAAGCGCGAGATCGATCCCCGAACGGAGCTCTAAATTTGGAGCAGACTCCCCTACCCGATCCTGCGATCCATCAGCTGTATTCTTCTGCCGATTTAAGGTGGCCTCCGTCCTCCATTGGCCTTCGGTTCTTCCCTTTCTGTAAGAATCCGTCCCCCTTGCATTCGATTCTCCGTTGAGTGATTTTTTTTTTTGGTTTTTTCTGGTTTTTCTTTGAAGATCTTTTCAAATTTGGACTCTTTTGATCCCCGGGTGCTAATTCTTGGCTGAAACCCCAATTGTTCGTACAAAGGCGGTTGTTTTTGCTCGTGTTCTTGTGATCCTTGTCCGATCACATTGTTTCCTGGTTGCAATCCATGTTTAGTTCTTCTTCGATGATTAGAAAGGCGGATCCTTTAACGACCTCTGGCGATCACATTGTTTCCATGTTGCAATCGTTTTCCTCTTTTCCCTTGGAAGCTAGTAGGATTCGGACGGGATTGTGCTTTATTGTTTGTTGTTCTGGGTGGATTAAATCGAGAGGAAAACGATTTCCTTTTGGTTGTGCAGCTAAAATCAAGCTCTGACGGTTGTATGGTTTTCCTTGCAGTGAAAGGGATGTCATCCGCCGGAGCCACTCTTCGGCCAATCCGGGAAGATGTTGAACTGTCAACATGCCATTCCAATGGAGCCGGAGGTCCACTTTACTCTCCAGAGTTGATAACGATATACCTGGCAGTTCTGGGTGCCCCTGTCATCCCCATGCGGGTGTTGGAGTCCGACTCCATCGCCTCCGTAAAGCTCAAGGTCCAGAGCTGCAAGGGCTTTGCTGCCAAGAAGCAGAAGCTGGTATTCGATGGCCGGGAGATGGCTCGGAATGATTGTCTAATACGTGACTACGGTGTGGCCGATGGCAACGTCCTCCATCTTATCATCAAAACATCAGATCTCCGTGTCATCACCGTGAAGACTGCATCTGGAAAGAAACTCAAGTTCCGCGTCGACCGAGGGCGAACCGTTCGTCATGTCAACAAGCAGGTTGCGGATCTTGAAGATGAACAGTGTGTCTTCCAAGGGCGGCCTCGGAAACAGCTTCAAGACCGGAAGGAGATCCATAACATATGCACAAACAACAATGCATTCATCCACCTGCTGGTGCATAGGTCGGCAGAAGCCGGCACCGGAGCTGTGGAGAATGACTTGGAGCCATTTTTCAGGGCACCGGTGGCGGACAGTAGGCCTCCGGGTAGGGATGCGTTGATCGAGCCAGTCATCGTCAATCCCAAGGTGGAATTGCCTCGATTGATGAAGGATCTGCTCGGTGCCACTCTTTCTGGACTGGACAAGGGAAACCCACCTATAATGTCTTCGGAAGGAACAGGGGGAACCTATTTCATGCAAGACATCACGGGCAATGAGTACGTTGCCGTCTTTAAGCCGATCGACGAGGAACCACTGGCCGAGAACAACCCTCGAGGACTTCCACCGTCGACGAATGGGGAAGGGTTGAAAAGGGGGACACGGGTAGGAGAAGGTGCCCTCAGGGAAGTGGCAGCGTACATTCTTGATCATCCCGTCAGTGGCCGCCGCTCATTCTCACATGTGGACTTTGGATTCGCCGGGGTTCCTCCGACCGTCATGGCTCGATGCTTGGACGGAGGCTTTAACCATCCCACCGGATGTGAACACGAAGCGATAGACTTCAAGATGGGATCACTGCAAATGTTTGTGAAGAACTATGGAAGCTGCGAAGACATGGGGACTCGGGAGTTTCCGGCGCAGGAGGTTCATAAGATCTGCGTGTTAGACATTAGATTGGCAAATGCAGATCGGCACGCCGGAAATATCCTAGTCTGCAAGGAGGGGGAAGGAGGACGGCTAGCGTTGGTCCCCATCGACCATGGATACTGCCTGCCTGAGAATGTGAGTTTGCAGGCACACTTACCTTTTATTTTATTTTATTTATTTATTTATGTATGATCTGAATTCTCTCTGGAAATTTTTTTCTCACAGTTTGTTGTTTGATGATGCAATGCATATATATATATACTTGCTTTCTGATCGATGCAGTTCGAGGATTGCACATTCGAGTGGCTCTACTGGCCTCAGTCTCGCCAACCTTTCAATTCCGAAACCGCAGAGTACATAAAGTCGCTGGACGCCGAGCAGGACATCGCACTGCTAAAGTTCTATGGGTGGGAGATGTCGCCCGACTGCGCTCGCACTCTTCGCATCTCCACCATGCTTCTCAAGAAAGGCGTCGAAAGAGGTCTCACTCCGTATCGTATCGGAAGCATACTGTGTAGAGAAACCATCAACAAAGAGTCCGAGATCGAAGAGATCATAAGCCAAGCCAAGGATGCTGTTCTTCCGGCCACCTGCGAGGCCGCATTCTTGGAGTCGATTTCTGACATCATGGATGGCTATCTCGATCGACTCACCGTATAGACCCACCCACCCATCGGAGGCTTATATTTATGCGCACGCAGCCACGGGCGTGTATGGATGTGTGGGAGAAGGATATCATCATCGTTGATACTTGGAAAAAGGCGGATGGGAGTTTGCGAGTATGTATGTGAGAGCAGTCAGTCAGTCAGTGTATAGATAGATGTGATGCCCCCTGTGTGTTGATGTGATCATGCTTCACCATGACATAGGAGGCGAGAGGTTCTTGCGACTTTCGACTGCCGATGGTTGCGTCTCTCTGTTTGGTTCATGTCTCATGCAATGTTGTTGTTGGGAGAATGAACATACACTCAAGAATCCTAGTAGATCCATATTTTATACCTCTCTCTCTCTCTCTCTCTCTCTCTCTCTCTATATATATATATATATATATATATATATATATATATATATATATATATATATATATATAGATAATTTTGATGACCAATACAAGTGCACACATAATTTTGATACAGCACTCATGATGACAACAGCCAAAGATTAATAGTCGGCTGGAAACAGCCACATCGGCTAAAACAAAGACTGAAGAAGTGATCAAATAATAAAACAAAATTGTAGGTTCAGACTAAACTAGTGTTCCAAATGACTTGTGAAGGGTTTCATACTTATCTCTATCACTTACCATTCACAGCTTGGATTTGTATATGGGTTATGTTCTCTAGTTCAGAAAATTTGCAATCAAATTAGAAGGGGTGGGTTTCGGAGCTGGATGGATTCACAAGGCAAAAAAACCCAAGGAGAAACCACAATCCATGCTCTTCAGGACAGATTCAGTTGCATTTGGGAGCTTTTTTTCTAGGTGGTTCCCATCTCATCATTCCATGCACACAAAATTGGAGATTCATTCTTTTTCCTTTACTCCCTCCATCGATCATGTAGAACGAAAGGACAACGAGTGTACCAGAAGAACGAATAGATATCTTGCTATATATATGCTATTTTGAATATAAAAGGAGGATCAAAGGATATGCTATTACGAATAGTTATACCCTCAACCCTATGGTAAAATAGACTCAGAAATACATTACCCAACTATGTAAATTATAAATCCATTCACAAAAAAAAAAATAAAAAAAAATAAAAAACAGAATTCACAACATTTGCACTTTGAAGAGAGAGAATTATCTAAGAAAAGCCATTATCAAAATATACATGAGCTTGAAACCCTCTTTGTGGAAGCGCACAAGCATAAAGCATAACAATTCACTTCACTAGAATTCAATTCCCCTGCCATGACCCAAAAAATATTATGCAACTTTTATTTACAGACACCACCTTCAAAAAATTGTTCATCCTTTGGTTGAGAAGAGCAAAGTCAAACATTAACTAGCAAAATGGAAATTCCTGACTGAATCCATCTTAGAGGCAGATAAAAGGCAAACAAATACATTGCTATATGAATCATTTGGGAGACACTGCAAGCTTTTACATCAGCAATCATAAAAAGTCGAGAACAGTCTCAAGCAACAGAGTTGAAATCTCAGTAGGTAATAACAACAAAGGCGATGCGAAAGACTTCATGATTACTAGATTCTGCATTCCAGGTATACAGCACATATATCATCATCTGTCACCAGTCATTGGACAAATCATTATTAGACATGTTCTAAACTTTCACCAGCCTCAGATCGACTATCCAGTGGAATTTAGAAAAAAGGGAGCAGTATCTAAGAGGCTGAAAGAAAATTCCTATGGGAAGAAAAAGCAAAGATCCTTTTGACTATAATGCTTTTGTCATAACAGAAGCATATTTATTCATGAAGAATTATATAACAGACAAATCAGCTGCACCTATGCCATATTTACAACTTCACAATTAGTAATCTCTCTGAATTCATCGAAGGACCGGTGTTATAATTTCTGCAGAGCTTCTTCAGTTAGGAGGGTCAGGTGATCTGTATCCCCAGGGGTTCTTGGTAGCCCAGTTCCATTGATCACGGCACATCTCTTCAATGCCATACTTTGCTCTGCAGTAGCCATCATTTCAACATCCATACAAGAAATTAAACACTGTCAACCAGAACCCTAATGATAACATATTGAGCAAAGGAGGAATGGATTCTTTGGTCACACTAAGAAACAATTTCTAACAACATTAACAAAAAATATGAGAGAATTGGCCTACAAGAATGTCAAGTATTACTGCATGAACTGAAGCATAAAGTACATACTTCCAACTGAGTTCCTTCTCTGCTTTGACGGTGCATGCATAAAGAATTTCAGCATCACCAGGACGCCTTCTAGCCATGACCAGAGGAATTTTCTGAAAATAATCCAATAAGTCGAGACTTATAGAAGAAAGACATAGCATGCATACTAACACCATGTGGCTTGACTGATCTCCAATCCAGAATCCTTCAGCCAGCAATAGGTAACAACACAACACATTTTACTCAAAAGCAGAAGATTTGGTAGAGAATTGATTTGAGTCATCTAATGAAATTCATGATATGCATCTCAATATCAAGTTATCCTACCCTAATTACACACGATTGCTCAAATAGCCAGTCATTTTTCTTCATCTTAATAAATCATGTTGCCTGAAACTGTAATACCTTGCCAGAAGCCTTCTCGAATGCTGCCACCATTTCTAATACGGATGTTCCCTCTCCAGTTCCTAGATTATAAACTTCACAGCCTGCAGCTTACAGTACTTTGTCAGATTAAACATATCGAAAGCCTTGTAAGCAATTAAGAATCAATACATGAATGCTTTAAAAAAACATGGTGAAATATCCAGATAAACACTGATGGTTAGGCATCAAATGTGATGTTTGAAGATTAAATTGTTAATCCATGTCTTTAACTATACGAGTCACCTCGCTTGAAGGTGCTTACTGTCCTGTATTTGGTCAGTAATACTAAAAGCTCTTCCATTTTAACAAAGCATGTTAAAGCACAATAAAAGTTCTATATCATAAATCATGGCTCATTAAAAACAGAAATGCTAATGTAAGCCCAAATAAGAAAGGACTAATGTGAATGTCTCACTCTAGAAAATATTAATGTTGTCGAACATATACGAAACTGTTCCAGCCTATTTCAGCACAAGTAGATAAGAGTAGCATTAGGGCAAATGTTAATGGCGGCTAAGATTTCTAGGAATGTTAAAATCTTCCATTGAACCAAGTTGAAGCATAGTTATCATACCTGACTCTGAAAGGATGATACAAGATTCAGATGACAATGATAATAATAATTATGCTGCATAATTCTGCACGAGCTGAGTTTCAAAAAATATAAGCCACATGATGTTGAGAATGCTTTTATCATCCATTAACCCAGATGACACACAGGTGACCCATAGCAAACCCCACAGAGATAGTATAGACTTTGGATGGCAACGGAAATCATGATCCATGAGACATTCTCCATTTAGATACAATCGGTACTAGACAACACAATCGCTATATGTTCACAAGCTTGGAATAACAATGTTTGCAATTTCATACTGGACCTGTATCGGTCCCTGGTCAGACCGATATGTATGATCAGTGCACACGACGAGCAAGAAGAGGAGGAAAAAGGGGAAGAAGAGGAAGAAAAAACAAGAGAAGAAAAGGAAGAAGAGGAAGTGTACCCGAAATTAGCAGCACACGATGGGCAGCGGGCAACATCAGGCCAAGTAAAGAGGGCTCACATAAACCAACAGTTTACGAGTTATATAGTTTTTTTTAACTTTTTTTAATATGTCGGACCAGACCATCCAAAATGGAGGTAGTCCGCATCTTGGTTTGGGCTTGACACTAACTAAACTACGAAACCGCTAAATACCAATCAGGAGGAGCCAAACCGGGTGAAACAACAACCCTAAACCAAACTGAGAAAATTTTGTGAAAAATGGGTATGTGGGTCAAGGATTTAAATCTAGGTCCAGTGTTGGCTTTGGAAATTAATCAGATCGGTATAATACTGATATATTACGGTATAGCAACCAGTAACATCCTATATCACTTAAAAAAAATAAAAAATGACCATGTCATACTTTCCATAAAAAAAACAACAAAAGTGATCATTAACAAACTTAGTTTTTATTTACACAACTTCAACTTTAAAGACTCACCAAACAACAATTCAAGCTACCAAAACCTAGCTTTCCATGCATACAAGTATAAACAGGACCTATAACACTGGTTGCTTGGGTAATAGTCAAATATTTAGTGCAGGTGAAAGTTGGTGTTAGGTCGTAAGCATTACTTCCTAAAATGTTGCTGAACATTATATATCCTGAAGAATAAACAGTAGTCTGAACTATATATCTTAAGTTTATAAGTTGCAAACACCAAATGTGTAAATAATAGTAAATAGCCTAAACTTCACCATAAGCAAATGTGTAAATAATGGCGGTAATCAAGAAATTTACAAAAAGTATTTGGGCCAGCAATTACATAAAGTACTACAAATTTTAATTGCATCCAATACGTACCTATGTTGGGCTCCTCAAAGAACTTCTGCAGGGCTGCAATATGTCCATCTGCTAGATCAACAACATGGATGTAATCCCTTACCTGCAGCCATTTTGTGATGACCATAAGAAGAAAAACTGTAATAACTAGCACTAAAACAATAAAATTTTTGGCCCTTGAACCAAGCAGTTTCTGCATTAGATAATACTAATGTTGTATATTTAGAATACTTGACAGCAACATATGAATAAGTAAATCTGTCAAAATCTGCACTATAAGTAAATCTACAGTTTCTCAAACGCACATTTTCATCCAAAATAGTCATAGAACTAATATATACAATTTGATGTTATATACATTAACAACAGAATCAATATCATAAATTAAGCTCCATTACTTGCTTCAATTGAGATGATTGTTCTGTCAAGCTGGTTCCAGTAGGATAAAACCAAGTATCACAATATTTGAGTACATGTCCTTAAACAACTTAAACATTAAAGAGACCAAAAATAAAGAAAAATGATATATAATTCATGAAAAACATACCCCTGTGCCATCCTTGGTTGAATAGTCATTTCCAAATACTGCAAGTGTAGGTCTCCTACCAACAGCAACTTGCTGGACAAGTGGCATGAGGTTATTGGGAATTCCACAAGGATCTTCACCAATTTGTCCACTGGGATGAGCTCCAACAGGATTGAAATATCTTAGTAGCATTATCTTCCAATCACCATCTGCATGATGGATATCACGACATATTTCTTCAATCATAAGCTGCAAATATTGATATAAAAATCTTCAGATCACACCAATAGGTACATAAAGGTAAAAAGTGAAAAATAAAATGTAGGCAAAGAAGAAAGAAGGAACCTTGGTTCGACCATATGGATTCATTGCACATAAAGGTGATTCCTCTGTACAGGGCAGATCCTTAGGCCAACCATAAACGGTAGCTGATGATGAAAATACCAGCTGAGAAGTTTGAAAAATCAGTCACCCAAATGCTTTAATGCTGAAATATATGTACATTCATATCACTGAAACAGTGACCCCAAAATCCAATATTTCATCAGAAAGGTCATAAATAGATACTTTAAAAATATAAATTAATTTACATAAAAAGGTTATAACATAACAATAATTACAAAGAAAGTTCAATTTCTTGGCTACATGTATTTTTATATAAAACAAGGAAATCATCAAGAAAGCAAATCCTAACAAATGTCTATTGCATTAATCATTATGGTAAAAGAAAATAAATATAAATTCATCTAATATATATTTATTATCAAATATCAACTTAAAAGGCTATCTCATGAAAACTAGTCTGTGTCTCATCATCCTATGTGGTGTGGTTCCTTCACAACCCTGATATATGTGAATGCCCAAAAGGTCAGGTATGTCATATGTGTAAGAGCCCATGAGAGAAGGTTTATGAAAGGACCTTAGCGAGTATACCCGAACTAAAGTAGCCTTCCTTGAATGCCTCTGGGGCCCATTGAGGTGCCCATTCCATAAACTTCAAAAGAACTATTGGGTAGAACAGAAAGCGGTATACACAAAAAGACACCAGCAGTTTGAGAGTTATGAAGTCCGCAAGGAGTAGCCATATAGATATGGCTATTACTAAAGCATAGAAACGCAAGGCCATAGCATGACCTCATTCCTGATAGAATCTGTATTTAGGATAATATTGTACATGAACAATTGATCTTTGTCTCAATGTATACCTCTCACAATTTGACACCATAAAATGTTAAATGGCACAAGATACTCTCTATCAAGATCTTGAGAAATTTGCTATTTAAATAACAAGTTTTAGCTGTCCACAAAAACTAGATAAGCATGGCAAAACGGACAAGGCACATTGGCCCAGCCTGTGGTCATGTGGCCAACTACGAGGGAAAAAAGGAGGCAGAGTGTAATCCATAAGATTCCTTTGATCACAAGAAATTATGGAAAACAAAAATGCGCATTCAGTGTATAACAAGCATGCATGCTTTTTGCTTCTTCAATGATCCAACTATTGAAACAGCATAGGACCTTCTCCTTTTACTTATTAGTTACATAACTGGCAGAGTGAAGAAATCGATGTGCTACACCAACTGAGAAAAAACAATTCATGTGAACAACCATTAAGAATGAGAAGTTGTTTCAAAACACTGAAGAATTTGTAATGATGTTCTAAATGTTTTGTTTTTCTTTACAATCTTCTAAGAAGAAAAATCATGGCCAAAAAATCAAGTTTATCCAGAGAAATACCTTTTTGCATCCATGTGCAGCCATTACTTCCAAGAGAGTAATTGTACCAATGATGTTATTTTCGTAATAAATCAAAGGTTTCTGAACACTTTCACCCACAGCCTTTAGACCAGCAAAATGTATAACAGCATCAAACCTGATGACAAAAATCATAGCTTCATACATGAAGAACATAAACTCAACATAGATTCTGAAAATTACATGAAGAAATCCACTGACATTCACATTTAAGAAATACAATAATAATAACAAAAGGAAGCCATGTTCAACTATTTGGGGTTGACCACATTGATCTTTCCCTGCCATTGAGTTCTATTTAGAGCAATATCACTAGTTCAACAAAGAGAAGTCACATATATTTTTTACATTTTTCTAATTAAACTTTCTTATGTCTCCTACCGCTCCTCAGACTACTACAATGGTAAACCTCATCTAACAAAGGTTTTATAGGTTTCTTTAGGATATGTTGGCACCATTTTAAATGATTCTCTCTGATTTTATCTTATGTTAAAATATACCTCATAATTCATAAAAGTAAGAACTTATTATGTCATTTCTGATGATCCCACACTTTCATCTCATTATCCTCATCCCAACAATGCTAGTTTTGTTGTACATATTGCTGTCTTGATATCCAACATTCCAACCGCATAAAGTATCTGACTACTGCGTTCTAAAATCCTTTTAATCAAAGAGGAATGTTAATCACAAAAATGTAAAACTGGATCAAGAGACAAATACATGAAAAGACTCATGACTATAAAAATATCAAACTCTGGTACCTATCTATTCTGTGTGGTACCTAATTATTCCACATAAATCTTAAGTGTCTCTATCTGTTATGACTTTGGCCAATTGCAACCTACATGGAAGCCCAATCTTCGTTTCTGTTCTTCTAGGTTGAGTGATTTGGGACATCAGCCGACAGAAACAAGGATAATGAGCAAAAAGAAAAAAAATGTGTGAAGTGTTCTTAGGGTAATAAATGTCCATTAGTCTAAAGATATAGGAATAGTTTTTAACAGTATGTTACCTAATAAATGTCTATATACTGATTCTCATGATAGTACCTGCCTTTATATTTATCAATCAAATGCATAACTTCAAGAAATCAATTAGGTTCAATTTTGGTTCAAGTGTTAATTCTAAGAAAGTTTGACTTCCCACATGATTTCTTGATTTTTGTGCTGGTTAACTAAATTTGCTCAATTCCCAAACAACAGACGTAATTGGTAAGAAATGGCATGAGGAGCTACTTAATAACTAAGATAGCTAGACGTTAGATCAAAACCCGGAACATAACTACAATGAACAGAGAACTTTTACTGATTTTTAAGGATAGACCCAAAATATCCCACTTTCAACTGAAACAGCTCAATTTTCCTTTCTAAACCAAATATTGACTGCCTAAAATGTATTCTACCAATCAAAAGTCACATTTGATGCCAATAAAATAGTATTTAAATAATGCCATAAGTTCTTAAATTTAAAAAATTAACAAGTAACAATGTGACATGACCATCAAGAAAACCACACAAGGTGCCAACTTAATGTAAGTGATCAAACGACTTAAGTATAAATATCAAGGAAAAAACACTTACTTTGATGTAGCAAAAACTTTTTCCAATGCTTCCTTGTCTCGAATGTCAAACTGCAGAAGCATCCGCATAATATAGCAATCAAATCCATGAAAAAAGAACTGCTACTTTTGCATTCACTACGAAGCATAATCAAACTCATGAGGACAACAGGATCAGAAACAATATATATATATAGGCAACCACAAGAAAAACACCATCACAAATCAAGCCCGCCTTGATATAATTGAGACCAGAAATTGTGATAACAAATATAAAATGTTTCATTTTCAGGAACCTTATTATGGATCAGGAAAATATTCAAGAAAGCAACTTCTAGAAACAAATAAAAAAATTAGTCAAATCGTGGAACTAATAAAACAGAAACCTACCATTTCATTATCTTGTTTAGAATAAGAGAATGCGTGCAAGGATTATGACGATTAAATTAATCCTACTATAGCAGCTAAAGCTCATTCCAATAAAAAAGTGGAATTACAACATATAGGATCAAGTCAAATGGTTCAGCAAGAGTACAGCTATTTCCTATCATCGAAAAAACATTATTTTGTGAATAACTAAAGCTGAGGTGAGACATTTTTATTGAGCAACTGAAATAATAATTAAAGAATGGTGGTGAATTTAGCGAAACAACTTGAAAGTAAATACCACACAACTGCCTGATTTGGCGAAAGAACGCTTGCAACAGAAATATGCCAAGAACCCTAATTTTACAAAGTCACTAACTAGAATACGCGGTCACCGACCAAAAATTCCAAATCATCAAAAGTGAAAAATCCACACATCCCTACTAAGGATACGGTACTCTACGACTTTCTGAGCCTCCGAATCCAAACCGAAACTAGAGCCAAATGGGCCATCTCTAACCAAAAGTTTCGATTTTGCTCGATGCTTTCGGGAGAAAAGATAGACAACCAAATCATCACGATGAAGGTCCATCAAAACTGGGGTCTTTCAATAAAATAAATCCGAGGAATAAATCACCTCCATTAAAAATAAATCCGATACCCAAAACCCAGTCTCCGCCCCGCGTGTCACACAACAAGAGACGACGATTACCCGATGAAAGGCGAGGTTCTTGCCGAATTCGCCGGCGAGTTGGGCGACGCGCTGGACGGCGACCACCGATGAGTTATCGAGGTTATCCACCACCACGACAGAGAACCCTTCCAGGAGGAGCTGCAGAACGGTGTGGCTCCCGATGTATCCGGCACCGCCCGTGACCAGCACACGCCTCGCCATGACCGGAGAGCGGGACTGAGGCAGCGGAAAACGAGGCGAAAGGTAGGGTTTTGGGATGAGAGGTAGGACGAGGAGAGGAGGGGAAAGAAACGTGGGAGAGGAGAGCGAAGAAGAGGGAATCGGGAGCGGACAATTGAATTGGAAGTGACAGTGTCGGGTTTGTATATAGAACTGTATACGATCGCCGTTTGGTTCCGTTTTGACCGCCAAGATGACACGATGGGAATGGCTTTGGGATCGTCGAGAGAATATTCCCAGACTACGTTTCCTTACTGAGTTTTACTACTCGCTGACCTGGCGCAATGTATAGCACGTGGACCCCACACCTGCGTCCAATAAAAAACCGGGTAGGTTGTCGACCAAGAGTATCACGACCTATTTTCTCACTCATATATAAACCCCTGCCGACCTGGCAAAAAACACGGGTCCCACTTTTAAATCCAATAAGGGAACGGGTAGTTGGTACGGGTGGGTCGATATAAACGGATAAGTATCGCCTCCCGGAGGTTGACCGACGCCACAGGTCGTAGATTTTGTTTCATCGTCACCCGTCCCCGCAGGCGTACCTTCATGACGACTGCATATCGGCCGAGGATGCGTGAGCGGGTGGTTCTCGTTGACGACGACTGGATGGGGAGACTTTTCGACCGACCATTGGCCGGGGGCGGTGAGGGAAGGAACAAGAAAACGAGCCGAGCGGAGGACGCGTGTCCGCGGAGATTCGGAATGGATTGGGACGAGAAGAAAGCAATGGAGGCGTCGTGGCGTCGAAGACAGCAGCAGCAGCAACGGTGGCTTCCGAGAAACCACGCAACACAATGAATCGGCCGACAAACACGTCGTCGAGACATTTGCATGGTGATTAAAATCAATGGCATCTAACTATTTAATCATATTTTTTTTCTTATATAATTTTCTGACATTTATTGTCTGATCAGAATCCCTACTCTGATGATGAGCTCAGAAACTCTGTTTTTTTTACTTCATCAAATGAATGCCACCAATCTGATTCATTGCTGACGAAGGCAAGCAGGATCTGCACTCCACACTTGTCCTCTTTGACTTGATGAACGACGAAAGCTGACGTCTTTGGCATCCTTTACTGGCTGGGCTGAGTATTCCTCCACAGATGCTTTTGCAGCTTTATTCTAGATGACGTCCGATTGAAATGTTTATCCCACAGAAGCTTTATTGGTCTACTAAAGACGATGGCCGATGGGGGCTTGCATCCATGCCTCATCAACTAATCCTGAGTCAATAATTTAGTAGTGTCATCATGCTCCCATCAGTGTTCGTTTTGTGAAGTGAGAATGATGGCAAAAGCAGAGCATAGAAACTCCAAAGCTTGCAGTAAGAACTTGATCTTATCCTCAGAAGGTCAAAGGTTTCAATCTGATACAAAACCTCCGGTGAAACCATCACTTCAGCTGAGTATCTTCAACAGATTCATCAAGGTAAAACAAAGACTAAAATCCATCTTTCCTTCATGCAATTACCACAACACAAAACTGTTGGGAGACCTCACCCTGGAAGCTCTTGATTGTGACTAGAGTGATCCATAACAAAAAAAACCTTGCTTATTTGAGATGGGCATAACATGGACTTAGGAATGTAGCAATAAGCTAACCATACCTCGACCAATAGATTTTTGCTTGCATTGGCGAGAAACCATAAAAGCAATTTGGAGGTCATAATTCCAACCGAGAAAAATTTAAGCATATGTATAAAAATGAAGCAAACTTCACAATGACTTTTTGGGTAAAACAGTAGCTTATAAGTCTGATATAAGAATTTAAGGGGCAAGAAACGTTAAAAAAGCATGTTAAAGCAGCTAGCAATTGATTAACCACAAGATATACCTTTACTGGCAAATGAAACAAACCACTTTTGCAGCTTTTGCAAACTGCAAAGAGTGGCCCCCCCCCATTTGAAGAACACACTAGTAGCAACCACAGAGCAATTTCTGTATAGAGTTGATGAAATGAGAAACCATAGTCAACAAAATTATCCTCATTTAGCAAAGTTGGCAAACTGCTGGCGAGGGCCCCCACGTGCTACGCCACTTCCCTGTTGCTGCCATGGGACATTGTGCCTTTTGTGCAATCTGACAGCATTTTCATGGTTTACCTTCTGGGACATCAGCCTCATCCTCTGCTCTTTCATATTTGCAAAGAGAGCATCTAAGGTTTGAGGCTTCTGCTTGGCAACTGCCTTATCCTGCACGAAGCATCAAAGAGACATCAGAAGACACATCCATTCGTCCATTTGGAAGTAACAAAGAGAATCCAAGATACAAATGAACCGAACATTAGAAGAATAATTACAACTCAATCTGTCTCAACTAAAACTTGTATTTGAGTTGAACGAAAGAGGCAAAGACAACTCCAGGAAACCAAAAGCTGAAAAACTGCTATGTTATAAACACAGGAACACCAGGATTGCAGACCCGATACTAGGGAAACCTGATACTAGCAAAAAAAAAAACTGGGTATCACATGGCCGGAACAGGTATTACAAGGAAAATAATTCACATAGTGATAAAACTGGTTCTTATATAATATCTCATGCAAACCATCTTAAAGATTGTAACTCTGGATATTGGCATGTATACAAAGAAAAAAATAGTACTCTCAAACATATAGATTTACACTTCAACAATTTGCGCTTTTAAGCAAGACTGTTTCATAAAGAAAACATGAAATGTTGTACAGATCTACTTTACCACAAGAAAAAAGGAGTTCATTGTGCTCTTACAAAGTTTACCTTTACATTGAAGCCATTATCATAACCTTTTCTTTGAATAGTTGTGGCTGTAACCCTGCATAAGAAAGTAAATGTAAAATAGCTGAGAATAAGATTATTAGAAGTTGAAGCACATGATTTTGCAACATATTGAGATCTTCATTGTGGCATTGAATTGCAACCATAATCATAATAATGGTGGCTTACCATCATCTCTTAACGCAAATAGAGAATTATATTAACTAGTCAAAACAAATTGATAGTAGAGAGACAACTGCCAAGACATATACTAACTCTGCCTCCACTTTCCTGACCAAGCTCTAGCACATTCTTGACTGTTCATTTTATTATTCAGAAAACCCGAGAGATACAGACAGTGGATGCCGAATAAGGATGCAGTATCTATTATCACCAAGCAACAAAGAGTACCACGGACAATGATCCCAGAGTCACTGACCCCTCTTTCCTCACAAAAGTACCATATACTCCATAAGGATGCTTCCAGATCAAGTTTCAATAGCGTGGTGATGCTCATCCCACCAAACACTACTCTGCTGAATACCAGAATTTCAACGTAAACTAAACCTAACAGGAGTTCAGCTGCACCAGAAAATTTATGAAAAGGTTTTCAGCCTAAACACCATACTTCAACCATTTGTTCACCTTCACTGCATATTTTTAACGGTTCATTCACCTCAACTGCAGACTTTTTGGAGACTTCAACACAAACAGACTTCGGCCTACATATGACTCAAAACACATGTCCAGAAATATCATATCTACCACCATATAAAACCAGCGCATGGAGCATTGCTCAAATTTTATTACATCCCTATATATAACTGATGCTCGATCAACTTTTTCATACTTGAGCGAATTCAAATTAATCCTGCAAACCTGAAATGATTGATGATTCATAAATGCAAAAACTCATGCATAGCATATTTGATAAATTCAACCCCATGAACAGGCACTCAGCTGAGGATCCAACTGATTAGATATGAAGGGAACAAATCTTGGAATGGAGCAGAGGCAACAGAGGCATGCCATAGGCATTAAAGACTTCTCCCACTTAGAAGGCAAACTAGCATTTCGTGCTTTCAAAATTGAATCCGTATGGTCCCTTCTCAATGTTGCTACAATGTCAAGCCTCAATTTTAACCAAGAAACAAATACTACATTTGTTTTCTAAAGTTGACTAGAAAAATCGTGCACGCATAGAACTGTGCAGGAAACCCCATATTTTGGAGGAGAATTACTGCTCTTTGAAAACAATGAAGTGACTAAACCACATTTGGTTGCATCTAACCCCCATCTTCACCACACCATCTATATACAGCTAGGAGAGATGCAAATGAATGCTGAGATTTGTTCCCACCAAGTGGCCAAAAACACACTAGAATGAAGATGAAAAATCATATATTGGAGATCGACAAGTCAAAAGTCAAAACTCCCCAGAAATATATTATGATAGCAGTTCTATATTGAAATATCATATGTGGCAACCAATCTAACAGCTCAATAGTCCAATATAACTGCAAACGACTGCGGTAGCATGGTTGCACGAATGTGGACATTCTTTGAACAATAAAATAACCACATTTTTACCTGTAAAGGTACACATACAATAAAAGGTCATGAGATTACAGTCCGATAATTAAAAAAGCTATAAGGGGCCCAAGAAAAGCATGACGATTAAATACCTTGGTCCATTCCGATTTATCCTTCTGTTGCTAACAGGCATGACCGCAGCCTTCCGGGCCACCTCTGTTGTTATTGGGAACTTATCACTATGAAAATTTGACCTTCTCTTTGCAAGGACACCCTGTACATGTACACGTACAATAAACTAAGAAATGAAGCACTGCCATACAATATTGTAAATTTTAGAGAATAATTACTTGTCTGATCGATGATCTAGAATCTACAAATCGCTGCATCCTGGTGTTACCATGGGAAGCATTGCCATTCTGGAAACCTTGACTTTTGATCTAAAAACAAAGGATATGATTTCAATTGTTGAAAATATAAAAAAACCAGTTGTCACGGAATACAAAGAATACTCACCGGTGGCCTTTGAGGTCTTTTGCCCTTCATTGGGTTTTTCTTTGACATTTTAATAATATCATCTACAACAAACATTTAAAGCAAAGTTAGGAGCAAACTATCATACAGAAACTTCACATAAAAGAAAAGGTATGCAAAGATACTGATATACCTAAGGTCATATCCATCTTCTTCTCAGTCAGGGCAATTGCTTCAGTTGTTAATGGCTTAGTTGCCATCTGGACATTCAAAGAGGAAAGTAAGCAGCAGTACTTAATGAAAACAAATTAATAAACTAATTTAAACAAAAGATAACAAAAGAAAAAATATAATTATGTTACATACAAAACCACTGGCTGAATTTTTTTGGTTAGCACCAGTCATGGTAGCTAGGCTCTTGAAATATTAGGGGAATCATCGCACGCAATAGGGGAGGAAAATAAAAGAAAAAAATCTTATGCTTTGCAGCACTAAATTCTAAAGATCTTCAAAGATGGCTGCATTGAAAAAATTCTACACGAGAAAGAGTTGTCAAACTCGCTTTTCTACCAAAGATCATAAAGGGAATCCTACAATTTATAAAAAAAATAATCTTCAGATAAATAAATATACTTAAAGAACTTTATAAAATCTTTTTTAGCTAAGAGTTAATAAATCTCATATATTCTTAAGTTAATAATTACATTTTTTATCTAAGTGAATGCATAATCTCATATTTCAATGAATTATAATTTTCTTTTTGTCTTTTTTTTATGGGTTCACAACAATTCTGATAAGGGATCATTTGGTCGGCCAGCCATTGGTGCGGATCATTGGTTCACAACAGTTCACAACACTATAATTGACAGTTATTCTTTCAGTTTGTATTTAATTACGAATCATTGGTTTAACTATTTGGTATTGGAAGTCTGCCCAAATCTCTCCTTAACTCAACCTATATTGAGTGGAGATACCAACAAACTTGGGATATATATATATGTGTGTGTGTGTGTGATGTTTCTTATTTCATTAATTTATCTTTTGTCTTGAACCTGTATGAAATATGATCATATTGGTTTCACTGATTCTCCAAATATGTCCTTGTGTCAGCAGGTGCAGCAAGATAATGGCCAAGGAACAGATACAAAATCCAACTATGTAACCTCTTTTAAATGAAATCATTTGCTCTCCTACTTTCTCATCATTTTTATCGGATCATTGCCACAAATCAACCTGGGCGTCAAGATGTAGCAGTGTAGACCAACATGGTCATCCTCAAGATCTGCATCTTCTTCAGCTTAGCCAGTGTGGTGGCCTTGATCATCTTAATGTTTTACACCAATTATTTCATCAAAATCATCCAGCATTTTCATATCAGACAAGTCCAATGTTGAGTCGCTACGATCTTCTTCACCGTCTCCATCATTGTCTTAGTACTAATGGCTTACTTGTTCCTATAAAAGATCTACTTCATGCTTGTCATAATCCCTTCTCTTTGCTTTGGAATCACCATCTTGCTCAAGGTGCAACTTCTGAAGCTTACGAGTTGAAGCAACTGAACTTGGTATCTCTTGTGACCACCCTCACTTCCTAAAGAACCAATCAGATGTGTGTCATTTATTTGAAAATTTTCTCCAGCTTAGGCCTCCGAGCAGTCGGTGGTTCTCATGTTCTTCAATAACATGGTACTCATCTTCGTCGTGTCACTCATATTATGCGGACTCCTCTTGCTCCTATTGTCAATAATAATAATTGCATCAAAGTCAATTGCTCTCTCATATGTCTTATTTGCTCTGCCCAATATGACTATTCTTAGTGCGCTCAACTGCATCCCATGCATGGTCAAGCTGAATCCATCGACGTCCATATGTCCACCAACTCAGCAACTTCAGCAGCTCCAGGTATGCAATTGATGCACCAAGAACAGTCGTATTGAGCAGCACAGAGCAATGCAGAGAACATGCGGGAGAGCAAGTGACTCGAGTCTCGAGTGCAACTACTACGCTTGAACTATGCATGAGCAAGATGAATGAAGTATAGGTGAAAAGGCAGGCAATGTTGACTAGGAGGCTATGTAGTCATGGTAAAGATGGTCCATAACAAAAAAGAGCAGGAAAACCATCATTCACTGAGGCATGAGCAATGGCTTAAGTTGGAGTTCTTCAAGTAAGCGATGTCTATGCAATTGATGCATCCTAAAGTAAGCGCGGTCACAAGAGATACCAAGTCTAGTAGTTTTTACTCATAACCTTTAGAAGCTACACCACCATGGATTTCACCTACTACTGTGTGCAACATGAACAGGTACATCTAAGAGGACGATGGAGATGAATGACATCATAACTACACAATGTTGGACTTGTTCAATATGACTTCTTCGTCTTGGTGCAGAACATCAAGACGATCGAGCACAACATACTACCTAAAGAAGATGATGATGGCCATGTCGACCCGTGCAATGATCTCGATGCCCAAGTAGGATTCGTAGCAATGATCTGATTATATAAGCAAACGGAGAACAAATGTCTTTGTTTAAAGGAGGCTACTTAGCTAGATTTTCAGACTCCTTAATAAATGCCAAAAAATTATCTACCAGATAATGATTAGTTTCTAAATCGAAAGAAGATGGTGTTGCTTTCCAACCCTCAACAGGGGCTTTAGATGGCATCCTTATTGCTCGGAATACATTGTCGACTTCAATCAATGTGACCTCTAACCATTCACAATGTGCACATGTTGTTGCCGAACATAAAGACTCATATCCTTCGCTTATCTACGTGGTTTATGCTAGTATTTATGTTGTCATTCTCAATAATTTTTGGAACTCTAGCCTCGGCTAATCTATCTGATGGTCCTTGGAGTATCATCGGTGATTTCGATTGCATCTCAAGAATAAAGAAACTAAAGTCAATCAGCTTTAGAGAAACCTCAAAACAAGCAACCCATCACACCATATAGGGATCCATCATCCATCCTTACATATTCCCCTTAAAGAGCATATCTATTTCCGAAACTATAAAATATTTCCAGGACTCCCATGACCTCTATGCAGCAAAAGTTCCACCCTCCAACAAAGCTCTGGTCTAACACAAAAAATGGCGACCCAACCAAGAAGAATATTTGAATTTTCATGCCCTAATTTACATTACCTACACGAACATCACATAAACGAGGAATAGAGAGGGAAAAAGATCCTGGACCAGCCTTTTTCGCAAGATCCATACAGAAAGATCCACTAAGTACGAAACAATCAAGATCCAACGTGCAATCTGGGGGAAACCTCGAAGAGTGCCGAGCAATCTACTCGTTTCTACAAAGAACCTAGGGTTTCAAGTCTTGACAGCCTGGGATCCAAGAAGGCGACTCGGGAACGTAGGTTTTCGAGCCCAATTCCTCGACGAGACGAACATACACCATAAAAGGTCAAAAACAAAATCGTCCGAAATAAAAGAAAACAAGGGTTAGGAGAGCGGAAAGCGAACCGGCGAAGGAAAGGACAAGAAAACTCACCAGATCCGCAGGGAGAAAAGAACGAGGAGCCGAGGGAAGAAAATTTCTTGCAGCTTATTGGCGAATCGAAGGATTCGAAGGGCTCCCGAGGTCAAAAGGAAGGGGGATCAAAGCTCCAAAATTTCACAGCTCTCCAAGAAATTTTAGGGTTTGCTTGCTTCGACGAAGCGAGGGCCCTACAAACCGCACCTTTCTCTCTCCTTCGGCCCTCATTTATTGACCTCTTAATGTGTCTATTGCAAATATACCCCCTAAACAATGCTCATCAACATTTATAGCCTTTCGCATTTAATGGTTCGACGCATGTAAAAGTTCACTAATATATATATATATATATATATTAGGGAAAAAAGAGAAGTCGACTTCTTCTGTCTTTTGTTTTGGTAAACGAAGAGAAGGAAAGTCTTAATAATTAGTTTTATGATTTTTTTAATCTTATTTGTTTCGAGCTATTTAACAAAAATGAATATAGTAAATAGTTTTGGAGATGTACAAACTTCAGTTGTAATTGAGAAGACACAAAACTTGATATCACGGTTGAGATTATTCATTGGTATTTATCGATCCGATCAAGCATATTAATAGAATCATATAGTTTAATACCCTCGTTACTATTACTGGAAGTGAGATTTAGATGCCAAATTTATATCTATCATTTTTAGGACCAACATTAATATGAAAAGCTAGCGTTGATAATTGAAATGACTTTTAAATATATGCACATAATATGTATTACATAATATAGAGCAAAGCTTGAGTCATGAAATTAATTTTCTTATCAACAAATTATCATTACTATATAAATAAACTTTCGCATTCAGTAAAAGAAAATCTAGTATTATATTATGAATAATCTAATAAAAACTTCTTAAGACTACCCAGTATTTCTAAAAATATATCAGGTTTCACCACTAACCTAATATTATTCCAATCAGTAGATTTTTATTTTAGGTTTTCGATAAATAAAAATCTTATATACTATGGAACTAAATATTTTAGGGATAAATTTATTGGATGAGGATCGTATTATCAAATTAAATTAATACATTATATGTAAATTCTGTTGGGAAATCATGGTGACATCATATCTTAAATGGAAGAACAAAAAAAAAAAATCCTCGATTCCCAAAAAAGATGTTAGATTGTCGCATGTAAGATTGGAAAAAAAAATCCATGAAAACACAAAACTGCACAGAAAAGAAATTGTGTTACCTAGGAGATCGATATCCCCTGTTTCCTTACTGCATCCTTAGGAGAGAGTGAAGGAGGTCAAGCGTCCCCTCCTCTAGCGGTGATCCCACACAAGTGGGGTTGCGACGACCTCCTCCTCAAAACTCGGGGCCTCGAGGTGGAGAGGGAGAGGAGAATAGGAAAGGCAAGCAAAGACTCTAGCCTATGAGGGCGCGGAATCCCTCCCTATTTATAGAGATCTCATGTCAAACCCTAATGGGTCCTTCCTAGTGGGTATTGGATCTGCATCCAATAAGACAGGGCTCAGGTGGGATATCTCATATCCAGAACCTCTACTCATCGCAATGCCTACCATATATGTGTGACCCTCTAGCCCCCAATATCGAAATGGGCCGTGAGTCATACCGTCGAACTCCTTCTAACTCGGTGAATTATTATCTCTGTAATAATTCACTCGACTCATCGACTACGGACGTACTAGGCCACTCTGCCAGTAGTCCCAGTGACGATCTGAGGGAATCCAATCCATTGGACTGTCGTCGTCTCCGTTACCATGTACCTATAGTCCCTCATCCATCCAATATCCGGAGACCATATATCGAGCATGGTATTGTCGGACCCATACGGTTTCTACCGAAGTCTCGCTCTAATCGGATTCTCCCAGGAGAACTCTTTTCTCTCAACCCGGAATGACCCGGCCGGGGATTTGTCTCCGAGCAAAAAACACATGGGATATTCCTCTCATGACGCCGAGAGTGGATGATCCTCTATCGACACTCAATAGCCCTCGAAGGTCGACTACCACTCCCAATGACCAACAGACTAGATCCGGGACAGCCAAACCTATAAGTCCGGTATCAAAGAGTGGAGCACTCATACAGACATCCTTGGTGTCTCAAGTCTAAGGACCAGATACACCCATGGA
Organism: Musa schizocarpa; assembly: GCA_900464855.2. Taxonomy (NCBI): domain Eukaryota; kingdom Viridiplantae; phylum Streptophyta; class Magnoliopsida; order Zingiberales; family Musaceae; genus Musa; species Musa schizocarpa. Next base: position 32,234,052 of record LS990921.1, read on the forward strand.
CTACGGAATCATTTGTCGACAATAAGGCATCATCAACCATCCAAAGATTCCGTAAAGCGGATCAATCGATGAACTCATTCTCCAACGAGCACATCATCAGTATCCCTAGTGTCCCTACACGAGCAAACTATATGAGACACGGTGCATCCATCATATGGACGGGTATACAAAGACACCAATCTATCCGGTTATCACGATGTCCCTCTCGAGTAACCTATGACCGGATTATTTAGGATATGTGTTTAAAGGTGAATCGATCTCATTATCGTGATCTCATCACGATCCGATTCTCATTGCACAAATCCAAGGACATCACAATATATATATGCATTTATCCAATAGTTATAAAGTGATATACGCCAAAATATAATAAGCAAAAAGATTCTCAGATCAAGTCACACGTGCCATCACTCACGTGATTGGCTTCTTGGGCACCTATGACTAGCAATCTCCCACTTGACCTAAAGCCAATCACCTATATGTCCGATCTCCATGGACTCTCGTGGACGCTTCAAAGACAACCGAGACAACGACTTTGTCGATTGGATCTGCAATGTTATCTTCGGATGGAACTCTTTCCATCTGCTACATCTCCTCGGGTTACGATCTCTCTTATAAGTTTGGAACCTCCTCGTAACACTTCGATGAGACCGGGTTCCCTTATTTGAGTAATCACCCCATAGTTGTCGCAATATAAGGAAGTCGACTTGTCGCTATCTCAGATCGACTCCCAAATCTGTGATGAACTTCTTCACCCAAACTCCCTCCTTTGCTGCGATCGATGATGCAGCAATGTACTCTCGCCTCGTGGTCGAGTCAAGAGTGGTATCTTGCTTGGAACTCTTCCAAAGACACCGCTCCTCCATTCAAGGTGTACACATACCCCGAATTCGACTTGCTATCATCGACATCGGTGAAAACTTGAGTCGGTGTAGCCTTTAACCTTAAGGCTATTACCTCCATATACTAGTAAAAGATCCTTAGTCCTTCTCAAGTACTTAAGGATACACTTTCTCGCTTTTAGTGCTTCAAGCTTGGATCCACTGACACCGCCAGTGACACTCAGAGCATGCGCTATATTAGGCCTAGTACATAGCATGGCATACATGATAGACCATATTCTTTGAGGCATAAGGTATCGTATCCATGTTAGCCCTTTCTTCCGAGTCTTTGGGGACATATTAGTAGAAAAGCGATATCCCATGTCTCATCCAGTATGAGACCCTCTTGGAATTTTCCATGCCAAACCTTTTGACAATAGTTTCTATGTACTGGTGGGACAAGCCAAGCATCCTCTTGGATCTATCTCTATAGATTCTAATCCCCAAGATATAAGATGCTTCCCCTAAGTCCTTCATGGAGAAGTGTCTAGATAACCAAGCCTTTATTGTGGATAGCATTCCTATGTCATTCCCAATGATGAGGATGTCATCCACATATAACACCAAAAGGTGATAGCTCCCACTTACCTTTCAGTATACACAAGGCTCATCTTCGTTTTAACGAAGTCATAAGATCCGATTGCCTCATCAAATCTTATGTTCCACTTCGGAAGCTTGCTTTAGTCCATAAATGGATCTAAGCAACCTACACACCTTTATCCGGCAGTTCTTGGACACGAATCCCTCGGGTTGCATCATATACACCTCCTCCTCGAGGTTCCCGTTGAGGAATGCAGTTTTCACATCCATCTGCCAGATCTCATAATCATAGTGTGCTGCAATAGCCAATAGAATTTGATGGATTTTAGCATTGCACTGGGTGAGAAAGTTTAGGTCAGTAGTCAACACCTTGCCTTTGACGATACCCCTTAGCCACTAGCCTTGCTTTATAGGTCTCTACCTTTCCATCTACTCCGATCTTTTCTTAAAGATCCACTTGCAACCGATGGGTACAATACCTTCGGGCGTATCAACTAGGTTCCAAACCTTATTGGAGTACATAGAATCCATCTCAGAATTCATGGCTTCTTTCCACTTCTCGGAGTCTATACTCATAATAGCCTCCTCGTAGGTCTGAGGATCAATATCCTCTACATCCTCTGCTCTAATATGTCCCACATATCTTTCAGGAGGATAGGATACTCTATCAGACCTGCGTAAAGTTGATACTTGTGTATTAGGTACCTGAATAGACTCGGGCTGTAGAGTGGTGCTTGAGCTTGGTTCTCCAACCTCGCTCAATTCTATCATTCTCCCACTTATTGAATCTCGTATTTTGATGATGAAACCACCTGATATGTGTTTATAATTTAAACTGCATTTTGAGTGATGCAGGTCTACTCGATCAAAATTAGACAGTTAACGCAGGAGGAATTGACGTTGCACCGGAGGAGATCACGTTAGGATATTGGACGGCGAGAAAGGCTTGGACGTCGGGCATCGGGCTAAGGAGAGCGGAATTGCACCAAGGATGCTCGGGGTTGCGGAGGTCAACGCCCGATTGGGCAACAAGCCGCAAGAGAGGACGATCGTTGAAGAATCGGACGAAATGCCAACCAATGGCGTGCAACAACGGAATGTCGATTCAGCGTTGTAATAACCGTCTAGATCGAGTAGAGTTTTGGCTTGCATGTGCAGGATTAACCACGATAACGATGAAGACATAAAGCGAAACAAAGTGCGGAGTCAAGCACGAAGAATTCATTGGGAGTTCAAGAGTTCGACGGAAGTCCGAAGGATCGTCGGGAACGCCTTGGGAACTAGCCCGAGAATGAGTAGGGAGCTTCTTGAAGGGTTTTTTGGAAGCTTCGCCAGGAAGGTTCGTGGGAAGTTCGCAGAGTTTGCCGAGAAAGATCGAGACTTGCCGAAGAAGCTCGTTGGAACTCGCCAAGATCAAATCGTGAAGTTTAAGAGCTTGCTTGGGGAGTCCATGAGAATGGATTCCAGAGTTTATCGGGAAGACCGCCGAAAGTTCGCAGGAAGCTTCAAGAAGAAGTCTTGACTTATGGACTTTGTAATAGCTTATATAATGTCTTTAAAATTCATAGATAGCATGTTAATTAGGGTTAGGATTAGGTATTAATCCTATAACCCAAGTAGGGGCCTATAACATCTTGTAGAGGAAAAAACATCTTGTAGGAGGTGGGTGAAAAAACATGTAGTGGGGTGAAAACATCAGAGGCGGGGGCATCGCTGGGCTGGGGTGGCATCAGCACCAAGACTAACGCTGGCGGTGGCACCACAAAGATCGGGAACCCAAAGAGGATTTGAATTTTGGAGCCCAAATTTTGGAGCCCAAATTTGAATCCTCTTGAGGCCTATAAATACCCCTCAAATCTCACCGAGAACACAACCTTTTTGAGCAGTAAGAGTTTGAGAGAAAGATCTTAGAAAAGTGTTAGCTTGCTTTCTTTTCAATTTGCTAGTGTTCACCTCATCTCTTCTAAAAAATCTGTAAGAGAGTGAACCGCTTGTAAAGAGTTGTAAGAGGGTATTTACCCTTCCATTTCAAGAGACTTGCTAGTGGAAGGTGGGAGCCTCATCGAAGAGGGGCCTCCTGCAAGTGGAGTAGGTCATTTTGACCGAACCACTCTAAAATCACAGTGATCCTTGGTTTGCATTTCATTATTGCTATTTACATTTTTTTGCAAACCTTCTTATATGCTTTAGTTCCTCATTACTTTTGCTGTGCATATTTAAGAATACGCTTTCAAGATTAAGCTTGTCAAGTTCCGCTCTTATCATATTTAAAGATTTTTTTAAAAACCGAAGTTTTAATCCGCTGCACTAATTCACCCCCCCCCCTCTTAGTGCTGCCTCGATCCTAACACTGGTATCGAGCCCACGGTTTTCTACTTTGGTTTAACACCCAAATAGAAATGGCTCTTTATGGCTTTCAAGAGGGCTTATCGGTTTTTTCCCACCGTTGTTTAACGGATTGGACTACACTTATTGGAAAACTCGAATGAGAGTTTTCTTGATTTCTATGAATTTGGATTTATGGAATATTGTTGAAAACGGTTTTCAACTTCCCTCTAAACCGAGGAACGAATGGTCGGATTTGGAGAAGAAGTATTTTTCTTTAAACATAAAGGCTATGAATGCCTTATTTTGCGCTTTTGGAAAAAATGAGTTTAATCGGATTTCTACGCATAAACGGCTTTTCGATATTTGGCTTAACACTTGAAATCACGCATGAGGGAACTAGTAGAGTCAAAGACTCGAAAGTTAACATTTTATTGCATGATTTTGAGCTTTTTCAAATGCAACCAAGCGAGACTATAGGCGACATGTACACCGTTTCACGGATGTCGTCAATAATCTAAGAGTTCTTGGTAAATCTTTTTTCGAATTTTGATCTCATAAGCAAGATCTTAAGATCCCTTCCCAAAAGATGGGATTCTAAAATAAATTAAATACAAGAAACAAAAGATTTAAATATTTTTCTACTTGAAGAACTTATCGGCTCATTGATGACATATGAAATGGTGCGCAATGCACATGATGAACACAATGAACACTTGAACCACCTTCCAAAGAATAGGAAGGATTTTGAACTCCGGACAAATGAATACCACTTGAGCGATGACTCAAGTGATGAGGACAATGATGAACTTGAACTTCGAACACTAACTCTTAATAAGTTCATTAAACAAAAATCTAAAATGAACAATGATGAACTTGAACGGAGGAAGAGGCTAAAGAAAAGGAAGGCACCCAAGGATGAATCAAGAACTTCCAAAGGTGAAACGGCGAATTGGGCTTTGATGGGCTTCGACCACAAGGTAAGTAACTCAACCCTCATGAATTATTTTGAAATTACTTGATGTTTTCCATGATGTATTTTCTCTTTTCTTTTGAATATTTATTTTTCTTGAAAATTGTATGTTTTATGTTATTAGAATAAAATGTTAGATTTAAATAATCATATATATGTGCTTGAGAAGCAAGAATGTGTCTTTTGATGATTTCCATATTAACTTTCAATGATGATGCATGGTTTTTATATGGAAGGCTTAATGATATTTTTTTTCAAACCTTGTCTTTGGTTTTCAAACATGATGTATGTTTTTGACATAAGAACAAAACTTGAGCATGCTCATATAAAGTCAATCACATAAATTAAAACTAAAGAAGTTTTAGTTATCTATAAGAATCATTCAAAATTATGTTCAATGAAACCATTGCATAATGATGTAATGAAAATATTAAACATTTTGAAACCATGTTTTAGTATTATGCATATCTAAGAAATATTGATGTGACAAATTGAATAAGTTGAAAATAAATGATGATTTTTCTCTTGAATATAACTTGTGATATTTTTTATATAAATCATCATTTTAATTTCTTGACATTCGATACATGAGATTTTATTATAAATCAAAATTTCTCATTAATCGATCTTCTATGATTTTACTTGATATTCTCTTGAGAGGAGATTTTCTAAATGAATCATAATTTTTCCTTGTGAGTTCTTGGAGTTATTACTTTATTTTTCTTTTAAAACAAGATCTCTTCTTTGTATTCCTATGATTTTTCTTGATATTTTATTTAAAGAAGATATTTACTATATGAATCATGTCTTTTGGTATTTAAATGATTTTATCCTTCATGACATGATTTCTTTGTATTTATGGCTTCCATGGCTTGAAATGTTTTGGTATAATGCATGCAATGATGAAATATTCATAAAGTTAAAATGATGTATGCAATACTTATGATAATGATGTACATGATGTATTTATTGCATATGATGTGTGTTTGGTATCATGATCAACATGTTGATAAATGCTTAAAAATTTTAATGTTTGAGTATAATGTATGATATGCTTATTAATGATGATTGATTTATTTTTCAGTATCGTGCATGAAAAATAAGGTTATTGAAATTGTGTATATTTTAATTTGAATATATAATGATGCACAAATAAGAATGATACTTACCTTTGTCATAATATGAAAAGTGATATAAGGGTCTTCCTTCTTTTTTTGACAATGACAAAGGGGGGGAGCAAAAAATTTCTAGCGTGGACATCATGAAAAGAGGCAAACTAACTAGCTTGCACAATTCAAGATGAAAGCAAAAAATTGCACTTCTCAAAGAGAAGATGCAAATGTAACATTTGCCAAATTGTTTGCTTGCCTCATGTAAAATATTATCTCTTGCTAGTTTGGCATTTTTGCTAGCTTGTATGTTGCAAAACTTATCACTTTTTCAAACATTTTGCTAGCTTACACTTTGCAAAGAAAGCAAAAATGACACTTCTAGAAGAAAGAGCTTGTTATTTTGAACATCACAAGCTTGCCTATCTTAAGAAACAAAAATTGCAAAAGTGCTATCTTGCTTATCTCAAAAAGCAAAACTTGCAATTTGCACATTGCAATAGGAAGCAAGAATCATGAGCTTACACAAGAAAGCTATCTTACATTTGCTTTCGAAATTTTTGCTAGCTTTATATTGTGAAACTTACATATCGTAAACATTGCTAACTTGTAGTCTAAAGAGAAGCAAAAAGTTGCTATCTCAAAAGAAGCAAATGTGCTATCTTGCCTATCTCAAGAAGCAAAACTTGCAATTTGCACATTGCAATAGGAAGCAAGAATCATGAGCTTACACAAGAAAGCTATCTTACATTTGCTTTCGAAATTTTTGCTAGCTTGTATATTGTGAAACTTACATATCGTAAACATTGCTAGCTTGTAATCTAAAGAGAAGCAAAAAGTTGCTATCTCAAAAGAAACAAATGTGCTATCTTGCCTATCTTAAAAGGCAAAAATGGTAACTTGCACACCTAGCAAAACTTGACAAATTTGCATATTTCAAGAAGCAAGAGTTGCTTTCTTGAATATCTCAATATTGCTAGCTTGCATGATGTAGAACTTACTATCTTGAACATTACCAAAAGTGCTATCTTGTATCTTTGTAAAACTTGCATATCTAAAACTTGATAGCTTGAATGTCCTAAGCATGATGCATTACTTGCTAAATTTTCTAGCTTCAAAACTGCATGATGATAAAACTTAATATTATGTTTTTCATGCAATGAGTTGAACTTATATTACCAACACAAAGAATAGTTGTACTTCTCCTTTTTGTTGATGACAAAGGGGGAGAAGTATGTTGATGACATGATATGCATAAGTTTATGCATATGTTCATGATGATGTGTTGCAAGTATTCATGATGAATATTGCAATGACTTGAATTCTTCTTGAATTCAAGGTTCTATCAATATGGCATATTGATAGGGGGAGTTGTTTAAACTCCAGGAGTTAAGGTTAACTCCGTCATCAAGTGGTTGTCATCATCAAAAAGGGGGAGATTGTTGAATCTTGTATTTTGATGATGAAACCACCTGATATGTGTTTATAATTTAAACTGCATTTTGAGTGATGCAGGTCTACTCGATCAGAATTAGACAGTTAACGCAGGAGGAATTGACGTTATGCGGAGGAGATCACGCGTCGGGGATATTGGACGGCGAAGAAGGCTTGGACGTCGGGCATCGGAGCTAAGGAGGCGGAATTGCACCAAGGATATCGGGTTGCGGAGGTCAACCGTCGATTGGGCAACAAGCCGCAAGAGAGGACGATCTTGTTGAAGAATCGGACCCAAACGCCAACCAATGACGTGCGGCAACGGAATGTCGATTCGCGTTGTAATAACTGTCTAGATCGAGTAGAGTTTTGGCTTGCATGTGCGGGATTAACTACGATAACGATGAAGACATAAAGCGAAACAAAGTGCGGAGTCAAAGCACGAAGAATTCATTGGGAGTTCAAGAGTTCGACGGAAGTCCGAAGGATCGTCGGGAACATTCGCCGGAACTATTTGAGAATGAGTAGGGAGCTTGTTAGAAGGGTTTTTGGAAGCTCGCCGGAAGGTTCGTGGGAAGTTCGTAGAGTTTGCCGAGAAAGATCGGAGACTTGCCGAAGAAGCTCGTTGGAACTCGCCAAGATCAAATCGTGAAGTTTAAGAGCTTGCCGGGAGTCCATGAGAATGGATTAGAGAGTTTATCGGAAGACCGAAAGTTCAGTAGGAAGCTTCGCCGAAGAAGTCTTGACTTATGGACTTTGTAATAGCTTATATAATGTCTTTAAAATTCGTAGTTAGCATGTTAATTAGGGTTAGGATTAGGTATTAATCCTATAACCCAAGTAGGGGCCTATAACATCAGAGTTTTTAAAAAACATCAGTGGGGTGGGTCAAAACATCGTAGTGGGTGAAACATCAGAGGCGGTGGCACCGCCAAGACGCTGGCGGTGGCACCGCCAAAGATCTGGAACCCAAAGAGGATTTGAATTTTGGAGCCCAAATTTTGGAGCCCAAATTTGAATCCTCGAGGCCTATAAATACCCCTCAAATCTCGGTGAGAACACAACCTTTTGAGCAAGCAAGAGTTTGAGAGAAAGATCTTAGAAAAGTGTTAGCTTGCTTTCTTTTCAATTTGCTAGTGTTCACCTCATCTCTTTCTCGAAAATCTGTAAGAGAGTGAACCGCTTTGTAAAGAGTTGTAAGAGGGGTATTTACCCTTCCATTTCAAGAGACTTGCTAGTGGAAGGTGGGAGCCTCATCGAAGAGGGGCCTCATAAAAGTGGAGTAGGTCATTTGTAGAACCACTCTAAAATCGGCGTGATCCTTGGTTTGCATTTCATTATTGCTATTTACATTTTTGCAAACCTTCTTATATGCTTTAGTTCCTCATTACTTTTGCTGTGCATATTTAAGAATACGCTTTCAAGATTAAGCTTGTCAAGTTCCGCTCTTATCATACGAAAGATTTTTTAAAAACCGAAGTTTTAATCCGCTGCACTAATTCACCCCCCCCTCTTAGTGCTGCTCCGATCCTAACACCACTGTCTCCGTCAAGAATGTGTTCCTTCTCAAGGAACACTGCTCTCTTAGCTACAAAGACCTTTTTGTCCTCGAGATGATAGAAATAATACCCACAAGTTTCCTTGGGGTATCCCACAAATTTGCATCGCTCTGTCCTTGTTTCTAACTTATCGGGGTTGTGTCTTCTAACATGTAAGGGGGCAGCCCCAGATCTTAACAACCTTAAGATCAGACTTCTTCCTTTCCATATCTCATATGGTGTAGACACTACCGACTTAGTTGGAACTCTGTTCGAGAAGGTAAGTCTGCGGTTTCTAGGGCATATCCCGAGAATGAGATGGGTAGGTCGTGAAACTCATCATGGACCGTACCATATCTAATAATGTACGATTTCTCCTTTCGGAGACACCATTGAGCTCGGGTGTATAAGGAGGTGTCCATTGGGATAATATCCCATGGTCCTTGAGGAACCGAGTAAACTCTGTACTTAAGTATTCACCTCCTCGATCCGATCGAAGAGTTTTGATACTCTTTCCACCGGTTCTCCACCTCATTCTTATACTCTCTGAATTTCTCAAAGGCCTCAGACTTGTACTTCATTAAGTACACATATCCATACCTTAAGAAATCATCAGTAAATGTAATGAAATAGGAGTAACCTCCAATGGCATGAGTTGACATGGGTCCACATACATCACTATGTATGAGTTCCAACAACTCATTGGCTCTCTCTCCAGTTCTACTAAATGGAGATTTGGTCGGTTTTCCACGAATGCAAGGCTCACAAGTTGTATATGACACATAGTCGAATGGATCTAGATATCCATCATTTAACAACTTTTGAATCCTTCTTTCATGGATGTGACCTAGCCTACAATGCCACAAGTATGCACTGTTCAACTCATCTCGTTTCCTTTTGGACATATTTACATTCATGATATGTGGAGTGGTGTCTAACATAAATAAACCATTATACAATGTTCCTTTCGTGATGATCTTATCATCTAATAATATTGAACAACCATTGTTCTCAAAAACAAATTTATATCCACTAACTGTTAAACATGAAATGGAGATAATGTTTTTGATAATAGAAGGAACAAAATAACATGCATCTAATGCAATAAAAAAAGCTCCACTAGGCGGATGTAGGGCGACCTCGCCAACAGCCTAATACAAACAACTTTTGCTCCATTACCCATCTTGAGGTCCATCTCGCCTCTCAGTAGTCTCCTAGGTCTTGCCGAACCTGCAACGAATTGCATATATGATAAGCACTACCGGTATCCAATACCCATGTGTTATCATAAGAGTCCGACAAATGGAGACCTGATCATGAATGTACCAAGCTTCATCAAGCTTTTTTGTTTCACCCTTTCTGCAAGGTACTCTTTGCGGTTTCTCTTCCAATGCCTATCTTTACCATAGTGGAAGCAATGGCCTTTGTCCTTTCTTTGGGTCTTTCTTAGCAACCTTTGCTTTACCTTGTTTGCCCTTGCCCTTTCCCTTCTTAAGGGACCTTTTCGCTTTCCTTTTTCTTTCTGGTCTCACCGAGTGTAGAGAACTGGCTTCTCTTTCTTAACAGTACTCTCTACCTCCCTCAACATATTGAGGAGCTCTGGGAGAGTCACCTCAAGCTTGTTCATATTAAAATTCATTATGAACTGTGAAAAGGAATCTGGTAGGGACTGAAGCACAATGTCCACACACAAGTTATCCTCTATGACCATTCCTAGACCTGTGAGTTTCTCTATCCACTCAATCATCTTTAGGACATGGTTACGAACCGTGTCCCCTCAGTCATCCTAAGCGGAAAAGGCTCTTGGATATCTCATATCGTTGAGTCCTTCCCTGTTCCTTAAACAATTTTTGGACATGTAGGAGAATGGATCGCATCCATCTTTTCATGTTGTCTCTGTAACTCTGGAGTCATAGAGCCCAACATATAGCACTGAGCAAGAGTGGAGTCATCAATGTACTTCACGTAGCGAGCGATCTCATCCTCGCTTGCCCCTTCTTCGGGCGTAGGCATCACTGTATCAAGGACGTACATGATTTTCTCCGCTGTGAGAACAATTCTCAAGTTACGGATTGGTTGGACTAGTAAGGCGGTTGACATCAAGTATGCCACGTAAGGGATTTGAAAGCGACATTTTCTGAAAATAAAGATGTAGCAGAAATGAATAACATGCAGATTTTGCAAGAAATAAACTATCAAGATATGGACTTCTATCTTAATATGCTCCCACTATTTTACTAACGAGTCACGCGACACCCTCAAAGACCGTGAAACGGAAGTCTCTAGAGACTTCTAGTGGGGATCGGGGATCCAATCGCGTCTTAGAGTAACCTCGAGGGACTCGACCAATCACACTAAGCCTAAAAGGTAGGCAACTCTTGCCGATCACAACTCCTTGTGATTCCCGTCTGTTCGGCCTCCAGAATCACCATGGCCTCGAGGGACTCGACCAACCATGATGCTCGGTTAAGTCAACACCTTCGTTACAAGATGAGTCTGATTTGATGATATACCCTCGAGGGACTCGACCAAGCATACCATGTCCTCAGGTCGTCGGTGACATCTCTATGTCGTAAACAAGATAGCGAATCGCGATATAGGTGAGTCTCGAGGGACTCGACCAACTCAACCTACACCGGGAATCTGTTCCTACTCATAACGATGGAAGGCCACGTGGGTCAATCTAATTGCCTTACGTTTACCGACTTAATATTATCGAGAGATGTTTCTATAATTTGGTCTCCTAATATGACATGTCACACATATACATATTTAATATATATCTACACATCGATGCAAATATATATACATATCTAGTATATGTATAAGCAATCACATCGGATGATCATGGACCACAACCTAATATGATTAGGCCCGAGCCCAGAGGGGCCTAATCACTCACATCAAGATCTATGTGTGCAACGGTGCATCTCCATGCCCTTGTGATCGTCCATCTTGTCCTCGTCGGTTTTCGCCGACATCTTGATGCATCTCCATGCATCGCGATCGTCCGATCTCGTGGGTCCCCTTATCGCATCCACGCCCCTCCATTTCGCGCCTCCTCATGTGATTACAACTTAATCATAGGCACGCAGGCCCGACAATAAACGAGAAATATAATGGAGGTTTGCAGACCTCAATAATAATAATCACAAGTACACACATCACACGGTCCATGATCATCCGTCCACACATCATATATCACATGTATAAATAATCATCATCATGTAGGACTACTAGATAATAATAAAAAATAATAATCAACTAAACCTTTTAATTAATTAATATTTTTATGAAATCAGGGACATGTAGGGAATTTCTCAATTCCTAAGGGTATTTTCGTAATTTTGACAAAAGACAGAAACTGGAATTTTTCAAATTCCGAGGGGCAAAATTGTCTTTTTCTCAGAAAACCCTAATGCCCTTTCGCTGTTGCCGCCGCCGCCACCCCTTTGGCGGGGCTTCAGGCGGCAGGGCGGGGCCGCGCCCCTTCGGCCTGGCGGGCAAGACGCCGTGGCGGCGTCTGCATTTGCAGTGGGCGCCATGCCGCCGCCGCCCGCTGGCAGTTCTGCCCGGCGGGCAACGCCATAGCGGTGCTGCCCCTGCAGGTTGGCCCTGGGCGCCGCCCTCTCATGGGCGGTCTTTATCCGCCAGCCAAAGCCAATGTGGGGGGGGGTTTCGCCGGGGAGCGTGGCGGTAGGCGTCGCTGCCCTGCAGCGGCAGGCGCCGCTGCCCTGGCGGGCTCTGCCCGTGGGTTGCTAGCCCCGCCGGCAGCAAAGCCTATCAAGCGAAGCAAGCCGGCCGGCCGCAGACAAGACCCGCCTACGCCGCTGCATGGCCAGCTTTTGCACGACGCAGATCGAGGGCAGCAACTGTTGCTGCCTTTTTCGCTTTTTCGGCCAACGATTTTGACGTCAAAATTCTTCCTAAACACAACACACGCCAGTTCAAAACCAATCATTTGCACGAACAACCCGGCTCGATACCTTTGTTGGGAAATCATGGGGCGACATCATACGCGCGCGCGGAAGAACAAGAAAACAAAAATCCCCGATTCCTAAAAATATGTTCGTCGCCGTGCGAAGATTGGTGCGCAAAAATCTGCAAAACACAAAACTGCGTATAGAGATTGTGTTACCTAGGGAGATCGTATATCCATGTTTCCTTACAGATCCTTAGGAGAGGGTGAAGGAGGTCAAGCGTCCTCCTCTCTAGCGGTGATCCACACAGTAGGGTTGCGATGACCCTCCTCAAAACTCCAGGCCTCTGAGGTGGAGAGGGAGAGGAGAATAGGAAAGGCAAGCAAAGACTCTAGCCTATGAGGCTGTGAATCCCTCCTATTTATAGAGATCTCATGTCAAACCCTAATGGGTCCTTCCCTAGTGGGTATTGGATCTGCATCCAATAAGACAAGGGGCTCACGGATATCTCATATCCAACCTCTACTCATCGCAATGCCTACCATATGTGTGTGACCCTCTAGGCCCAATATCGAGCTGGCCGTGAGTCATACCCGTCGAACTCCTTCTAACTCGGTGGAATTATTATCTCTGTAATAATTCACTTTCGACTCATCGACTTCACGGACGTACTAGGCCACTACGCCAGTAGTCCCCGACGATCTGGGGAATCCAATCCATTGGACTGTCGTCCTCGATTACCATGTACCTATAGTCCCTCATCCATCTAATATCCCGCAGACCGTGATATCGAGCATGGTGTTGTCGGACCCATACGGTTTCTACTCGAAGTCTCGCTCTAATCGGATTCTCCGGAGAACTCTTTTCTCTCAACCCGAATGACCCTGGCCAAGGATTTGTCCGAGCAAGAACACATGGGATATTCCTCTCATGACGCCGAGAGTGGATGATCCTCTATCGACACTCAATAGCCCTCGAAGGTGGACTACCACTCCCAATGACCAACCGTACTAGATGCGGGACAGCCAAACCTATAAGTCGGTATCAAAGAGTGGAGCACTCATCTGGGGACATCTTTGGTGTCTCAAGTCTAAGGACCGGATACACTATGGACTCACGGAATCATTTGTCGACAATAAGGCATCATCAACCATCCAAGCATTCCGTAAGCGGATCAATCAATGAACTCATTCTCCAATGAGCACACATGCATCGTATCCCTAGTGTCCCTACACGAAGCGACTATGAGACCAGTTTGCATCCATCATATGGACGGGTATCAAAGACACCGATCCTATCCGGTTATCACGATGTCCCTCTCGAGTAACCTATGACCGGGATTATTTAGGATATGTGTTTAAAGGTGAATCGATCTCATTATCGTGATCTCATTACGATCCGATTCTCATTGCACAAATCCAAGGACATCACAATATATATATGCATTTATGCAATAGTTATAAAGTGATATACGCCAAAATATAATAAGCAAAAAGATTCTGTATCAAGTCACACTTGCCATCACTCACGTGATTGGCTTGCTGGGCACCTATGACTAGCAAATTCTTAATCTATCATCTCATCCTCTTGACACTTCTTTTAGAACAAACAAAATAAAAAAGAGAAGGAAAAACATATTTATAAGGTCTCGGGTCTTGATCTTGCGAGTGGCATTGAGATGGACCAAAACACGTTGATGTTACTACGATGAATGACACGTTGTTACGGTGAGATGGACCAAAACATGTTGATGTTACTATTATGAATAACATTGGTGAACATTTACGTCGTGGTCAAGATGTTAGCGCGGTTCAGTCCGATTTCAAATGCACAAGGTTATCTATAGGAAACTCGAGTGAAAGAAGTGGGCGTTGGGTTAGGTTAAGCTGTGGGCCTCATCACCTACTGCTTTGTTGCTAGGCTCTTACACTAAGGTCGAGGTCGGGAGGGAGATTTCTCGACTCGATCCCTCTGAAGTTTAAGTTAGAGAGAGTTTGGTGTTCAAAGTCCCCCTCTTATTGGTCAAAGGGCTGACTTTTATACCTACGATCGGGTAGTCAGTTGTACGCGGTCCTTTAATGACTGTCGACTCCTCAGGAGGATGGCTTGTACTCTGTAGATGAGTGTCGATCGACCTATACGAGTCAGCACGGTGCGGCGTCGTTCAGAGTTTTGCAGAACGACTCTAGGGTGTCCAACATCGTGTGGCATCACTCGAGTTGATGTCGTCCCGAGTTTTATGGAATGGCTTTGGGGCGTCTAGGGCGGACCTGTATGGCGTCGAATAATGCAAAGTTCACGTGGTCACTTTGTCTAGGTCTGAGGCATCACTTTGCGTCAGCCCAGAGGTCCTTTGTCAATTGTCACATGGATGGTGCCAAAATATGTCTAGGAACTACGAAGTAGTGGCCTAGTACATCCACAATTGATGAGTCGAGTGAATTATTATGGGGATAATAATTCACTGAGCCAAAAAGAGTTTTGACAAATATGACTCACATTTGCTAAAATTCATCCGAATACTATTGGCTATTGCAACACACTATGATTATGAATTTAGCAGATAGACATGAAAATCACATTCCTCAATGACAATCTCAAGAATAAGGTGTATATAATATAGCCTTAGGGATTCGTGTCCAAGGATTGCCCATATAAGGTGTGTAGTTTGCTTAGGTCCATTTATGGACTAAAGCAAGCTTCCCGAAGTTGAAACATAAAATTTGATAAGGCAATCAGATCTTATAACTTCGTTAAGAATGAAGATGAGCCTTATGTGTATAGGAATGTAGGTGGGAGCGTTATCACCTTCTTAGTGTTATATGTAGATGACATCCTGATCATTGAGAATGATGTAGGAATACTATCTACAATAAAGGCTTGGTTATCTAGACACTTCTCTATGAAGGACTTAGGGGAAACATCATATATCTTGGGCATTCAGATATATAGAGATAGATCTAAGAGGATGCTTGGCTTATCTCAGCCTAGATACATAGACACCATTGTCAAAAGGTTTGATATTAAAAATTCCAAGAGATGTCTCATACCGATTAGACATGAGATATCACTTTTTATGAGTATATCCCCAAAGACTCCTGAAGAAAGGGTGAACATGGATAGGATACCCTTTGCCTCAGTGATAGGGTCTATCATGTATGTCATGCTATGTACCAGGACTGATATAGTATATGCTTTGAGTGTCACGAGCAAGTTGTTGAATCTCGGATTTTGATGATGAAGTCAATTGTCATTTGTTGTCTAATCTATGTGTTGAGATAAGTGTGCAGGATTAACTACGATGAAAGTTAGACATGCAGCAGGAGTTGCGCCGGAGTCAAGACAATGATCACGTTGGGAGTTCGAGAGTTCGACGGAAGTTCGGACGGTCGTCGGAGGTTCTGCGGGAACAAATCTGAGAAGTCTAGGAGCTTGCCAAAAGAAGCTCATCGGAACTAGCCAAGTGGATCGTCGCAAGTCAAGGAGTTTGCCGGAAGTCCATAGGAGCATCACCGAGGGTTCATCAGATGATCGACGGAAGTTCGCCGGAAACTCGTCGGAAGAAGCGATTGACGCACCGGAGCATGCTGCAGAAATTGTCTTAGGATTTATCATAGTTAGCATAATGATTAAGTTGGAAATGGGAGGTGATCCCATTAGCTTAATCTTGGGGCAATTGGGCCCCTGAAAAACCCAAATTGGGCCGAATGGATTTACCCATTCGGACCCTGATTGCTGTGGGAGGTGCAACCACCCAAGCCAGGAGGTAGCACCGCCTGGGCTAAGTCTCCCAGGGAGACTGGGCGGTGCAACTGCCCCAGCCAGGAGGTAGCACCGCCTGGGCTCAGTCTTCGAGCGAGACTGGGCGGTGCAACCTCCCCTATCAGGAGGTAGCACCGCATAAGCTCAGTCTTCGAGCTTTAGCAGGCGGTGCAACCGCCCTAGTCAAGAGGTGCAACCGCCTGAGCTCGGTCTTTGAGCTCTGGCAGAGAGGTGCAACCGCCCCTGACAGAGGTGGCACCACCCAGAGGCTCAGTCTTCGAGCTCTGCCAGGCGGTGCAACCGCCCTAGTCAGGAGGTGCAACCGCCTGATCCCGGAATTCCGGGAATTGACAGGTTTGAGCTCCAAATTTGAACTGGGTTGGGGCCTATAAATACCCCACCCATTCAGCACTGAATCAGAATGACTAACACTCGAAATCTTGATCTTTTTATATGATTCTTAGAGCTCAAAATTGTTGTTAAGGCCAAAAGTTCTCCTCCCTCTGTTCTTCAAAGTTCTGAGTTGTAAAGAGAGGAGAGAAAATTTCTGTAAGGGTTGTCTCCTAAGCATGTCAAAAGGAGTGAAACTGTAAAAGGGTGGTTGGCCTTCGCCTATTGAAGGAAGGCCTCTAGTTGACGTCGGTGACCTCGTCGGTGGAGGAAGCCAAAAGTGGAGTAGGTCAAGATTGACCGAACCACTCTAAATCTCGGTTTGCATTTACTTTGAGCAAATTATCTTTACTACAAACCTCCTCTGAAGCTTACTGCTTTCTGCGCATATACGATCGGGTTTCAAGCTTTGCACTTTCCGAATCAGCGTTTAGACGTAAATCTGCTTTTTCGTACGATCATCATATTTCAGATTACGTTTACGTTTTGATTTTTACCATAACTGCAAACTGCCTTTATACCCTTGCTTAAACAACATCTCGCCTAATCAAGTGATTTACGAATCAGCATTTAGACGTAAATCAGTTTCTTCGTACGAACGTCGTATTTTAGTTTGCGCTTATATTCTGGTTTTCATCATAACTGCAAATTGCCTTCATAGATTGACTTTAACATCATCTTGCTTGATCTTAAGTTAAAGTAATCTTAGAGTCGGCTTTCAAATAGAAATCATTTTTATCGTTCGAACGCAGTTTCGTTTTAATCGCAGAAAGTTTTCCGCTGCACTAATTCACCCCCCCCCCCTCTTAGTGCTCTTGATCCTAACAATTGGTATCAGAGCGGGGTTAACTCTCTAACGGATTAAAACCCAAGAGAGATGGCATACGCTGGAAACCAAGAGGGCCATTCTATTACACGTCCACCCATGTTCAGTGGGACGGACTACACCTATTGGAAGACCCGAATGAGGATCTTTCTTATTTCTATGGATTTTGAACTTTGGAATCTTGTCGAAAATGGATTTTCGAAGTCTTCTCTTCCAATGATCAATTGGAATGAATTGGAGAAGAAGGCTTTCGCTCTTAATGCAAAGGCTATGAATGCCTTATTTTGTGCACTTGATAAAAACGAGTTTAACCGTGTTTCAACTTGTGAAACCGCATTTGATATTTGGCACACACTCAAAGTGACTCACGAAGGCACAAGTATAGTGAAAGAGTCAAAAATCAATCTTCTGTTACATTCTTTCGAACTTTTCCGGATGAAACCGAGTGAAACCATTGGCGACATGTTTACCCATTTCACGGATGTAGTCAACGGTCTAAAAGGACTCGGAAAAAGTTTTTCGGATTTTGAGCTCGTAAATAAGATTCTAAGATCCCTTCCTAAGAGTTGGGATCCTAAAGTCACTACTATTCAAGAGGCAAAAGATCTACGCAACTTCCCTCTTGAAGAACTAATCGGGTCATTAATGACCTACGAGATGACTTGTAAAGCTCATGAAGAGCAAGAAGACATCCTTCCAAAGAACAGGAAGGATATGGCACTTAAAACTTCAGAAGGCCACTTGAGAGAAAACTCAAGTGTTGAGGACTGTGATGATGACTTAGCACTTCTAACAAGAAAATTTAAAAAATTCTTTAAAAGAAACAAGTTTAAGAATGACACAAAAAAAAAAACTTGAACCCAAGAAGGACCAAGTTATTTGCTATGAGTGCAAAAAGCCGGGACACTATAAGAGTGATTGTCCCCAAGCCAAGAAAAGAACAACCAAGAAGAAGGCGCTCAAAGCAACATGGGATGATTCGAGCGCATCCGAAGAAGAGGAGTCCAACACCGAGCAAGTTGCTCATTACGCCTTAATGGCCATCGGAGATGAGGTAACAAATTTAATTGATGCAGATTTACCTTATCATGAATTATTAAATGCTTTCCATGAATTATTTGATGAATGTAAAATAATTAGTAGAAAATATAAATTGCTAAAAAAGGAGCATGATAGTCTTATTTGTAATTTCGATAAGTTAAAAGCTGAACATCATGATAGTTTAAGCTCATGTATAAAATGCCATGATCTAGAAACTCTCCAAAAGGAAAACTTGCTACTTAAGGACACCTTGAAGAAATTCGAGGTTGGTAGCAAGTCATTAAACATGATCCTTGCAAACAAGGGTCACGTTCCCAAAAGAAGTGGAATTGGATTTGTGAGAAGTCCTCACCAAAATCCAACCACATTCATAAAAGGCCCCATCTTACATGTTCGACATCAAAACAAATGCAACTTTTATTGCAAATCTGGACACAAGACGCATTATTGTCCATTCAAGAAAATTAGTCCAAACAAATTGATCTGGGTTCCTAAAGGAACCATGATAAATTCTATGCAACATGAAAGACAATGTAGATCTATTTGTGAGGCACCCAAAAGCAAATGGGTACCTAAAAATCATCCTTTCTTGTAGAAAACTAAACCATCGCAAGCTAGGAGCAAGAGATGGTACCTTGATAGTGGATGCTCAAGTCATATTACCGGAGATCCATCTCAATTCTCTAAGCTCACTAGCATAGACGAAGGCTATGTCACCTTCGGAGACAACAACAAGGGTAAAATCATTGGCAAAGGAACCATAGGTAACAAATCCAACTTCTTTATTGAAGATGTTTTGTCAGTTGATGGTTTAAAGCATAACCTCTTGAGCATTAGTCAATTATGTGATAAAGAATATATTGTCAGATTTGAATCTAATGCTTGCATCATTGAAAAACCACACAAAAACATATCTATGATTGCATTGAAACAAAATAACGTATACACTATTGACATCAATGATTTGTGTAATGAAATGTGTTTTTCTGTTTTGAATGAGGATGCTTGGATATGGCATAGAAGATTAGGTCATGCTAGCATGAAACTAATCACTCAAATATCATCTAAAGAACTTGTAAAAGGAATTCCTCATATCAAGTTCATCAAAGATAATATATGTGATGCTTGCCAATTAGGTAAACAAATTAAGGGTAGTTTCAAATCGAAGAATCAAATAAGCACCTCGAGGCCATTGATCCATATGGACTTGTTCGGACCAATCTTCACATCAAGCCTAGGAGGTAGCAAATACGCCTTCGTCATTGTGGATGACTATAGCAGATACACATGGACTTACTTCTTAAAATAGAAAAGTGAATGTCTTAGATATTTTACCAAGTTTTGTAAACTTTTTCAAAATGAGAAAGGTTCTATGATTTCGTCAATTAGAAGTGATCATGGTGGTGAATTTCAAAACCATGATTTTCAGGAATTTTGTGAACTCAATGGATACAACCATAATTTCTCTACTACTAGAAATCCTCAACAAAATGGAGTAGTAGAAAGAAAAAATCAAAATTTACAAGAAATGACAAGAACCATGTTGAATGAACACAACCTACCCAAATATTTTTGGGCTGAAGCCGTAAATACTGCATGCTACATTTTGAATAGAGTTCTAGTAAGACCCCTACTAACCAAAACTCCCTATGAGTTATGGAACAACAAAAAACCCAATGTTTCATATTTTAAAGTTTTTGGGTGTAAGTGTTTTATCTTGAATGAAAAGGATAACTTAGGAAAATTTGATGCTAAATCCGATGAAGGAATCTTTCTTGGTTATTCTTCAGTTTCTAAAGCCTTTCGTATCTTCAATAAAAGAACTTTAATTATTGAAGAATCCATTCATGTTGTTTTCAATGAGATTTCCGAAATCAGGAAAAATGATTTTGATGATGATGTTAATTTTGATTCCTTGAATTTAAATGAAACCGCTTCTCCAACTAGCAACTTGGATGCATCTACTCCCGAAACATCCTTACCCAAGGATTGGAAGTATGTAGATGCTCATCCCAAGGAGCTAATCTTAGGAGACACGTCAAAGGGGGTTCAAACATGATCTTCTCTTAACAATTTTTGTGCGAACGCCGCCTTTCTCTCCCAAATTGAACCCAAATGTGTTGATGAAGCCATGAAAGTTGATTCATGGATTATCACAATGCAAGATGAATTGAATCAATTTGAGAGAAATGAGGTGTGGAAGATTGTTCCTAGGCCAAATGACCATTTAGTTATTGGTACTAAATGGGTCTTCAGAAACAAGCAAGATGAAAATGGTATCGTGGTTAGAAACAAGGCTAGATTAGTGGCCAAAGGTTTCAACCAAGAAGAAAGTATCGATTACGAAGAAACCTTCGCTCCTGTGGCTCGATTGGAAGCCATAAGGATGCTCCTTGCCTACGCTAGTAGTAATAATTTTAAGTTGTTTCAAATCGATGTTAAAAGCGCTTTTCTAAATGGCTTTATTTCCGAAGAAGTTTATGTTGAACAACCTCCTGGATTTGAAAATAATAGCCTCCCTAATCATGTGTTTAGATTAACTAAAGCTCTCTATGGTTTAAAACAAGCCCCAAGGGCTTGGTATGAGAGACTTAGTTCTTTTCTTATCGAAAATAATTTCACAAAAGGAAAGGTTGATACAACATTGTTCATCAAGAATTTTGAAAATAATTTTCTCATAGTTCAGATTTATGTTGATGATATTATCTTTGGCTCTACAAATGAATCTCTTTGTGAATCTTTTGCTAAAACTATGAGTCTTAAATTCGAAATGAGCTTAATGGGAGAATTAACATTCTTCTTAGGCTTACAAATCAAACAACTAAGCAATGTCATCTTTATTAGTCAAACTAAATATGCTATGAATTTATTAAAAAAGTTTAATATGAACAACTCAAAGGCTATTAACACTCCTATGAGCACCTCCACTAAGTTAGAAATTGATGAAAGTGGAGAAAGCTTCAATAAAAAAACTTATAGGGGTATGATAGGAAGTTTACTTTACCTCACTGCAACCAGACCAGACATCATGTTCAGTGTAGGACTTTGTGCTAGATTTCAATCAAACCCTAAGATATCTCATCTCAAAGCAGTTAAAAGAATACTTAGATATCTTAATGGTACCACAAATCTAGGATTATGGTATCCAAAATCAGAGAATTTTGAGTTAATTGCTTATGCTGATGTGGACTTTGCTAGCTGTAGACTAGATAGAAAAACCACATCAGGATCATGTCAATTTTTAGGACATGCCCTTGTTTCCTGGTCATCTAAGAAACAAAACTCGATTGCACTATCAACAACCGAAGCTGAATA
This sequence comes from Musa schizocarpa, assembly GCA_900464855.2. Classification (NCBI taxonomy): domain Eukaryota; kingdom Viridiplantae; phylum Streptophyta; class Magnoliopsida; order Zingiberales; family Musaceae; genus Musa; species Musa schizocarpa. Next base: position 32,256,106 of record LS990921.1, read on the forward strand.
TTTTGCAGCAAGTGCATGCTGTGCACAAGTTGTATGGATGAAAAACACCTTAGAAGATTACAAAGTTAATCTTAAAAATATTCCCATTAAATGTGATAACACAAGTGCAATATGCTTAACTAAAAATCCTATACAACACTCAAGAACAAAACATATTGATATTAGACATCACTTTATACGAGATCATGTTACTAATCATGACGTAACCATAGAGTTCATTGATACTAAACATCAACTAGCTGTGATTTTTACAAAACATCTAAGTGAAGAATAATTTGATTTCATAAGAAGAGAATTAGGAATGTTGATGTGTCCGAATTGATAAACTAGTTAAAATTATTTTTCGGACTTTATTGAATGATCAAATCACTTGATTGCCATTACATAACATGTGTTGAAATATTTTGTCTTCATGATTGTATTTGAAAATCTGTAGCATAGTCTTGTCCGAATGCATGAAAGAGTTCATCTCATTTTCAGATTCGCTTAACAATTGGAATGCTAAAAATCAAATTTTCTCATACACTCTTATGAAAAATATTTTTTTGAAATGGATTTGATGAAATGATTCCTGCTTATGAATTCCATCTTGAAATATGGATGATAGTATTTTTACTTGCAAAAAGCTGTTTCAAACACATATCTTGACTCAAAGTAAACTCACAAATAGTTGGAATCACAAATGACTTTCCTCCTTCATGCACAAAGGATTATAACAAAAAAAAAAAGGAGAAGAAGTATTCAAAGCAATCTACGTATCATGCCTTCCTTTATATGCTTGATAACTTGCTTATATTGTTTTCCTGGTATCACAACTACCATGCTTTTTGTTGATGACAAAGGGGGAGAAATATATGAATTGATGCTATAAATACTAATGCTATGATTATGCCATGCTTGCATCACCAAGAGATATGCTATAATTTGCATTATGCCTTGAGTTGATATCTTACCATGTGAAGAAATGCAACACTTGCTAAAATATTTGAAATGTGTACATCATGTAATGATATCAAAATCTCACTTCACAGCTTTACATGTTGATATCTTACAATATGATGAATTGTTACTATTACCATCATTCAAACTTGTAATGTAAAATCAGAAAATGAATGTCAAGCCTTGACATCATCTTGAGAGAGATACATCATGATGGGAATCATGATGGGAGTATTGATAAGTTCAAATGATCTAACTTATCAATATGTCGCTTGAATTCTTAGGTCTTGAATTCAAGAATGACTTATCTCAAGTATGGTATATAGACAGGGGGAGTTAAGGTTAACTCCATTATCAATTGATTGTCATCATCAAAAAGGGGGAGATTGTTGAATCTCGGATTTTGATGATGAAGTCAATTGTCATTTGTTGTCTAATCTATGTGTTGAGATAAGTGTGCAGGATTAACTACGATGAAAGTTAGACATGCAGCAGGAGTTGCGCCGGAGTCAAGACAATGATCACGTTGGGAGTTCGAGAGTTCGACGGAAGTTCGGACGGTCGTCGGAGGTTCTGCGGGAACAAATCCGAGAAGTCCAGGAGCTTGCCAAAAGAAGCTCGTCGGAACTCGCCAAGTGGATCGTCGCAAGTCCAGGAGTTTGCCGGAAGTCCACAGGAGCATCACCGAGGGTTCATCGGATGATCGACGGAAGTTCGCCGGAAACTCGCCGGAAGAAGCGATTGACGCACCGGAGCATGCTGCAGAAATTGTCTTAGGATTTATCGTAGTTAGCACAATGATTAAGTTGGAAATGGGAGGTGATCCCATTAGCTTAATCTTGGGGCAACTGGGCTCCTGAAAAACCTAAATTGGGCCGAATGGATCTATCCATTCGGACTCTGATTGCTGTGGGAGGTGCAACCGCCCAAGCCAGGAGGTAGCACCGCCTGGGCTAAGTCTCCCAGGGAGACTGGGTGGTGCAACCGCCCCAGCCAGGAGGTAGCACCACTTGGGCTCAGTTTCCGAGCGAGACTGGGCGGTGCAACCTCCCTTGTCAGGAGGTAGCACCGCTGAGCTCAGTCTTCGAGCTCTAGCAGGTGGTGCAACCGCCCTAGTCAAGAGGTGCAACCGCCTGAGCTCGGTCATCGAGCTCTGGCAGAGAGGTGCAATTGCCCTAGTCAGGAGGTGCAACCGCTTGATCCCGGAATTCCAGGAATTGACAGTTTTGAGCTCCAAATTTGAACTGGGTTGGGGCCTATAAATACCCCACCCATTCCTCACTGAAAGCACACGACTAACACTCGAAATCTTGATCTTTTTCTGTGATTCTTAGAGCTCAAAATTATTATTAAGGCCAAAAGTTCTCCTCCCTCTATTCTTCAAAGTTCTGAGTTGTAAAGAGAGGAGAGAAAATTTCTGTAAGGGTTGTCTCCTAAGCCCGTCAAAAGGAGTGAAACTGTAAAAGGGTGGTTGGCCTTCGCCTATTGAAAGAAGGCCTCTAGTTGACGTCGGTGACCTCGTCGGTGGAGGAAGCCAAAAGTGGAGTAGGTCAAGATTGACCGAACCACTCTAAATCTCGGTTTGCATTTACTTTGAGCAAATTATCTTTACTACAAACCTCCTCTGAAGCTTACTGCTTTCTGCTTTCTGTGCATATACGATCGGGTTTCAAGCTTTGCACTTTCCGAATCAGCGTTTAGACGTAAATCTGTTTTTTCGTACGATCATCATATTTCAGATTACGTTTACGTTTTGATTTTTACCATAACTTCAAACTGCCTTTATACCCTTGCTTAAACAGCATTTTGCCTAATCAAGTGATTTACGAATCAGCATTTAGACGTAAATTAGTTTCTTTGTACGAACGTCGTATTTCAGTTTGCGCTTATATTCTGGTTTTCATCATAACTGCAAACTGCCTTCATAGATTGACTTTAACATCATCTTGCTTGATCTTAAGTTAAAGTAATCTTAGAGTCGGCTTTGAAACAGAAATCGCTTTTATCGTTCGAACGTAGTTTCATTTTAATCGCAGAAAGTTTTCCGCTGCACTAATTCACCCCCCCCCCTCTTAGTGCTCTTGATCATAACATGTACTCCACCTTTGTGGTCGAGTCAGCAGTAGTATCTTGCTTGGAACTCTTCCAGCAAACTGCTCTTCCATTCAGGATATACACATACCCCGAATTAGACTTGTTATCATCGACATCAGACTGAAAACTCGAGTCTGTGTAACTTGCAAACTTGAGGCTACTACCTTCATATACCAGTAAAAGATCTTTAGTCCTTTTTAAGTATTTAAGGATATACTTTACTGCTTTCTAGTGCTCCAAGCCTAGATCCGCCTGATACTTGTGTTAGGAACAAGAGCACTAAGAGGGGGGGGGGGGGTGAATTAGTGCAGCGGAAAACTTTCTGCGATTAAAACGAAACTGCGTTCGAACGATAAAAACAATTTCTGTTTGAAAGCTGACTCTAAGATTACTTTAACTTAAGATCAAGTAAGATGATGTTAAAGTCAATCTATGAAGGCAGTTTGCAGTTATTATGAAAACCAGAATATAAGCGCAAACTGAAATACGACGTTCGTACGAAGAAACTGATTTACGTCTAAATGCTGATTCGTAAATCACTTGATTAGGCGAGATGCTATTTAAGCAAGGGTATAAAGGCAGTTTGCAGTTATGGTAAAAATCAAAACGTAAACGTAATATGAAATATGATGATCGTACGAAAAAGCAGATTTACATCTAAACGCTGATTCAGAAAGTGCAAAGCTTGAAACCCGATCGTATATACGCAGAAAGCAGTAAGCTTCAGAGGAGGTTTGCAGTAAAGATAATTTGCTCAAAGTAAATGCAAACCGAGATTTAGAGTGGTTCGATCAATCTTGACCTACTCCACTTTTGGCTTCCTCCATCGACGAGGTCACCAACGTCAACTAGAGGCCTTCCTTCAATAGGCGAAGGCCAATCACCCTTTTACAGTGTCACTCCTTTTGACGGGCTTAGGAGACAACCTTTACAGAAATTTTCTTCCTCTCTTTACAACTCAGAACTTTGAAGAACAGAGGGAGGAGAACTTTTGACCTTAACAACAATTTTGAGTTCTAAGAATCACAGAAAAAGATCAAGATTTCGAGTGTTAGTCGTGTGCTTTCAGTGAGGAATGGGTGGGGTATTTATAGGCCCCAACCCAGTTCAAATTTGGAGCTCAAAATCGTCAATTCCTCGAATTCGGGATCGCTGGTTGCACCTCCCGATCGGGGGTTGGTTGCACCTCTGCCAGAGCTCAAGACCGAAGCTCAAAGCGGTTCACCTCTTGATCTGGGGCGGTTGCACCGCCGGAGCTTGAAGATCGAGCTCAGCGGTGCTACCTCCTCGACATGGGAGGTTGCACCGCCCGCCTCGCCGGAGATCGAGCGTGTGGTGCTACCTCTGGTGGGGCGGTTGCACTGCCCCGCCTCCTCCTGGAAACATAGACCGGTGGTGCTACCTCCTGTCTTGGGCGTTGCACCTCCCATTAAGAATCGTGGTCCGAATGGTAGATCCATTCGCCCAATTTGGGTTTTGGGGGGCCCAATTGCCCCAAGATTAAGCTAATGGGATCACCTCCCATTTCCAACTTAATCATTGTGCTAACTACGATAAATCCTAAGACAATTTTTCTACAGCATGCTCGTGCGTCAATCGCTTTTTCTGGCGAAGTTTCGGTGAACTTCCGTCGATCATCCGATGAACCCTCGGTGATGCTTCTGTGGACTTCGACAAACTCCTGGACTTGCGACGACATCCACTTTGGCGAAGTTCGACGAAGCTTCTTTTGACAAGCTCCTAGACTTTCGGATTTGTTCCCACAAGATTCCTCCTGACGACCTCAACTTCCGTCAACTCTCGAACTCCCAACATGATCAATGTCTTGACTCGCGCAACTCTTGCTGCATGTCTAACTTTCATCATAGTTAATCCTGCACACTTATCTCAACACATAAATTAGACAAAAAAATGACATTGACTTCATCATCAAAATTGAGATTCAACAATCTCCCCTTTTTTTGATGATGACAATCAATTGATAATGGAGTTAACCTTAACTCCCCCTGTCTATATGCCATACTTGAGATAAGTCATTCTTGAATTCAAGACCTAAGAATTCAAGCGACATATTGATAAGTTAAATCATTTGAACTTATCAATACTCCCATCATAATTCCCATCATGATGTATCTCTCTAAAGATGATGTCTAGGCTTGACATTCATTTTCAGATTTTACATTACAAGTTTGAATGATGGTAATAGTAACAATTCATCATATTGTAAGATATCAACATGTAAAGCTGTGAAGTAAGATTTTGATATCATTACATGATGTGCACATTTCAAATATTTTAGCAAGTGTTGCATTTCTTCACGTGGTAAGATATCAACTCAAGGCATAATGCAAATTATAGCATATCTCTTGGTGATGCAATCATGGCATAATCATAGCATCAGTGTTTATAGCATCAATTCATATATTTCTCCCCCTTTGTCATCAACAAAAAGCATGGTAGTTGTGATACCAGGAAAACAATATAAGCAAGTTATCAAGCATATAAAGGAAGGCATGATACGTAGATTGCTTTGAATACTTCTTCCCCCCTTTTTTTTTTGTTATAATCCTTTGTGCATGAAGGAGGAAAGCCATTTGTGATTCCAACTATTTGTGAGTTTACTTTGAGTCAAGATATGTGTTTGAAACTACTTTTTGTAAGTAAAAATACTATCATCCATATTTCAAGATGAAATTCATAAGCAGGAATCATTTCATCAAATCCATTTCAAAAAAATATTTTTCATAAGAGTGTATGAGAAAATTTGATTTTTAGCATTCCAACTGTTAAGCAAATCTGAAAATGAGATGAACTCTTTCATGCATTCAGACAAGACTATGCTACAGATTTTCAAATACAATCATGAAGACAAAACATTTCAACACATGTTATGTAATGGCAATCAAGTGATTTGATCATTCAATAAAGTCCGAAAAATAATTTTAACTAGTTTATCCATTCGGACACATCAACATTCCTAATTCTCTTCTTATGAAATCAAATTGTTCTTCACTTAGAGGTTTTGTAAAAATCACAGCTAGTTGATGTTTAGTATCAATGAACTCTATGGTTACGTCATGATTAGTAACATGATCTCGTATAAAGTGATGTCTAATATCAATATGTTTTGTTCTTGAGTGTTGTATAGGATTCTTAGTTAAGCATATTGCACTTGTGTTATCACATTTAATGAGAATATTTTTAAGATTAACTTTGTAATCTTCTAAGGTGTTTTTCATCCATACAACTTGTGCATAGCATGCACTTGCTGCAATATATTCAGCTTCGGTTGTTGATAGTGCAACCGAGTTTTGTTTCTTAGATGACCAGGAAACAAGGGCATGTCCTAAAAATTGACATTATCCTGATGTGCTTTTTCTATCTAGTCTACAGCCAGCTAAGTCCGCATCAGCATAAGCAATTAACTCAAAATTCTCTGATTTTAGGTACCATAATCCTAGATTTGTGGTACCATTAAGATATCTAAGTATTCTTTTAACTGCTTTGAGATGAGATATCTTAGAGTTTGATTGAAATCTAGCACAAAGTCCTACATTGAACATGATGTCTGGTCTGGTTGCAGTGAGGTAAAGTAAACTTCCTATCATACCCCTATAAGTTTTTTGATTGAAGCTTTCTCCACTTTCATCAATTTCTAACTTAGTGGAGGTGCTCAAAGGAGTGTTAATAGCCTTTGAGTTGTTCATATTAAACTTTTTTAATAAATTCATAGCATATTTAGTTTGACTAATAAAGATGCCATTGCTTAGTTGTTTGATTTGTAAGCCTAAGAAGAATGTTAATTCTCCCATTAAGCTCATTTCAAATTCAAGACTCATAGTTTTAGCAAAAGATTCACAAAGAGATTCATTCGTAGAGCCAAAGATAATATCATCAACATAAATATGAACTATAAGAAAATTATTTTCAAAATTCTTGATGAACAATGTAGTATCAACCTTGCCTTTTGTGAAATTATTTTCGATAAGAAAAGAACTAAGTCTCTCATACCAAGCCCTTGGGGCTTGTTTTAAACCATAGAGAGCTTTAGTTAATCTAAACACATGATTAGGGAGGCTATTATTTTTAAATCCAGGAGGTTGTTCAACATAAACTTCTTCGGAAATAAAGCCATTTAGAAAAGCGCTTTTAACATCCATTTGAAACAACTTAAAATTATTACTACTAGCGTAGGCAAGGAGCATCCTTATGGCTTCCAATCGAGCCACAGGAGCGAAGGTTTCTTCGTAATCGATACTTTCTTCTTGGTTGAAACCTTTGGCCACTAATCTAGCCTTGTTTCTAACCACGATACCATTTTCATCTTGCTTGTTTCTGAAGACCCATTTAGTACCAATAACTAAATGGTCATTTGGCCTAGGAACAATCTTCCACACCTCATTTCTCTCAAATTGATTCAATTCATCTTGCATTGCGATAATCCATGAATCAACTTTCATGGCTTCATCAACACATTTGGGTTCAATTTGGGAGAGAAAGGCGGCGTTCGCACAAAAATTTTTAATAGAAGATCGTGTTTGAACCCCCTTTAACGTGTCTCCTAAGATTAGCTCCTTGGGATGAGCATTTACATACTTCCAATCCTTAGGTAAGGATGTTTCGGGAGTGGATGCATCCAAGTTGCTAGTTGGAGAAGGGGTTTCATTTAAATTCAAGGAATCAAAATTAACATCATCATCAAAATCATTTTTCCTGATTTCGGAAATCTCATTGAAAACAACATGAATGGATTCTTCGATAATTAAAGTTCTTTTATTGAAGATACGAAAGACTTTAGAAACTGAAGAATAACCAAGAAAGATTCCTTCATCGGATTTAGCATCAAATTTTCCTAAGTTATCCTTTTCATTCAAGATAAAACACTTACACCCAAAGACTTTAAAATATGAAACATTGGGTTTTTTGTTGTTCCATAACTCATAGGGAGTTTTGGTTAGTAGGGGTTTTATTAGAACTCTATTCAAAATGTAGCATGCAGTATTTATGACCGGCCCAAAAATATTTGGGTAGGTTGTGTTCATTCAACATGGTTCTTGCCATTTCTTGTAAATTTCGATTTTTTCTTTCTACTACTCTATTTTGTTGAGGATTTCTAGGAGTAGAGAAATTATGGTTGTATCCATTGAGTTCATAAAATTCCTGGAAATCATGGTTTTGAAATTCACCACCATGATCACTTCTAATTGACGAAATCATAGAACCTTTCTCATTTTGAAAAAGTTTACAAAACTTGGTAAAATATCTAAGGTATTCACTTTTCTGTTTTAAGAAGTAAGTCCATGTGTATCTGCTATAGTCATCCACAATAATGAAGGCGTATTTGCTACCTGCTAGGCTTGATGTGGAGATTGGTCCGAACAAGTCCATATGGATCAATTGTAAGGGCCTAGAGGTGCTTATTTGATTCTTAGATTTGAAACTACCCTTAATTTGTTTACATAATTGGCAAGCATCACATATATTATCTTTGATGAACTTGATATGAGGAATTCCTTTTACAAGTTCTTTAGATGATATTTGAGTGATTAGTTTCATGCTAGCATGACCTAATCTTCTATGCCATATCCAAGCATCCTTATTCAAAACAGAAAAACACATTTCATTACACAAATCATTGATGTCAATAGTGTATACGTTATTTTGTTTCAATGCAATCATAGATATGTTTTTGTGTGGTTTTTCAATGATGCAAGCATTAGATTCAAATCTGACAATATATTCTTTATCACATAATTGACTAATGCTCAAGAGGTTATGCTTTAAACCATCAACTAACAAAACATCTTCAATAAAGAAGTTGGATTTGTTACCTATGGTTCCTTTGCTAATGATTTTACCCTTGTTGTTATCTCCGAAGGTAGCATAGCCTTCGTCTATGCTAGTGAGCTTAGAGAATTGAGATGGATCTCCGGTCATATGCCTTAAGCATCTACTATCAAGGTACCATCTCTTGCTCCTAGATTGCGATGGTTTAGTTTTCTACAAGAAAGGATGATTTTTAGGTACCCATTTGCTTTTGGGTGCCTCACAAATAGATCTACATTGTCTATCATGTTGCATAGAATTTATCATGGTTCCTTTAGGAACCCAGATCAATTTGTTTGGACTAATTTTCTTGAATGGACAATAATGCGTCTTGTGTCCAGATTTGTAACAAAAGTTGCATTTGTTTTGATGTCGAACATGTAAGATAGGGCCTTTTATGAAGGTGGTTGGATTTTGGTGAGGACTTCTCACAAATCCAATTCCACTTCTTTTGGGAACGTGACCCTTGTTTGCAAGGATCATGTTTAATGACTTGCTACCAACCTCGAATTTCTTCAAGGTGTCCTTAAGTAGCAAGTTTTCCTTTTGGAGAGTTTCTAGATCATGGCATTTTATGCATGAGCTTAAACTATCATGATGTTCAACTTTTAACTTATCGAAATTACAAATAAGACTATCATGCTCCTTTTTTAGTAATTTATATTTTCTACTAATTGTCTTACATTCATCAAATAATTCATGGAAAGCATTTAATAATTCATGATAAGGTAAATCTGCATCAATTAAATTTGTTACCTCATCTCCGATGGCCATTAAGGTGTAATGAGCAACTTGCTCGGTGTTGGACTCCTCTTCTTCGGATGCGCTCGAATCATCCCATGTTGCTTTGAGCGCCTTCTTCTTTGATGTTCTCTTCTTGGCTTGGGGATAATCACTCTTGTAGTGTCCCGACTTTTTGCACTCATAGCAAATAACTTGGTCCTTCTTGGGTTCAAGTTTATTTTTTGCGTCATTCTTAAACTTGTTTCTTTTAAAGAATTTTTTAAATTTTCTTGTTAGGATCCCAACTCTTAGGAAGGGATCTTAGAATCTTATTTACGAGCTCAAAATCCGAAAAACTTTTTCCGAGTCCATTTAGACCGTTGACGACATCCGTGAAACGGGTAAACATGTCGCCAATGGTTTCACTCAGTTTCATCCGGAAAAGTTCGAAAGAATGTAACAGAAGATTGATTTTTGACTCTTTCACTCTACTTGTGCCTTCGTGAGTCACTTCGAGTGTGTGCCAAATATCAAATGCGGTTTCACAAGTTGAAACATGGTTAAACTCATTTTTATCAAGTGCACAAAATAAGGCATTCATAGCCTTTGCATTAAGAGCGAAAGCCTTCTTCTCTAATTCATTCCAATCGATCATTGGAAGAGAAGACTTTGAAAATCCGTTTTCGACAAGATTCCAAAGTTCAAAATCCATGGAAATAAGAAAGATCCTCATTCGGGTCTTCCAATAGGTGTAGTCCGTCCCACGGAACATGGGTGGACGTGTAATAGAATGGCCCTCTTGGTTTCCGGCGTATGCCATCTCTCTTGGGTTTTAATCCGTTAGAGAGTTAACCCCGCTCTGATACCAATTGTTAGGATCAAGAGCACCAAGAGGGGTGAATTAGTGCAGCGGAAAACTTTCTGCGATTAAAACGAAACTGCGTTCGAACGATAAAAACAATTTCTGTTTGAAAGCCGACTCTAAGATTACTTTAAATTAAGATCAAGCAAGATGATGTTAAAGTCAATCTATGAAGGCAGTTTGCAGTTATGATGAAAACCAGAATATAAGCGCAAACTGAAATACGACGTTCGTACGAAGAAACTGATTTACGTCTAAATGCTGATTCGTAAATCACTTGATTAGGCGAGATGCTGTTTAAGCAAGGGTATAAAGGCAGTTTGCAGTTATAGTAAAAATCAAAACGTAAACGTAATCTGAAATATGATGATCGTACGAAAAAGCAGATTTACGTCTAAACACTGATTCGGAAAGTGCAAAGCTTGAAACCCGATCGTATATGCGCAGAAAGCAGTAAGCTTCAGAGGAGGTTTGCAGTAAAGATAATTTGCTCAAAGTAAATGCAAACCTAGATTTAGAGTGGTTCGGTCAATCTTGACCTACTCCACTTTTGGCTTCCTCCACCGACGAGGTCACCGACGTCAACTAGAGGCCTTCCTTCAATAGGCGAAGGCCAACCACCCTTTTACAGTTTCACTCCTTTTGACGGGCTTAGGAGACAACCCTTACAAAAATTTTCTCTCCTCTCTGTACAACTCAGAACTTTGATGAACAGAGGGAGGAGAACTTTTGGCCTTAACAATAATTTTGAGCTCTAAGAAACACAGAAAAAGATCAAGATTTCGAGTGTTAGTCATATGCTTTCAGTGAGGAATGGGTGGGGTATTTATAGGCCCCAACCCAGTTCAAATTTGGAGCTCAAAACTATCAATTCCCGGAATTCCGGGATCAGGTGGTTGCACCTCCTGACTAGGGCGGTTGCACCTCTCTGCCAGAGCTCGAAGACCGAGCTCAGGCGGTTGCACCTCTTGACTGGGGTGGTTGCACCGCCTGCCAGAGCTCGAAGACTGAGCTCAGGCGGTGCTACCTCCTGACAGGGGAGGTTGCATCGCCCAATCTCGCTCGGAGATTGAGCCCAGGCGGTGCTACCTCCTGGCTGGGGCGGTTGCACCTCCCAGTCTCCCTGGGAGACTTAGCCCAGGTGGTGCTACCTCCTGGCTTGGGCGGTTGCACCTCCCACAACAATCAGGGTCCGAATGGGTAGATCCATTCGGCCCAATTTGGGTTTTTCAGGGGCCCAATTGCCCCAAGATTAAGCTAATGGGATCACCTCCCATTTCTAACTTAATCATTATGCTAACTACGATAAATCCTAAGACAATTTCTGCAGCATGCTCCGGTGCGTTAATTGATCCTTCCGGCGGGTTTCCGGCGAACTTCCGTCGATCATCCGATGAACCCTCGGTGATGCTCCTGCGGAGTTCCGGCAAACTCTTGGACTTGCGACGATCCACTTGGCGAGTTCCGACGAGCTTCTTTTGGCAAGCTCTTGGACTTCTCGGATTTGTTCCCGCAGAACCTCCGACGACCGTCCGAACTTCCGTCGAACTCTCGAACACCCAACGTAATCATTGTCTTGACTCCGGTGCAACTCCTGCTGCATGTCTAACTTTCATCGTAGTTAATCCTGCACACTTATCTCAACACATAGATTAGACAACAAATGACAATTGACTTCATCATCAAAATCCGAGATTCAACAGTACATTGCTGCAGCAGAGGCAATAAATGAGGGAGTTTGGATGAAGAAGTTCATCACAGATCTAGGAGTCGTGCTGGGTAGCGAGGAGTCGATTCCCTTATATTGTGACAACAATGGGGCAATTACTCAAGCGAAGTAACCCATGTCTCATCATAAGTCTAAGCACATTCTGAGGAGGTTCCACTTGATCAGAGAGATCGTGACCCGAGGAGATGTAGTAGTGGAAAGTGTTTTAAATGAGAGTTTTATATAATGATGTCTATGGATCTTTGCAATGAGAATCGGATCGTGATGAGATCACGATGATGAGACTGATTTACTTTTAAATAGAGACCCTAAATAATCCTAGTCATAGGTTACTCGAGAGGATATCGAGATAACTAAATATACTACGGACACTAGGGATACAGTGCAGGTGCTCATTGGAGAATGAGTTCACTGATTGATCCGCTCACAGAATGTTGGATGGTTGATAATGTCTTATTGTCAGACAACGATTCCGTTGTCCTAATGGTATACTTGGTCTTTAGACTTAAGACATCAAGGATATCCTGTATGAGTAGTCCACTCTTTGATACCTGACTTATAGGTTTGGTTGTTTCAGATCTAATACAACCAGTCATCGGGAGTGGTAGCTAACCTTACAAGGGATATTGTGTGTTGACAAATGATCATCTACTCTCGGTGTCGTGAGAGGAATATCCCATATGTTTTTACTCAAACAAATCCCCGGCTAGGGTCATTCGGATTAAGAGAGAAACAGTTCTCCGAGAGAATCCGATTAGAGTGAGATTCATGGAGAAACTATATGGGCCTGACAGCACCATGCTCGGTATATAGTCTTTAGGATATTTGATGGATGAGAGACTATGGGTACACTATAACTGAGGATAGATAGGTCTAAAGGATTGGATTTTCCTATATCATCTAGGGACTATGGCGTAGTGGTCTAATACGTTCGCAATCGATGAGTCGAGTGAATTATTATTGAGATAATAATTAATTGAGCCAGAAGGAGTTCTAACAGGTATGACTCACGGCTAGCTTGATATTGGGCTTAGATGGTCATACACATATGGTAGGCATTGCGACGAGTAGAGGTTCGGATATGAGATATCTGTTAGAGCCCCTATTTTATTAGATATCCAATAAGCCCCTGAATTATTGGATCCTATTGATGAGATTCAATAAGTTCTAATAAGAGATTATTGGGCAGAGACTTACTAATCTAAGAGACTTGGGTAGTTGGATGAAGATCCAGCACCCAATATGGTAGGATCCATTAGAGTTAAGTTTACAAAGGGCCTCTATAAATAGGAGGGAACTAAAGACACATAGGCTAGAGGTTCTTTTTGGCTGTCTCCTTCTATTTTCCTCTCTCCCTCTTCTCCTCACACTATTGCCCTTATTTGGGGTGTGTGGACAGCAAGATGGGACAGCCCCTTCTTGATTACGTGGTGCACGCGAGGAATAGTTTTGGGCAGTGATTTGAGAAGCATCTTCGTAGCCCTTGTCATGTGGATCACTGCTAGAGAGGAGGACAATTGACCTATTTCATCTTCTCTCACATATCTATAGGTTTTTACGGATATACGATCTCCCTAGGTAATTCTCTTATGTGTAGTTTTTTGGTTTCACAGGTTTTTGCACACCAACTTTTGCACAATGATGAAACCTTATTTTCTGCAAGAATTCTAGGGTTTTATTTTTCTGTTTGTCTACTACACATGTGATGTCACCCCAGATTTCCCAACACTTCGATTGTAGAGTTTTGCTATGGCCCTTTTGTACGCTAAGGCTCGAAGGTGCGCGTCGGTCCTTCGTTCCTTGAGAAGGTCGAGGTTGGCTCGAAGTCCATTTTCCGACGCACCTTCTTCAAAATTTTACTTGAGGGGTTGGGAAGACCACCTTAGGTGGGAGTATTGCCTCGGTCTCAAATGTCAGACTGAAGGGTGACTCTCCCGTGGTGGTCTTTGGTGTAGTGTAGGATGCCTACAGGATGCTTGGGAGTTTGTCGTCCCACGTCCCATGCGCATCGACGACCCTTCTTTTTAGCCCTTCTAGTATTGCTCGGATGATTACTTCGGCGAGGCCAATGGTTTGGGGGTGCACTACCGAGCTAAATCTTAGCTGACTTTTGTAATTTTGGCAGAACTCTTTGAATTTTGCATTGTTGAATTGAGCTCCATTATCAGTGATAAGGACCCTTGGGATGTCAAACCGGGTGATGTTGTTTTTCCAAATGAAGCTTTCAACTTGTCTTTCAGTGATACAAGCTAGGGATCTGCTTTAACTCATTTGGTGAAATAATCTATCTCGATGATAAGAAACCTTCGTTGTCTCGAAGTGAGAGAGAAAGGGCCGAGGAGGTCCATCCCCCCATTGCATAAAAGGCCATGCACAATCTATCGAAGTCAGGGGCGCTGCAGGCTGGTGATGCACCTAAGCAAGCTTCTGACATTGCAGACATCGTTGCACATAGGCGATGGTGTCCCATTGCATGGTTAGCCAGTAATAGCCTTGTCGGAGGATTTTGAAGGCTAAAGTTCAGCCACCGATATGCTCCCCGCAGATCCCCTCATGGACCTCGGCCAAAATTGTTTGAGCTTCTTCGGGATCTAGGCATTGAAGTAGGGGTTGGCTGAAGGATCTTCGGTAGAGTTGGCTATTAATTTCGTAGTACCATGCCTACGTGCGTTTGAGTCGTCGGGAGGTGGTGTGATTGGTTGGCAGCATCCCATCCCTCTTGTAGCAGAGAATCTCTTCAATCTAGCTTGAAGTGACTTCGGTTGTGGTGACGTCCTTGGTCATGATGGTCCGGAAGGGGAGCTTTTCGACCTCCAAAGGGAATTCTTCCGTTCCTCATCCCGAGGCAAGTTTTGCTAGAGCATTTGCTTGTGCGTTCTAAGCCCTGGGCACTCTTGTTATTGCGAAGTGTTGGAAGCGGTCAGTGAGCCATCGTGCCTCGACTAGGTATTTTGTCATAGTTGTGTCATGAGCTTCGTAGTTTCTGCTGACGTGGCTGACCACTAGCTGTAAGTCAGTGAAAACTTTGAATTTTGTCACTCATAGTTCCAAGGCTAGCCGGAGCCCGGATAGGAGGGCTTCATACTCAGCCTTATTATTGGTAGCTTTAAATCCAAAGCGTAGTGCATGTTCGAATAGTTGGTTGTCCGACCCTTTTAAGACAAGCCTAGATCCTCCTCGTTCTACGTTAGTCGACCCATCCACGTATAGAGTCCATCTTTGTTTGACATCTTTGCATACGTTGTCTTGGGGGGGTGGGTCGGAGGGTGGTCAGCTCCAAGACGAAATCAATGATTGATTGAGCTTTGATGGCGGTCCTCGGGGTGTTAGGATCAAGAGCACTAAGGGGAGGGGGGGTTGAATTAGTGCAGCGGAAAACTTTCGACGATTAAAGCGACATTCGTATGATAAAAGCATTTTTGATGAAAAATCGTTTCAGAAAGTTCTTCAACTTAAGATCAAGTGAAAGTATAGTTGAAGTAAAGCAACGGAAGCAGTTTGCAGTTAAGATAGAGAGCAAAATGTAAATGCAAACCGAGATTTAGAGTGGTTCGGTCAATCTTGACCTACATCCATTTTTGGCTTCCTCCTTCGATAAGGTCACCGACGTCCACTAGAGGCCTTCCTTCAATAGTTGAAGGCCAACCACCCTTTTACAACTTTACTCCTTTTGACGGGCTTAGGAGACAACCCTTACAGATTTCCACTCCTCTCTTGAATGATCAAAACATAGAAGAAAAGAGGGAGAAGAACTTATAGCCTTTTACAACATTTTTAAGCTCTCAAATTCTCAGAATAAATGTAAACTTTCGATTTTCTTTCATGCAGGACAGGGTGGGGTTTATATAGACCCTAACTGCTTTGAATTTGGAGCTCAAAAGTGTCATCTCTCGGATTTTTGGGGTCATGACGGTACCACAGCCATAACTGGGTGGTACTACCACTCAGTCTGGGTAGTACCACCACTTGGCAGAGCTCGGAGACCAAGCTCTGGCGGTACCACCGCCTGACTAGGGCGGTACCACCACCTAGCAATAATAACTACCGACGGTACCACCGCCTGACAATAATAACTATCGACGGTACCACCGCTTGACATGGGCGGTACTACCGCCCAGAATTCCTGGGAGACAGTCTCCTGGGCGGTGCCATCGCCGGCCAGGAATTCTGGGTTTGAATTGGCTGATCTATTCGGCCCAATTTAGGTCTGTTCAGGGCCCAATTGGCCCCAGATTAAGCTAATGAGATTATCTCCCAATTCTAACTTAATCTACCTGCTAACCACAACACTTAAGACATTAATGTTGCAAATCATGTTCCGGTGCGTCAATCGCTTCTTCTGGCGAGCTTTCAACGAACTTCCGGCGAACATCCGACGAACCCTCGGCGATGCTCTGGCAGACTTCCAGCAAACTCCTGGACTTGCGACGATCCTCTTGGCGAGTTCCGACGAGCTTCTTTGGCAAGCTCCTGGACTTCTCGAATTGTTCCTACAGAACCTCCGATGACCGTCCGGACTTCCGACAAACTCTCGAACCCCCAATTTGATCTTGGTCTTGACTTCGGCTCAACACCTACTGTATATCTTACTCTCATTGTAGTTAATCCTGCACACTTATCTCAACATACGTATTAAATAACCAAATGACAATTGACTTCATCATCAAAATCCGAGATTCAATAATCTCCCTCTTTTTTAGATGACAATCAATTGATGACGGAGTTAACCTTAACTCCCCCTATCTATATGCCATACTTGAGATAAGTCATTCTTGAATTCAAAACATTTGAATTCAAGAGATATATTGATATGTTAAGTTCATTTAAACTTATCAATACCCCATCATGATTCCTATTATGATGTTTCTCTTTGAAAATGATGTCAAGGCATGACATCCATTTTCAAGTTTCATATTTCAAATGTGAAAGATAGCAATCATAGCAATTCATCATATGGTAAGATGTCAACATTATAAAATTGCGATCCAAGCTCTTGATATCTTAACATAATACAAATATTTCAAATGTAAGCTCTATGTATAGCAATTCATTCTATCATAGCAATTCATCATATGGCAAGATATCAATTTGTAAAATTACGATGTAAACTTTTGATATCTCAACATAATACAAATATGGCAATCATAGCAATTATAGCAATTCTATCATCAATTTACCACATATTTCTCTGATATCTTAACATAATGCAAATATGATAATTATAGCAATTCTATCTATCATCAATTTACCATATATTTCTCCCCCTTTGTCATCAACAAAAAGGAGAATGATTTAAACATATTTCAAGCATAAGTGCGGTAATGGTTTATGTCATAGAAAGGTTCATGTCATTTTTCAATAATAAGTGATAGGATACCAATTATACAAACATTTCAAGGAAACATGACATGGAGATAGCTTTCATTATATCTTTCTTTTTATTTGTCATTATCTATTTGCATGAAGGAGGAAAGCCATTGTGAGCTTACTTAAATGAAGTTAAACAAAATGATAAGAGATTAAATCATGCTTCATTTTTATATGGATCAAGATATGCATGTGAATTAAATCCATGCAAGTGTTCATCTCAAAAGGAAATCTTCCTTCATCAAGAAGGAATTCATATGAAAGAATCATTTTATCAAATCCCTTTCTCGATTAAAAATTCAAGATAAATCTATGAGAGATGCATTTTCATATGTCAAAAATCATGGAGTATTGATATGAAATAAACTTGATATATTGATATAAAATCATTTAGGCTCATGAAAACTCCATTAAGTCCGGAAGATAAATACAAAATCATGTATTCGGACAGTATTGTTAGGATCAAGAAAGTCCAAAAATGAAATTCATGTATTCAGACAAGGTTTTGCTATAGATTTTCAAACACAACCATGAAGGTAAAACATGCTTATCATCATGAAAATTTTGCATCCAAAACACATAATTTCCAACATGTTATTAAGGCATGTAATCGTGTAAAATTCTCATCATAGTAATTAAGTGATTGATCATTGAATCAAGAAAGTCTGAAAAATAAATTTAATAAGTTCATGCATTCGGATAAAGTTTTGTAGTACTCAAAGATTAAGAATCCGATGTATGAATGAACCTTCTCAAATCACAATGAGAGTATAACATGCTCATCATGGAAACTTTTAGCACCAAGGCACAAAATTTCCATTTTTAAAGTAAACATGTTATTCAATCATATCAACTTCGTATAAAATTTTCAGCATGGAATTTAAGTGATTAAGGAAAAATCCGAAAACGAGGTTCAATCAACATTAATGTCCCTTACTTTGTAAATGCTCACCAAATAATACATCAAGTCATAGATACCAATGGTTAAATATATCAGAGCAAGTGGCATTATGATCAAGATGAGTAGCATAAAGAGTTTATAACAACATAGTTTTACAACAAGACAGGAAGCAATTGTGTCCATATTTTCTAAGTATATACATATGCTCATTCAGGTGGTGAAAAATTAAAATGCCTAAATAGAGAGTTAAATTGTCGATGAATTTGTTGTAGCTCAGATAGGATTTGATATTGGCGATGTTCAAGCCGATCTTGTCTTTGTTCAAAATAATCTATTCGAATCCCTATGTCTTTGATAGATGATGCAGGAGCTTGCTCAATTGGATGTGATTCCTCAAATGGATCAGTTGGAGGAGATTGGTTACCCGTAAAGATTGGTATTTCTGGTTCTGGTTCTGGTTGAGGGGGATCGGCTCTTCTAGGCATTCTAACCCACATACCATTTCTAAATATATATCTCATTCGACAAAGTAGATTTTTATTTATGATACTAAATCTATCTACCTTTATAACCTCTTCATCGGGTGGTATTGTTGTTGAATCTCAGATTTTGATGATGACGTCAATTGTCATTTGTTATCTAATTCATATGTTGAGATAAATGTGCATAATTAACTACAATGAAAGTAAGACATGCGGTAGGAGTTGCGCTGGAGTCAAGACTATGATCACGTTGGGAGTTCGAGAGCTCGACGAAAGTCCGGACGGTCATCGGAGGTTCTGTGGGAACAAATCCGAGAAGTCCAGGAGCTTGCCAAAAGAAGCTCGTCGAAACTCGCCAAGTAGATCGTCGCAAGTCTAGGAGTTTGCTGGAAGTCCGCAAGAGCATCACCGAGGGTTCATCGGATGATCGACCGAAGCTTGTCGGAAGCTCGTCGGAAGAAGCGATTGACGCATCGGAAGCAAGCTGTAGTAAATGTATTAAGAAATTCGTAGTTAGCATGATGATTAAGTTAGAAATAGGAGGTGATCCCATTAACTTAATCTTGGGGCAAATGGGCCCTTGACAGACCCAAATTGGGCCGAATGGATCAGCCCATTTGGACCCAGATTTCTTGGCCAGAGGTGGCACCGCTTGGGTCGGCGGTGGCACCGCCTAGGGCTCAGTCTCTGAGCTCTGGCTAGGCGGTGCAACTGCCTCTGACAGAGGTGCAACCGCCTGAGCTCGGTCTCCAAGCTTTGGTAGGAGGTGCAACTGCCCCTGACAAGCGGTGGCACCACCCAAAGGCTTAGTCTTCGAGCTCTCCAAGCGGTGCAACCACTAGACCCAGGAATTCTGGGAATTAATAATTTTGAGCTCAGAATTCAAACTGGTTTAGGGCCTATAAATACCCCACTATTTTAGCAATGAAAGAGCAACCAAAACCACTGAAATCCTGATCTTACTCTGTGATTTTTAAAGCTTAAAAGTGTTGTATGAGTTAAAAGTTCTTCTCCCTCTTTTCTTCCAAGTTCTGATCTTTCAAGAGAGGAGAGAAAATTCTGTAAGGGTTGTCTCCTAAGCCTGTCAAAAGGAGTGAAACTATAAAAGGGTGGTTGGCCTTCGCCTATTGAAGGAAGGCCTCTAGTGGACGTCGGTGACCTCGTTGGTGGAGGAAGATAGAAGTGGATGTAGGTCAAGATTGACCGAACCACTCTAAAATCGTGGTGCTCTCTAGTTTGCATTTACTTTGAGCATATTATCTTTACTACAAACCTCCTCAATAGCTTACTGCCTTCTGCGAATTTACGATCGTGTTTCAAAGTTCAGTATTTTCTGAATCGGTATTTAGACGTAAATCAGTTTTATCGTACGAACATCATATTTCAGTTTGCGCTTACATTCTGATTTTCATCATAACTGCAAACTTCCTTTATAGATTCACTTTAACTGCATCATGCTTAATCACAAGTTAAAGTGATTTACGAATTGGCTTTTCTACCAAAATCACTCTTATCGTACGAACACAATTTTAATCGTCGAAAGTTTTCCGCTGTACTAATTCACCCCCTCTTAGTGCTCTTGATCCTAACAATTGGTATCAGAGTGGCGTTAGCTCTCAAACAGATTAAAACCTAAGAGAGATGGCATACGTCGAAAACCAAGAGGGCCATTCTATTACACGTCCACCCATGTTCAATGGGACAAACTACACCTATTGGAAGACCCGAATGAGGATCTTCCTTATTTCAATGGATTTTGAACTTTGAAATCTTGTCGAAAATGGATTTTCGAAGTCTTCTCTTCTAATGATCGATTTGAATGAATTGGAGAAGAAGACTTTCACTCTCAATGCAAAGGCTATGAATGCCTTATTTTGTGCGCTTAATAAAAATGAGTTTAATCATGTTTCGGTATGTGAAACCGCTTTTGATATTTGGTATACACTCGAAGTGGCTCACGAAGGCACAAATAGAGTGAAAAAGTCAAAAATCAATCTTTTGATACACTCTTTCAAACTTTTCTGAATGAAACCGAGCGAGACTATTGGCGACATGTACACCCGTTTCACGGATGTCGTCAATGGTCTAAGGGGACTCGGCAAAAGTTTTTCGGATTTTGAGCTCATAAATAAGATTCTAAGATCTCTTCATAAGAGTTGGGACCCTAAAGTCATTGCTATTCAAGAGGCTAAAAATTTAAACAACTTTTCTCTTGAAGAACTAATCGGGTCATTAATGACCTATGAAATGACATGCAAGGCTCATGAAGAGCAAGAAGACATCTTTCCAAAGAACAGGAAGGATATGACACTTAGAACTTTAGATGACCACTTGAGAGAAAATAAGTGATGAGAACTGTGACGATGACTTGGCACTTCTAACAAGGAAATTCAAAAAATTCATTAAGAGAAACAAGTTTAAAAATGACACAAAAAATAAACTTAAACCCCAAAAGGACCAAGTTATTTGCTGAGTGCAAAAGGCCGGGACACTACAAGAGTGATTGTCCCCAAGCCAAGAAGAGAACATCAAAGAAGAAGGCGCTCAAAGCTACATGGGATGACTCGAGCGCGTCCGAAGAAGAGGAGTCCAACACCGAGCAAGTTGCTCATTACGCCTTAATGGCCATCGGAGAGGAGGTAACAAATTTAATTGATGCAGATTTATCATTTGATGAGTTATTAAATGACTTCCATGACTTATTTGATGAATGCAAGATTATTAGTAGAAAATACAAATTGCTAAAAAAGGAGCATGATAGTCTTACTTGTAATTTCGATAAGTTAAAAACTGAATATCATGATAGTTTAGGTTCTTGTATAAAATGCCATGATCTAGAAACTATCCAAAAGGAAAACTTGCTACTTAAGGACACCTTGAAGAAATTCGAGGTTGGTAGCAAGTCTTTGAACATGATCCTTTGGGTTCCTAAAGGAACCATGATAAACTCTATGCAACATGACAAACAATGTAGATCAGTTTTTGAGGCACCCAAAAGTAAATGGGTACCTAAAAATTATCTTGTCTTGTAGAAACGTAAACCATCCCAAGCTGGGAGCAAGAAATAATATCCTGCTCTTTAGATTCTCGATATTCATAACCCGAGATCCAAAAAGAACACGCGATGCTCCCTAGCCTAAATAACAAAAAGAGGATTAGAAAATTAAAATTACAAGAGCAATACAAACCTATTTGATCCCTTAGAATTGGAAACCCATGATTCTATCTTCACATATCCTCTGGATTTTCGAACCCATCAAATTGACTTATTCGTTACTTTCAAATCCAATTATATCATGAACTTACGTCTTGTAAGCAAAGTTTGTCATAGACTTGCAAAGCTTACCAACTTGGATAAACTGTCATAAACATGAATACGACATTTGAAGTAGAATATGCGCGTCACTAGATCTATCTTGATCGTGCAAAATTTCTCATCTTAAAATGAAAATTCTTACGTAATTACGTAAGTAAAGTTGACTGCTCCACAAATAAAAATTCTTCTCAAGTAAAAAATATTCAAAACAAACCACACAGCAGTCAAAACGAGTGCTCACTGCCTGCAGGTGGTGGCACGGCCCCAGCTGGCGATAGCACCGTCGGCTGTCACGGGTTGCAAGCGGTTGCACCGCCCCAGCCAGCGGTGCAACCGCCCGCAATCTTGCCCCTTTTAAACCGAGCTAGGGTCGGTGGTGGAACTGACCCCAACTCACTGTCTTCCCCTCTTTACTCTTCCAAAGCTTCTCCACCTCCATTTCTCCCCTCTTAGCATCCCAAATACTCCTCATTTCGAAGTAAAAAATCAACAAT
Organism: Musa schizocarpa; assembly: GCA_900464855.2. Classification (NCBI taxonomy): domain Eukaryota; kingdom Viridiplantae; phylum Streptophyta; class Magnoliopsida; order Zingiberales; family Musaceae; genus Musa; species Musa schizocarpa. The sequence goes on from LS990921.1 coordinate 32,278,839, forward strand.
CTCTCCTTCTCTTGAAGATCTCACTTAATGTATTATCTAAGAAGCCTCTAAATTCTGTTTTTGATTTATTTACTCTTGCTCATTACTATCCTCTTAAATAACAGTAGTTATGGGCTCTAGAAGATCCTCAAGGGACAAAGGGAAGAGGAGATTAGTGGAAGACTTTGATCTTACCCTTTTCGATTCAAAATATCATACTAAAAAATTTTCCTCATTCGAATTTAGAAGTGTTAATAAGGGAAAACATGTAGATTTAGATGAACTAAAAGACTTAGAGACAATCCAATAGTTTGCAAACCTAGATCTACTCCCTATTTTATAAATTAGAAACAATCTATAACAATCTTTGGAACCTATCTATCCAAGACTTGTTAGACTGTTTTATAACAATCTATAAGTAGATGAAGAAGAAAGAATGTCTACCTATCCTTTAGGACAACACATCTCCATTACGGATAAATTCATTTATGACATGATAGACATTCCCGTAAAAAATAGAGGATTTTATTTTAGAGGATCGTGGGACAATGAAACAGTTGGAACAACATATGTTGAAGCCTTAGGAACAATTTTCGGTAATCCCAACTTAGTGATAGTTCCTAAAAGCTGTGAACATCTACTACCATTAAACACTAAAGTACTTTATCATATCCTAACTAGCATTATTCTCCCTAAACAATACCATCATGATGAAGTAAGTCAAATGAAATTAGGAACCATGTATTGGATCATGAAAGGATATAACATCTGTTTTGGATACCTTATCCAACAAAATATGATAGAACTATCCAAGAGAGACATGATGCTTCCATATGGTGGTATAGTCACTAGAATACTTAAAGTCTACGATATTCCAATCCCACTCGACGAAGAAGTGATGAAAGTAGATAGGTTTAGCATAATAAAAAAAAATCTACTTCATCGATTGAGATGTGTTTATAGAAACGGTGATTGGGTTAGAATGCCTAGAAGAACTAATCCCCCTCAACTAGAACCAAAACCCGAAACACTAGTCTTTAGGGGCACTCAATCTCCTCCGATCTATCCCTTTGAGGAAACACATCCATTTGAGCAAGCTCATGCATCATCTATCGAAGACATTGAGATTCGGATGGACCAATTTGAACAAAGACAAGATCGGCTTGAACACCGGCAAGATCAAATCCTATCTGAACTGCAGCAAATTCATCGACAATTTGACTCTTTATTTAAACACTTTAATTTTCCACCTCCTGAATAAGCTTATATATATAGACACAATAATCTCTTGTTGTAACAATTACCTTGTTGTAAACTCTTTATATTACTCACCTTGATCACAATGCCTTGATGACTTCTAATCTTTGATATGGTTATTTGATGTATTAATTGGTGAGAATATGCAGGGTTACGTTGCTCAATCTCGTTACTCATTGTTGGATTTCATGTTGAAATTAAATGTTTCTATAATGCCAACTTTGAAAACCTTGTGTCTTGGTTTCCATGATAAATGTTAAAGTAATATAGCCATGAAATTGATGTGTCATTTCCATGATGTTAATGTGACATAATATTACCATGACGTTGATGTATTACCATGATGTTGATGTATTGCCATGATGTTGATGTGTCCGAATGCATAAACTTGTTAAAATTATTTGAACTTTATTGATTAAATGATCAAATCACTTAATTGCCATTACATGCCTAAAATAACATGTTGGAAATTAATATAAAATTTTTTTATAACAATGAGCATGTCTTCATGATTGTATAGTCTTGTCTGATTGCATGAAAGTGTTAAATTAAATTTTCAATTCCAATCGGATTTCATAAACACATTATTCTCTTTCGAACTTTGATTCATATCATTGATTTTTGACAAATAGAATCATCTAGCAAATGCATATCTTTTAGACTTATCATGTGAAAAATATTCCCTTTGAGAAATAGATTTGATGATTCCTTCTTATAAAAGGAAGAAGTTTTCACTCTATGTAAATAATCTCCATGTCTTGTTTTTCTTGAGATGTTTGTATCCTATAAATGACATGAACCTACTTATGATATCACACGTATATTTAAAAGTTGTTTATATCGTTCTCCTTTTTGTTGATGAAAAAGGGGGAGAAGTATATGAATTGATGCTATAAATGCCATATTATGTTGAAAGAAGCAGATATACGAGTATTGATGCTATGATTATGCTATGACTGCATCATCAAAAATATATGAATTGATGATAACTATGATTGCCATATTTGCATTATGCCATGCTTGCTATGATTGCCATATTTGCATCATGTTAAGATATCAAGAACTTGCATCGTAATTTTACGTGTTGATATCTTACCATGTGATGAAATGCTATGATTGCTAAAACACTTGAAATGTGTGCATCATGTTAAGATATCAAAATCTTACTTCAAAATTTTACATGTTGATATCTTACCATATAATGAATTGCTGCCATTACCATCATTCACTTTTGAAATTTGAAAATCGACGTCAAGCTTTGACATCATTTTCAGAGAGATACATCATGATGAGAATCATGATGGGAGTATTGATAAGGTTAAATGAATTTAACTTATCAATATGTCTCTTGAATTCAAAGGCTTTGAATTCAAGAATGACTTATCTCAATTATGGCACATAGATAGGGGGAGTTAAGGTTAACTCCGTTATCAATTGATTGTCATCATAAAAAAGGGGGAGATTGTTGAATCTCGGATTTTGATGATGACGTCAATTGTCATTTATTATCTAATCCATTTGTTGAGATAAGTGTGCAGAATTAACTACGATGAAAGTAAGACATGCAGCAGGAGTTACGCCGGAGTCAAGACTATGATCACGTTGGGAGTTCGAGAGCTCGACGAAAGTTCGGACGGTCGTCAGAGGTTCTGTCGGAACAAATCCGAGAAGTCCAGGAGCTTGCCAAAAGAAGCTCGTCGGAACTCGCCAAGTGGATCGTCACAAGTCTAGGAGTTTACCGGAAGTCTGCAGGAGCATCACCGAGGGTTCATCGGATGATCGACGGAAGCTCGCCGGAAGAAGCGATTGACGCACCGAAAGCAAGTTATAGTAAATGTCTTAATAAATTCGTAGTTAGCATGATGATTAAGTTAGAAATGGGAGGTGATCCCATTAACTTAATCTTGGGGCAATTGGGCCCTTGACAGACCCAAATTGGGCCGAATGGATCAGCCCATTCGGACCTAGATTTCTTGGCTAGAGGTGGCACCGCTTGGGTCGACGGTGGCACCGCCCAAGGCTCAGTCTCCGAGCTCTGGCTGGGTGGTGCAACCGCCTTTGACAGAGGTGCAACCGCCCTAGTTAGGCGGTGGCACCACCTGAGCTCGGTCTCCGAGCTCTGGCAGGAGGTGCAACCGCCCCTGACAAGCGGTGGCACCGCCCAGAGGCTCAGTCTCCGTGCTCTGCCAGGCGGTGCAACCGTCCCAGTCAGGCGGTGCAACCGCCAGACCCCGGAATTCCGGGAATTGATAGTTTTAAGCTCAAAATTAAAATTGGTTTGGGGCCTATAAATACCCCACTCTTTCAGCAATGAAAGAGCAACTAAAACCACCGAAATCTTGATCTTACTCTATGATTTTTAGAGCTCAAAAGTGTTGTATGAGTTAAAAGTTCTTCTCCCTCTTTTCTTCCAAGTTCTGATTTTTCAAGAGAGGAGAGAAAATTCTGTAAGGGTTGTCTCCTAAGTCCATCAAAAGGAGTGAAACTGTAAAAGGGTGGTTGGCCTTCGCTTATTGAAGGAAGGCTTCTAGTGGACGTTGGTGACCTCGTTGGTGGAGGAAGCCAGAAGTGGATGTAGGTCAAGATTGACCAAACCACTCTAAAATCGCGGTGCTCTTTGGTGTGCATTTACTTTGAGCATATTATCTTTACTGCAAACCTTCTCAATAGCTTACTATCTTCTACGAATTTACGATCGTGTTTCAAAGTTCAGTATTTTCCGAATCGATGTTTAGACGTAAATCAGTTTTATAGTACGAACATCATATTTCAGTTTGCGCTTACATTCTGATTTCCATCATAACTGCAAACTGCCCTTATAGATTCGCTTTAACTGCATCTTGCTTGATCACAAGTTAAAGTGATTTACGAATCGGTTTTTCTATCGAAATCGCTCTTATCGTACGAATGCAGTTTTAATCGTCGAAAGTTTTTCGCTGCACTAATTCACCCCCTCTTAGTGCTCTTGATCCTAACAATTGCAATATCGTAGGTATTAAGTATTCTAGTGATTATGCCACCATATGGAAGCATCATGTCTTTCTTAGATATTTCTATCATATTTTGTTGGATAAGGTAACCAAAATAGAAACAGTTGTTAAATCCTTTCATGATCTAGTACATGGTTCCTAGTTCCATTTGACTTACTTCATCATGATGGTATTGTTTAGGGAGAATGATACAAATTAGAATGTGATGAAGTAATTTGGTGTTTAATGGTAATATATGTCCACAGCTTTTAGGAAGTACCATTAAGTTGGGATTACCGAAAATTGTTCCTAAGGCATCAACATATGTGGTCCCAACTATTTCATCATCACATTGTCCTCTAAAATAACAACCTCTATCTTTTATTGGGATGCCTATTATGTTGCAAAGGTATCTATTCGTAATGGATATGTGATGTCCTAGAAGATACGAAGACACTCTTTCTTCTTCATCTATATGTAGAATGTTGGAAAACAACCTAACAAGTCTAGGGTAGATGCGTTCACTTATTTGTAGGATTGGGAGAAGATCTAGATTTGCAAACCATTGAATTAGCTCTAAATCATTTAGTTCATCTAAATCAACATGCTTTCCCTTATGAACATTTCTAAATTCTATGGAAGCAAATTTTTGGGCATGTAGATTTGAATCAAAAAGTGTGGAATCAAAGTTTTCTTCTAATCTCCTCTTCCCTTTGTCCGTAGAGGATCTTCTAGAACCCATAAATACTGCTATTTAAGAAGATAAATAATGAGCAAGAGTGGATGATACAAAATAGAAATCAAAAGACCTCTTAGAGAATACCTTAGTTGAGATCTTCAAGAGGATGAAGGATTGATTCTTGATCTTACAGGAAATAGGCAGTTTTGGGCAGCTAAAGGGGAGGAATGGAGATGGAGGAGAGTTTTAGAGCTGCAAGGAGGAGAAGAAAATGAGTTGGGGTCGGTTCTATCGCCGGCCCTAGATCGGGTTTAAAAGGGGCAGGTTGCGGGCGGTGGCACCGCTGGCTGGGCGGTGCAACCGCCTGCCACCCATGACAACCAGCGGTTCTACTGCCAACTGGGTGGTGCCATCGCCTACAAACAGTGAGCACTGCTTTCAGGGGTGTGTGGGCTGATGTGGGTGTTTTCAATTTGAAGAGAGTGTTTGTTTGTGAAGCACACAACCCTAATTACCTAATTATGTAAAAATTCACATCACAAGATGAGAAAATTTATGCGTTCATAATCAATCTTATGAAATGCATACTCTACTCAAATGTCGTATAGAGCTTATATGTCTTCAATATGTTCATGACTTACATCATACAAAATTTGTATGCAAACTTAGCTTGCAAGACGTAAGTTCATGATCTTGTGAGATATAGTTAGATCCAGAAAAATTGAGGAAGGAATGTGTCCGATGAATTCAGAAAATCTGAAGGATGTGTGAAGGGGAATTCATGCATAAGAGTTTATAGATTTCAAAATTTGAGTGATTAACTTAAGTGTTTATCACACAAGATTGCATCATTAACGTATGGTATATTAGTATCATTTTGTAATTGATCCTATTTATCCTTTTTTGTCATTTTAGCTAGAGAGTGTTATGAGTCATTTTATATCTATAGTCAAAAACCTTGAGCACCCAAAAAGCAAGATATCATCTCTTGCTCCTACCTTGTGATGGTATATGTTTCTAAAAAGGATGATTTTTAAGTACCCATTTAATCTTGGGTGTCTCAAAAACTAATCTAAATTGTTTGTCATGTTGGATAGAATTTATTATAGTTCATTCAGGAACCCAAATCAATTTGTTCGGACTAACTTTCTTGAATGAACAATGATAAGTTCTATGTCCATATTTGCAACAAAAGTTGCATTTGCTTTGGTGTGAAACATGCAAGATAGGACTTTTAATGAAGGTGGTTGGATTTGGTGAGGACTTCTCACAAATCCAATTCCACTTCGTTTAGGAATGTGACCCTTATTTGTAAGGATAATATTTAAAGACTTGCTACCGACATCGAATTTCTTCAAGGTGTCTTTAAGTAGCAAGTTCTCTTTTTGGAGAGTTTCTAGATCATGGCATTTCATACATGGAGCTAAACTATCATTATGTTTAAGTTTTAATTTATCAAAATTACTAATAAGAATATCATGCTCCTTTTTTAACAATTTATATTTTCTACTAATTATTTTACATTCATCAAATAAGTCATGAAAAGCATTTAACAATTTATTAAATAATAAATCTGCATCAATTAAATTTGTTACCTCCCCTTCGATGACCATTAGGGTGTAGTGAGCAACTTGCTCGGTGTTGGACTCCTCTTCTTCGGACGCGCTTGAGTCATCCCACGTTGCTTTGAGCACCTTCTTCTTTGGTGTTCTCTTCTTAGCTTGGGGACAATCACTTTTGTAGTGTCCTAGCTTCTTGCATTCATAGCAAATAACTTGATCATTTTTAGGTTTAAATTTATTTTTAGTGTCATTTTTAAATTTGTTTCTTTTAATAATTTTTTTAAATTTCCTTGTTAGAAGTGCCAAGTCATCGTCAAAGTCTTCATCACTTGAGTTTTCTCTCAAGTGGTCTTCTAGAGTTCTAAGTGTCATATCCTTCATATTCTTTGGAAGGATGTCTTCTTGCTCTTCATGAGTTTTACAAGTCATTTCGTAGGTCATTAATGACCTGATTAATTCTTCAAGAGGGAAGTTGTTTAAATCTTTAGCTTCTTGAATAATAGTGACTTTAGGGTTCCAACTCTTTGGAAGGGATATTAGAATTTTATTGACGAGCTCAAAATCTGAAAAACTTTTACCGAGTCCTTTTAGACCATTGACGACATCCATGAAACGAGTGTACATGTCACCTATGGTCTCACTTAGTTTCATTTGAAAAAGTTCATAAGAATGTACTAAAAGATTGATTTTTGACTCTTTCACTCTACTTGTGCCTTCGTGAGTCACTTCGAGTATATACTAAATATCAAATACAGTTTCACAAATCAAAACACAATTGAACTCATTTTTATCAAGTTCACAAAATAGGGCATTCATAGCCTTTGCATTAAGAGCGAAAGTCTTCTTCTCCAATTCATTCCAATTGATCATTGGAAGAGAAGACTTTGAAAATCCATTTTCAATAATATTCTAAAATTTAAAATCCTCATTCGGGTCTTCCAATAGGTGTAGTCCATCCCATTGAATATGGGCGGACATGTAATAGAGTGGCCCTCTTGGTTTCCGGCGTATGCTATCTCTCTTAGGTTTTAATCTGATTGAGAGTTAACCCCGCTCTGATACCAATTGTTAGGATCAAGAGCACTAAGAGGAGGGTGAATTAGTGTAGCAGAAAACTTTCGATGATTAAAGCGACGTTTGTATGATAAAAGCATTTTTGATGAAAAAACGTTTCAGAAAGTTTTTCAACTTAAGATCAAGCAAAAGCATAGTTGAAGTAAAGCAACGGAGGCAGTTTGCAGTTAAGATAGAGAGCAGAATGTAAATGCAAACTGAGATTTAGAGTGGTTCGATCAATCTTGACCTACATCCACTTTTGGTTTCCTCCTCCGATAAAGTCACTAACGTCCACTAGAGGCCTTCCTTCAGTAGGCGAAGGCCAACCACCCTTTTACAGCTTTACTCCTTTTGACAGGCTTAGGAGACAACCCTTACAGATTTCCACTCCTCTCTTGAATGATCAAAACTTAGAAGAAAAGAAAGAGAAGAACTTCTAGCTTTTTACAATACTTTTAAGCTCTCAAATTCTCAGAATAAATATAAGCTTTCAGTTTTCTTTCATGTAGGAAAGGGTGGGGTTTATATAGACCCAAACTGATTTGAATTTGGAGCTCAAAAGTGTCATCTCCCGGACTTCCGGGGTCCTGGCGGTACCACCGCCATAATCAGGCGGTACTACCGCCTGGCATCTGACACTGGGCGGTACTACCGCTCAGTCTAGGCGGTACCACCGCCTAGTAGAGCTTGGAGACCAAGCTTTGGCGGTACCATCGCCTGGCAGTAATAACTGCCGATGGTACCACCGCCTGACAGGGGCGGTACTACCGCCTAGAATTCCTGGGAGACCAAGTCTCCTAGGCGGTGCCACTGCCGGCTAGGAATTCTGGGTCCGAATGGGCTGATCTATTCAGCCTAATTTGGGTCTGTTCAGGGCCCAGTTGGCCCCAGATTAAGTTAATGGGATTATCTCCCAATTCTAACTTAATCTACCTACTAACCACGACACTTAAGACATTAATGCTGCAAATCATGTTCCGGTGCGTCAATCGTTTCTTCCGGTGAGCTTCTGGCAAACTTCCGGTGAACATCCGACGAACCCTCAATGATGCTCCGGCAGACTTCCAGCAAACTCCTAGACTTGCGATGATCCTCTTGGCGAGTTCCAACGAGCTTCTTTGGCAAGCTCCTGGACTTCTTGGATTGTTCCTGCAGAACCTCCGACGACCGTCCGGACATCTGATGAACTTTCGAACCCCCAACGTGATCTTGGTCTTGACTCTGGTTCAACACTTGCTGCATGTCTTACTGGCATCGTAGTTAATCCTACACACTTATCTCAATATACGGATTAGATAACCAAATGATAATTGACTTCATCATTAAAATCCGATATTAAACACGGGATGTATTGAATGTCAATTCTCTGAGCTCTACCGACCATTTGAGCATCCGTCTTGATACATTGAACTTGGACAAGACATGGCGTAACGGTTGATCAGTTACCACCTTTATCATGTGGGCTTAAAAGTAGGGGTGTAACTTTCGGGCCTCCTACACCAGAGCCAATGCCAATTTCTCGGTCGGATGGTATCGCTCCTCGAGTTCGTTCAAGACATGGCTGGCATAATAAATTGGTCATTGTGTCCCTGCATTATCTCAAACTAGGATGGAACTAACTGCATGTTCGGATGCCACGAGATAGAGGCTAAGGGGTTCGCACGGGATGGTGGAGGTGAGCTGGGGTAGCCGAGCGAGATGTTCCTTGAGCTTCCGAAAGGCTTCTTCGCATTCCAAAGTCCACCAGAAGTCCTTGGGATGTCTTAGAGCTCGAAAGAAAGGTAGACATTTATCCCCTGATCAAGATAGAAATCGAGTGAGGTCGACTAGTCTTCCTGTAAGACGTTGCACCTCCTTGGACGAGCGGAGAGGTAGCATATTTGTTAGGATCAAGTCGGCGCTAAGGAGAGGGGGGGGTGAATTAGTGCAGCAAATAAAATTACGTCGATTCAAAATGTTGAATCTCAGATTTTGATGATGAAGTCAATTGTAAATTGTTTGATCTAATCTATATGTTGAGAAAAATGTGCAAGATTAACTATGATAGCAGTAAGACATAAAGTAGGGTTTGTGTCAGAGTCAAGATCAAGATCAAGATCTTATTGGGAATTCAAGAGTTCGATGGTAGTCCAGACGTCTGTTGGAAGTTCTGTCGGAATCAACCGAGAAGTCCAGGAGCTTGCTAAAGAAGCTCATCGGAACTCACCAAGAAGATCGTCGTAAAGTCCAGGAGCTTATCGGGAGTCCACTAGAACATTACTGAAAGTTCGTCGGATGTTTGTCGGAAGTACGTCGAAAGAGCAATTGACACACCGGAATAAGCAGCACTGTAATCATGTCTTAGTTATCATAGTTAGAGCATAAATTAAGTTAGGATTGGAAAATGATCCCACTAACTTAATTAGGGGCCAACTAGGCCCTTAATAGGGCTGAATTGGGCCAAATTGAGCACTCAATTCAGCCCCTAAATTTCTAGTCGACGGTGGCACCGCCTGGAAAGCAATGCCCCCTAGGATTTCTAGGTGGAAGATATTGATGCCAACGGTGGTACCGCCCTTGTCAGGCAGTGGTACCACCAGAGCTTGGTCTCCGAGCTCTGTCAAGTGGTGGTACCACCTAGACTGGGCGGTGGTACCGCCCAGTGTCAAGTGTCAGGCGGTGGTACCGCCAGGACTCCGAAAATCTGGGATTAGACACTTTTTGGCTCCATTTTTGAAGCCATTAGGGCCTATAAAAATCCCATCATTTTCTGCATTAAAGGGCACGAAAGCATTGAGATAATCTTGAGTTGTTGGGGTGTAAAAGTATTGTAAACAAGTGCTAGAGTTCCCCTCCTCCCTTTCTAAGTTTTGCGATCATTCAATAGAGGTGTGAGACTTGTAAGGGTTCTTTCCTAAACTTGTGAAAAGAAAAAAGCGCTGTAAGTGGTGGTTGGTCTTTGCCTATTAAAGGAAGGTCTTTAGTGGATGCCGGTGACCTCGACGGAGGAGAAATCCGAAAGTGGATGTAGGTTACAAAGATTGAACCACTCTAAATTCTAGTTTGCTTTTCAATTTGAGCAATTTTCATTACTGCAAGCTACATTACCTTCTTACTGCCTTCTCTACACTCACATATGCTTTCAAGTTAAACTCCTTACGAAACGATTTTCATCGAAATTGATTCTAATCGAAACGTAGACTTTTGAAATCATGAAAGTTTTCTACTGCACTAATTCACCCCCCTCTTAGTGCCGCTCTTGATCCTACCAATTGGTATCAGAGCAAGGTTCACTCTTGTTTGGTTTAAAACCCAAGAGAGATGACATTTGTCGGTGACCAAGAGGGTGTTAGGATCAAGAGCACTAAGAGAGGAGGGGGGATGAATTAGTGCAGCGGAAAACTTTCGACGTTTAAAACTGCGTTCGTACGACAAGAGCAATTTCGGTAGAAAAGCCGATTCGTATATTACTTTAACTTGAGATCAGGTAAGAAGCAGTTAAAACAAATCTATAAAGGTAGTTTGCAGTTATGATGGAAATCAGAATGTAAGCACAAATTGAAATACGATGTTCGTACGAGAAAAACGATTTACGTCTAAACACCGATTCGGAAAATACTGAGCTTAGAAACACAATCGTAAAAGCGCAGAAGGCAGTGAGCTATGAAGGAGGTTTGCAGTTAGGATAATCAGCTTAAAGTAAATGCAAACCAGAGAAGACGGGAGTTTACAGTGGTTCAGTCAATCGTGACCTACATCCACTCCTCCGATTCCTCTTCCGTCGAGGCCACCGACATCCACTAACGATCTTCCTTTACTAGGCGAAGATCAACCTGTTAGGATTGGAGCAGCACTAAGAGGGGGGGGTGAATTAGTGCAGCGGATTAAAACTTCTGTTTTTAAAAAATCTTTCGTATGATAAGAGTGGAACTTGACAAGCTTAATCTTGAAAGCGTATTCTTAAATATGCGCAGAAAAAGTAATAAGGAACTAAAGTATATAAGAAGGTTTGCAATAATGTAAATAGCAATAATGAAATGCAAACCAAGGATCACGCCGATTTTAAAGTGGTTCGGTCAAATGACCTACTCCACTTGCGAGGCCCCTCTTCGATGAGGCTCCCACCTTCCACTAGCAAGTCTCTTGAAATGGAAGGGTAAATACCCCTCTTACAACTCTTTACAAGCGGTTCACTCTCTTACAGATTTTCGAGAAGAGATGAGGTGAACACTAGCAAATTGAAAAGAAAACAAGCTAACACTTTTCTAAGACCTTTCTCTCAAACTCTTGCTGCTCAAAAAGTTGTTATCTTAGCTGAGATTTGAGGGGTATTTATAGGCCTCAAGAGGATTCAAATTTGGGCTCCAAAATTCAAATTCTCTTTGGGTTCCCGATCTTTGGCCTGTGCCAACCAAGCGGTGCCACCCTTGGCCTTTCAGGTGCTGGGCGGTGCCACCGCCCAGCCCAGAGGGGTGTCACCGCCCAGCACTCGGGTGCTGGGCGGTGCCACCTGCTTCAGCCTAGGCGGTGCCACCGCCTACAAGATGTTTTTAGCCCCCTTCTGATGTTTTCAGCTCACCGCCTACTGATGGTGTTTTCAGCCCAGTGTTATAGGCCCCTACTTGGGTTATAGGATTAATACCTAATCCTAACCCTAATTAACATGCTAACTACGAATTTTAAAGACATTATATAAGCTATTACAAAGTCCATAAGTCAAGACTTCTTCCGCGAAGCTTCCAAGTGAACTTTTCGGGCGGTCTTCCGATAAACTCGAAACCATTCTGCGGACTCCCAAGCAAGCTCTTAAACTTCACGATTTGATCTTGGCGAAGTTCCAACGAGCTTCTTCGGCAAGCTCCGATCTTTTCGGCAAACTCTGCGAACTTCCCACGAACCTTCCGCATGAGCTTCCAAAAAACCCTTCGGCAAGCTCCCTACTCATTCTCGGCTAGTTCGGCAGCGTTCTCGACGATCGCCGGACTTCCGTCGAACTCTTGAACTCCCAACGAATTCTTCGTGCTTGACTCCGCACTTTGTTTTTCGCTTCATGTCTTCATCGTTATCGTAGTTAATCCTGCACATGCAAGCCAAAACTCTACTCCGATCTAGACAGTTATTACAATGCGAATCGACATTCCGTTGTTCCGACGTCATTGGTTGGCGTTTTCGTCCGATTCTTCAAAAGATCGTCCTCTCTTGCGGCTTGTTGCCCAATCGGCGGTTGACCTCCGCAACCCCGATATCCTTGGTGCAATTCCGCTCTCCTTAGCCCGATGCCCGACGTTCGAAGCCTTCTGCCGTCCAATATCCTGACGTGATCTCCTCCGGCGCAACGTCAATTCCTCCTGCGTTAACTGTCTAGTTCTGATCGAGTAGACCCGCAATCAATTGCAGTTAAACATCTAAACACAATCAATTAGTTTCATCATCAAAATTCGAGATTCAACAATCTCCCCCTTTTTGATGATGACAACTAATTGATGACTAACGGAGTTAACCTTAACTCCCCGGAGTTTAAACAAACTCCCCCTATCAATATGCCATTGATAGAACACTTGGATTATCTCAAATCCAAGTAACATTCATCACATGTTATGAAAAACATTTAAACCATCATGCAAATATATAAAATGTTTAATTCAATGCATGAAGTCATCAATATACTTCTCCCCCTATGTCATCAACAAAAAGGAGAAGTAGCTCTAGCTATTTTAAAAGATATGCAAGTTTTTACAACATGAAGCTAGATTTTCATCACAACATATAGGCACAAAAGCATGGCAATTCAACACTTGAATTTTTGTGCAAGATTACACTTTGCTTTTCTTTGCAAGTAACAATATTTATGATGTTTGATATAGCAAATTTTATATCATGCGAGGTAGCAAACTTTTGTGATGTTTCAAGATAGGAAGTTCTTTCTTCTCTTTTGAGAAGTGCTATTTTCGCTTCCTTTACAAAGTGCAAGCTAGCAAAGTGTTTGAAAAAGTGAGCAAGTTTTGCAACATAGAAGCTAGCAAAAATTTCGAAAGCAAATACAAGATAGCTTTCTTGTTGGAGTGTTTAAGCTATCGATTCTTGCTTCCTATTGTAATGTGTAGGTTGCAAGTCTTGCTTCTTGAGATAGGCAAGATAGTGATGTTCAAGAAGACAACTTTTGCTTCTTGAAATAAGCAAGTTAGTAATCTTTGCTACTTAAGATAGGCAAGCTAGCAATAACTTTCTCCCCCTTTGTCAATGTCAAAAAGAAGGAGAGGAACCAATGATTTAGACTTTTACATCAACTTTGCATCAATCAATATTTCAATCATCACATGATGCATACAAGACAATAATGTAAGGAAATCATTTCACGAAGGATACCAATGTGAAAATTCACTAAGGATCACATGAAACAATCACAAATCATGATATCATTATGCGATACATCATGATAAGATAATAGTCTAAAAAAAATTAATTTGTGATACATGTGATACATTATGATACACTAAAAAATTCATTGCGATGCTTTTAAGGATATCAACATATTTTTTATACAAAGCATGGCAAGAGCAATTTTGTTGTAAGTTTTCTAAGTTTTGCAATTTTTACTTCTTTCGAGATAGCAATTCTTTGCTTCTCTACGAGCTAGCAACTTTTACGATATGCAAGTTTTACTACATATAAGCTAGCAAATTTAAAGATTTGCAAGTTAGCATATTTGCTTTTCTTTGCGATGTGCATGACAGCATTTCTTTGTAATGTTTAAGATAGCAAATTGTACATTATGCTAGCTAGCAAATTAAAGATGTTCAAGAAAGCAAGCACTTTCTTCTCTTTTGAGAAGTGTCAATTTTTTGCTTCCTTAGCAAAATGTCAACCTAACAAGAGACAATGTTTTAAATGAGGCAAGCAAACAATTTGGCAAGTGTTACATTTGCATATTCTCTTTAGATATGCAAGAAAGTAAGGAAGTTTTTGCATTTTCTTGACTTGTGCAAGGTAGCTAATTTCTGTTTGAGATGACCCTTTACATCAATTCAAGATAGCACATTAGTAACTCTTTCTCTCCCGTTGTCATTGGCAAAAAGAAAGGAAGATTCAAGTCATGAATATCAAAATAATAATTTTGTCATAAGTATTTCATCATTGCGTATATCATTATTACATGCATAATACCAAATCATCATATATTCAAAACATATTAACTCATCATTATATGCATGATTCCAAATCATCATTCATATCATTTCAATCATTGTTTCAATCATCACTATAACTCATCATGCACATGATGTAAAATCATCTAACATGATACAAATATTTATTTTCAAAATGTTTATCACTATTTTCATGTATGATAATAAAGTATTCATGATGCATATATCATCACAATACAAAGCAATTGCATGCATAATTTCAAAGTATAAATATTTCAAATCATGAAGATATTGCATGCCCAATTGCCCCTAGATCAAGTTAATGGGATCACCTCCCAATTCTAACTTAATCATCGTGCTAACTACAACAATTCTTAAGACTTTTACTACAGCTTGCTCCGGTGCGTCAATCGTTTCTTTCGGCGAGCTTCCGGCGAACTTCCGGCGAACATACGACGGTCCTCCGACGATGCTCCTATGGACTTCCGGCAAACTCCTGGACTTGCGACGATCCACTTGGCGAATTCTGACGAGCTTCTTTTGGCAAGCTCCTCGACTTCTCGGATTTGTTCCCGTAGAATCTCCGACGACCGTCCAGACTTTCGTCAAGCTCTCGAACTCCCAATGTGATCATAGTCCTGACTTCGGCGCAACTCCTGCTGCATGTCTTACTTTCATTATAGTTAATCCTGCACACTTAAAACAAAACTTCGATCGAGACAATTAATCCTAAGCAATTAACCAAGTTGTCCGGTATGTCATTGGTCCCTCGATGCTTCGTCCGATTCTTCGGCGCATCGTCCTCTCCTGCGGCCTATTGCCCAATCAGCCAGTTGACTCCGCAACTCCGATATCCTTGGCACAATACCCGCTTTTCTTGGCCCAATGCTCGAGTCCACGGCCCTAAGCCTTCTGTCGATATGTCCACCGACCCGACGTCCAATCTTCTGACATGTTTCTCTGGCATAACATGATTTTTCCTACTTTAATTGTCTCATCATTATCGAAGCATCCTGCGTTACTTAAAACACATATTAAAACATAAACACATATCAAGTGGTTTCATCATCAAAATACGAGATTCAACAATCTCCCCCTTTTCGATGATGACATCCACTTGATGACGGAGTTAACCTTAACTCTCGGAGTTTAAACAAACTCCCCCTATCAATATGCCATATTGATAGAACCTTGAATTCAAGCTAAATTCAAGTCATTGCAATATTCATCATGAATACTTGCAACATATCATCATGAACTTATGCATAACATGTCATGTTATCAACACACTTCTCCCCCTTTGTCATCAACAAAAAGGAGAAGTACCACAATGAAGTGTTTGGAATATTAGTTCAACTTATTGCATGAAAAACATAATATCAAGTTTTATCATCATGCAGTTTTGAAGCCAGAAAATTTAGCAAGTATTACATCATGCTTAGAACATTTAAGCTATCAAGTTTCAGATATGCAAGTTTTACAGCATACAAGATAGCACTTTTGGTAATGTTCAAGATAGCAAGTTCTACATCATGCAAGCTAGCAATATTATAACATTTTAGAACATGCAAGCTATCAGTTTTGAGATGTTCAAGAAAGCAACTCTTGCTTCTTGAGATATGCAAATTTGTCAAGTTTTGCTAGATGTGCAAGTTTGCATTTTTGCCTCTTTTCATAATGTCCACGCTAGAAATTCTTGCTCCCCCTTTGTCATTGTCAAAAATAAGGGAAGACCCTTATATCAATTTTCATATTATGACAAAGGTAAGTATCAATCTTATTTGTGCATCATTATATATTCAAATTAAAACATACACAATTTCAAAAACCTTATTTTTCATGCACGATACCGAAAAATAAATCAATCATCATTAATGGGCATATTATACATGATACTCAAACTTTAAAATTTTTAAGCATTTATCAACATGTTGATCATGATACCAAACATTCATCATTTAAAGTATTCATGATATACATCATATGCAATAAATACATCATGTACATCATTATCATAAGTATTGCATACATCATTTTAACTTCATGAATATTTCATCATTGCATGCATCATATCAAAACATTTCAAGCCATGTAAGCCATAAATACAAAGAAATCATGTCATGAAGGATAAAATCATTTGAATACCAAAAGACATGATTCATATAGTAAATATCTTCTTTAAATAAAATATCAAGAAGAATCATAGGAGTACAAAGAAGAGATCTTGTTTTAAAAGAAAATCAAGTAATAACTCCAAGAACTCACAAGAAAAAATCATGATTCATTTAGAAAATCTCCTCTCAAGAGAATATCAAGTAAAATCATAGAAGATCGATTAATGAGAAATTTTGATTTATAATAAAATCTCATGTATCGAATATCGAGAAATCAAAATGATGATTTATATAAAAAATATCATAAGTTATATTTAAGAGAAAAATCATCATTCATTTTCAACTCCTTCAATTTGTCACATCAATATTTCTTAGATATGCATGATACAAATCTTCAACATATAACATGAATAAATTCAAAAATTGAAAGGAGAAGGGAAGAATTCAAAGGTACAAAGAGTTCAACCATCTCATAAGCAAATGTAAGACCAAGTCATGAATCCAAAATTCCATGAATCAAAATGATCATCAAAGGTAATCTCATGTTATTCCAAGAAATCAATATCATGATTTTGATAAAACTCATTTCAAATTTAAATCATAAAAATCACTTTTATGATTCACAAAATTCATAACATAGGTAGATTCATGAATTCATAATATATTTTCCCCCCTTTTTTTTAAGTATTTGATTTCATGTTAGCATGCTTTTTCATTTATGTTAAATAAAAATATGCATCAACGTTTAGGATCGAAAAATGAATTTCGTCATAAGACCATCAAGATCAATATATTCTAAAAAATTAATTGTTATGGTCAAAAAAATCCGAAAATGAAGTTTAACACTTTCATGCATTCGGACATGGTTTTGCCATATGTTTTTCAAATACACTCATGAAAATAACACATGCTTATCATCATGTATAACTTAAAATTTCATGCATAAAATTATCAATTATTGTATCAAAAACATTTAATATTTTCATTATATCATTATGCGTTACTTCAAATCAAACATGATTTCATTCAACAATGTGATAAGACCCTAAAGTCTTATCGTCGCTCTGATACCAAATGATAAGACCCTAAAGTCTTATCGTCGAAGAAAGGGGAGAAATGGGGATGATAATGATCGCTTCGAGGGGATCGACCCTCCTTGATCACTTCGAGGGGATCGACCCTCCTTGATCACTTCGAGGGGATCGGCCTCCTAAGGTTTGTCAAAAGACAGAATAGTATTTTTCATAGATTACTGAAAAGAAGTAGTTACATCCCTATTTATAGAGTTCCACCTAGAGTCCATCATGACTTGAACTCTAATAATAAATAAATATTAGATAAACCTCTACTTGACTCAAACTGAACCAAATCGACTCAATAAACAAATGGACTAAACAGACTCAATAAACATTATCCAAAAGCTCAGAAAAAGGGTCCTAGTAGTTCCTCCCTCTTCAAATCAGCCTTGTCCTCAAGGCTGAGCAGCATCAATCTCGGGGAGCTTCTCTTTCAGCACTTTAGCCAAAGATTATCTACAACGCATCACAACCCGTTGATCAAGTAAGTATGGTCTCCACTTTTTGACAGTGTAAGCAATAAGTCGATCTTTCAATGTAGTAATCGTTGTAAGAAATTCCTGCCCTTTGCTATCATAAGTTAAAATTCATCCATCAGCTTTGAATATATCATAGCCTTCAATGTGGTGGGCTAATTGGGCTGCAACTTTCCTGTCCATAAAATTAATAGTGCTATCTGTATCAATCCAAATAGTGACAGGTTGATGCTTCAATGTTCCTCCGATTTTCATAGTTTGTGGGTTAGTGTAGCCAACCAATGCATGCATTGTATGTGTGATGGCTTCAATATCTTCATCAGTTTTCATACCTTTATGATCAGAGTCCAACTCTTTTACTTCTGGTTCCTCTCTAATTGGCTCAATCATCAGAAGTTGCCCTTGTTTACATCGGTGCTCCATACTCCACTTTTCATCATAATACAAACCCTTTGCTGATCTTTCCTTAAGTTCTTCTTAGGTTAGTCTTTGGGTGTCAAGGCTTTGGTTGGGAATAGATAGGGCTGATGGCTTATTGATCATCTGGTTATTGTCACTTCTATTTCCATGATTTTCCCTGTTGATTTTTTTCTCATGTAGATGTGCGAATGAGATCGCAGCTATCATAGTGCGAGGTTGACGAGTCTTAACTTCACACTGGATCTCTGGAATAAGACCTTCAATAAATGTATCAAGAAGTTGTCGTTCTGACCAATCTCTAGCTTGATTTGATAATCTTTCAAACCTACTATGATATTCTAACACTGTAGAAGTCTAACAAATTTTTGAGAGCTGTCCATCCACCTTCATGTATGAGTAGATTATGTCACAATCTTGGGGCCCTTTTCTAGTATTTCCAGATCTGTGCAATATAGAACTTGAGCTCCCACCTTGTTGAAATTTACTAAGGCTCGCCAGTAAGTCCTTTTTGAAATCATTAAGTACTTCTTGTAACCGGTTCTCAATTCTAATTTCCAATGCTTCTATTTGTGCTTTCATTGAGTTATCAGTGGCCATTTCGTAAGACTGCAAATCTGTAATCTCAACTCTTATTTTTGGTGTTGGTCAAGGGCATCAATCACTGCCCTATTCGGTGCTGCTGTTGTGATGCAGTCGGTGGTAACACTATGGGAATGAAGGGTTGCTGCGAGGATGCGAGGATGTAGCTGTGGTCGCCGCGTGGGAGGCAGCGATGCTTGTTGCGGTCGCTGCGTAGAGAGATCGCTGTTGCTGAAGGCTTGGAGGCAGTGATGGTGGTGCGGCTGGGGTAGCACCGCCAAGGGCTCACCGCTGCGATGGCTACGACGGTGCGGATGGAAGGCAGCGTTGCTCTGTTTCTGTCACACTACGAAAGGAGGCGCTAGTGAGAGGCAACAATGCTTGTTGCAGTCGCTGCATGGATGGATCGCTGCTGCTGAGGGCTGGGAGGCAACGATGGTGGTGTGGTTGGGGGCAGCGCCGGTAAGGACTCGCCGCTGCGGTGGTTGCGATGGAGGAAGAGTTGCTACCCTGTGTTTTTGTCACTGTATGAGATGAGAGCGCCAAGGCTGAAAGGCGACGGTTGTGACTGCTGTGACCCAAGGAAGCAATCGTCGAGTAGTCGGGTTGAGGCTGCGGTGATGGCAACCAATAACTGCAGCAGCGAAGGCAGAACAAGAGGGAGGTGGCGTTGAAGCGGTCGGGGTTGAGGCTGCAGTGGTGGCAACCGGCGGTAGCGGCAAAGATGCAGAGCAAGGGGCTGCAGCAACGGTGCAGATCGAGGGGGTTGAGGTGAAGGCTGCGGTGGCTAGCAGCAGCAGTCGTTGCTGGCCGGAGCGCAGTGGCGGCGGTGGAGAAGGAGGCAGCGAGGGTCGTGGCAGGCTGGGCGGCGAGCGGCATCGTCGCTGGCTGGGTAGCAGTGGCGACGGTGGTGGCAACTGGCGTTCGCAGAAGCAAGGGGATCCGCGACTTCGGCAGCAAGGGGACCCATGATTGCGACGGTGGTAACTGCCCTGTTTCAATCACCACGGACGCAGAGCAAGGGGGAGCAGTGGCTGGGAGGCGAGCGGCGGTCGTCGCACGGGAGAGCAGCGGCTGGAAGGCGACGGCGCTCAAGGCGACGGCGGCGGTTGGAAACAAGGGCAGCAGATGTGAGTTGCCCGTGATTGCCCTGATTGCCCTGTTTCGGTTACAAAAGATGCAAAGCAAGGAGGTTCGGCTGCTGGGAGGCATGCGGCGGTCGTCGCATAGTGGCCCGCAGCGGTGATGGGTCGACTGGGCGGCGACTACGCTGGAGGGGAAGAGGAGTGCTGGAGGCGGCGCGGCTGGTGGAGGCGCGACTGCGATCGACGAGGGGCTGCGGCAACAGAGGAACTCTGTTTCTGCAACCGTTGGAACAAGGGGCTGCGGCAACAGGCGGCTGCGGCTGCGACCCAAGGGGGGGGCACGACTAGGGTTACGGTGGAGAGGCAGCGGTGGTGGTGCGGCTGGGAGCAGCGTCACCAACGATCGCCGAGGAGGAGACTCGAGCGGTTGTGTTACGACGCAAGGGGAGGCGGGTGGCGGTAGTAGGGCTGGGATGGACGCTGGCAGCGTCATCTCCTGGCCGGGGAACAGTGGCGGTGGTGGTCGCCAGCCGGGAAGCGGGGCGATGGTGGGCGCTGGCCGGAGAGCAGCAGCGGCGGGTGGGCTGGCCGGAAGCAGGGGACGCAGGGGTGGCTGCGGCTTCTTCTTCCTCTCGTGTTTCTTCTTTTCTTTTTTCCTTCTTTTTTTTTTTTTACGAGATGAGGCAGCGAGGAGGTCGAGCGGTGGTCGAAGGTCGCTGGCCGGGGAAACAATGACAACGGTGAAGAAAGAGTTGCCCCAAGGATCGTTGCTCTGATACCAAATGATAAGACCCTAAAGTCTTATCGTCGCTTTGATACCAAATGATAAGACCCTAAAGTCTTATCATCGAAGAAAGGGGAGAAATGTGGATGATAATGATCGCTTCGAGGGGATCGGCCCTCCTTGATCACTTCGAGGGGATCGACCCTCCTTGATCACTTCGAGGGGATCAGCCTCCTAGGGTTTGTCAAAAGACATAATAGTATTTTTTATAGATTACTGAAAAGAAGTAGTTACATCCCTATTTATAGAGTTCCACCTAGAGTATATCATGACTTGAACTCTAATAATAAATAAATATTAGATAAACCTCTACTTGACTCAAACCGAACCAAACCGATTCAATAAACAAATGGACTAAACAGACTCAATAAACATTATTCAAAAGCTCAGAAAAAGGGTCCTAACACAATGTTAATCAAACATGATACACATTATTACTTCTTAACTATGATTTCATATTTTCAATCAAAATCATTTTGTTTGTTTATAAAAAAATATGCAATGTTATCATTTTCGAAATTACTAGCAAGATCATAATTTTTGTATTTTTATTTTTAAAAATGTAATTTTCAAGAAAATTAATTCTAAACTAAAAAAGAAAATACATCATGAAAGCATCAAGTAATTTCAAAATAAATCAAGGGGATTTTGATTACCTTTTCATTGAAAGCGGTTAAGGCATAGTTTGCCACCTCGCCTTTCTTGATTTTCTCCTTGTCTTCGGAGGAGATCGATTCATCCCACTTTGTGTTTTTCTTCTTTGGCCTCTTCCTCCGTTCAAGTTCATTGTTTATTTTAGATTTTTGTTTAATAAACTTATTAAGATTTAGTGTTCGAAGTTCAAGTTCGTCATTGTCCTCATCACTTGAGTCATCGCTCAAGTGGTATTCATTTATCCGGGGTTCCAAATCCTTCCTATTCTTTGGAAGGTTGTTTTGTTCATCATGTTCATCATGTGCATTGTGCATCATTTCATATGTCATCAACGAACCAATTAGTTCTTCAAGTAGTAAGTTGTTTAGGTTTTTAGCTTCTTGTATTGCAGTTACTTTTGAATCCCACTTCTTAGAAAGAGAACGTAAAATCTTGTTTACGAGTTCAAAATTCGAAAAGCATTTGCCAAGAGCTCTTAAACCATTGACGACATTCGTGAAACGGGTGTACATGTCAACAATGGTTTCGCAAGGCTTCATTCGAAAAAGTTCGTAAGAATGCACGAGAATGTTGATTTTGGACTCTTTCACTCGGCTAGTGCCTTCATGAGTGACCTCAAGAGTTCACCAAATATCAAAAGCCGAATCACACATCGAAACGCGATTAAATTCATTTTTGTCAAGTGCACAAAATAAGGCATTCATAGCCTTTGCGTTTAAAGAAAAATACTTCTTCTCCAACTCCGACCATTCGTTCATCGGTTTAGAGGGAAGTTGAAAACCGTTTTCAACAATATTCCATAAATCCAAATTCATAGAAATCAAGAAAACTCTCATTCGAGTTTTCCAATAAATGTAGTCCAATCCGTGAAACAACGGTGGACGAACAACCGAAAAACCCTCTTTAAAGCCATGAAGAGTCATTTCTCTCGGGTGTAAATCCGAAATGAGAAATACCGGGCTATGATACCAATTGTTAGGATCAAGAGCACTAAGGGGGGGTGAATTAGTGCAGCAGAAAACTTTCGACGTTTAAAACTACGTTCGTACGATAAGAGTAATTTCGGTAGAAAAGCCGATTCGTAAATTACTTTAACTTGAGATCAGGTAAGAAGCAGTTAAAACAAATCTATAAAGGTATTTTGCAGTTATGATGGAAATCGGAATGTAAGCACAAACTAAAATACGATGTTCGTAAGAGAAAAGCGATTTACGTCTAAACACCGATTCGGAAAATACTGAGCTTGGAAACGCAATCGTAAAAGCGCATAAGGCAATAAGCTATGAAGGAGGTTTGCAGTAAGGATAATCAGCTCAAAGTAAATGCAAACCAGAGAAGACGGGAGTTTACAGTGGTTCGGTCAATCGTGACCTACATCCACTCCTCCGATTCCTCTTCTGTCGAGGCCACCGGCATCCACTAATGATCTTCCTTTACTAGGCGAAGATCAACCTCCTTCTTACACCCCTCTTCTCCTTTTACTGGGTTTAGGAGACAACCCTTACAAGCACTCACTCTCCTCTCTTAAACCGAATTTTAACACTAAAGCTAGAGGAGGGAAATTCTAGAGATTGCAACAGTGTTTTCTATCTTTTAATCTCTCTATACATGTATCTTTTACCTAGGGATTGGAGGGATATTTATAGGCTCCAAACCAGTTTGAATTTGGAGCTCAAATCTATCATCTCCCGGAATTCCGGGGTCTGGCGGTTGCACCGCCTGACTGGGGTGGTTGCACCACCTGATAGGGCTCGAAGACTAAGCCTCTAGGCGGTGCCACCGCTTGTCAGGGGCGGTTGCACCGCTTGGCAGAGCTCGGAGATCGAGCTCAGGCGTTGCCACCGCCTGACTGGGGCGGTTGTACCGCCCAGCCAGAGCTCGGAGACCGAGCTCAGGCGGTTACACCGCTGTCAGAGGCGGTTGCACCGCCCAGCAAGAACTCGGAGACTAAGCATTGGGCGGTGCCACCGCCGACTTAGGCGGTGCCACCTCTAAGCGAGAGATCTGGGTCCGAATGGGTTGATCCATTTGGCCCAATTTGGTTCTTTCAAGGGCCCAATTGCCCCTAGATTAAGTTAATGGGATCACCTCCCAATTCTAACTTAATCATCGTGCTAACTGCGACAATTCTTGAGACTTTTACTATAGCTTGCTCCGGTGCGTTAATCGCTTCTTCCGGCGAGCTTCCAGCGAACTTCCGGCGAACATCCGACGGTCCTCTAATGATGCTCCTACAGACTTCCGGCAAACTCCTGGACTTGCGACGATCCACTTGGCGAGTTATGACAAGCTTCTTTTGGCAAGCTCCTGGACTTCTCAGATTTGTTCCCGTAGAACCTTCGACGACTGTTCGGACTTCTGTCAAGCTCTCGAACTCCCAACGCGATCATAGTCCTGACTCCGGCGCAACTCCTGCTTCATGTCTTACTTTCATCGTAGTTAATCCTACACACTTAAAACAAAACTTTGATCGAGATAATTAATTTTAAGCAATTAACCAAGTTGTCTGGCATGTCATTGGTCCCTCGACGCTTCGTCCGATTCTTCGGCGCATCGTCCTCTCCTGCGGCCTATTGCCCAATCGGCCAGTTGACTCCGCAACTCCGATATCCTTGGCACAATACCCGCTTTTCTTGGCCCAATGCTCGAGTCCACGGCCCGAAGCCTTCTGTCGATACGTCCACCGACCCGACGTTTAATCTTCTGACATGTTTCTCCGGCACAACATGATTTTTCCTGCTTTAATTGTCTTATCATGATCGAAGCATCCTGCGTTACTTAAAACACAGATTAAAACATAAACACATATCAAGTGGTTTCATCATCAAAATACGAGATTCAATAGAGGGTCATTCAATTACATGTCCGCCTATGTTCATTGGGGCGAATTACAAATATTGGAAGACTAGAATGAGGATCTTTCTAATTTCAATGGATTTTGAGCTTTGGAATATTGTCAAAAACGGTTTTCAAAAGTATTCTCTTCTAATGAACAATTGGAATGAGTTGGAGAAGAAGACTTTTACTTTAAATGCCAAGGCTATGAATGCCTTGATTTGTGCATTAGATAAAAATGAGTTTAATCGAGTGTCGATTTGTGAAACGACTTTTGATATTTGGCACACACTCGAAGTGACTCATGAAGGCACTAGTAGAGTGAAAGAGTCGAAAATTAATCTTTTAGCGCACACTTATGAGTTATTTCGGATGAAACCGAGTGAGACCATTGGAGACATGTATGATAGGATCAAGAGCACTAAGAGGGGGGTGAATTAGTGCAGCGGAAAACTTTCGACGTTTAAAGCTGCGTTCGTACAACAAGAGCAATTTCAATAGAAAAGCCAATTCGTAAATTACGTTAACTTGAGATCAGGTAAGAAGCAGTTAAAACAAATCTATAAAGGCAGTTTGCAGTTATGATGGAAATCAGAATGTAAGCGCAAACTAAAATACGATGTTCGTACGGTAAAAGCAATTTCAGTAGAAAAGCCGATTCGTAAATCACTTTAACTTGTGATTAGGCAAGAAGCAGTTAAAACAAATCTATGAAGGTAGTTTGCAATTGTGATGGAAATTAGAATGTAAGCGCAAACTAAAATACAATGTTCGTACGAGAAAAGCGATTTACGTCTAAACACCGATTCGGAAAATACTAAGCTTGAAAACGCAATCGTAAAAGCGTAGAAGGCAGTAAGCTATGAAGGAGGTTTGCAGTAAGGATAATAAGCTCAAAGTAAATGTAAACCAAAAAGCAGCGCGATTTTAGAGTGGTTCGGTCAATCTTGACCTACATCCACTTCTGGCTTCCTCCACCGATGAGGTCATCGACGTCCACTAGAGGCCTTCCTTCAATAGGCGAAGGCCAACCACCCTTTTACAGATTCACTCCTTTTGACAGGCTTAGGAGACAACCCTTACATGTTAGGATCGAGAGCACTAAGAGGGGGTGAATTAGTGCAGCGGAAATCTTTCAGCGATTTAAAAACGAAAGCTGTGTTTGTCCGATAAAAACGATTTCGATGTAAAAGCCGATTCTAAGATTACTTAAGATTAAGCGCAGTTTACGTCTAAGCACAGTTTACGTCTAAACTGAGTTTGCGTCTAAATACAGTTTGCGTCTAAACGCGATTTTGCGTCTAAACACAGTTTTATGTCTAAACGCAGTTTTGCGTCTAAACTCAGTTTACGTCTAAACGCAGTTTTACGTCAAAACGCAGTTTGCATCTAAAAGTAGTTTATGTCTAAAAGACAGTTTTATGTCTAAAGACAGTTTGCGCAGTTTGCGTCTAAACACAGTTTTGCGTCTAAACTCAGTTTACGTCTAAACGCAGTTTTACGCAGTTTGCGTCTAAACGCAGTTTTACGTCTAAACGTTTAAAAGAAGTTTACGTCTAAAACACAGTTTTATGTTTAAACACAGTTTGCACAGTTTACGTTTATACGCAGTTTTACGTCTAAACGCAATTTGCGTCTAAAACAGTTTCAAAGGGATCTAAACTTAGAAACTAGTTCATAAAAGCGCAGAAGACAGTTTTGCAGAATCAAAACACAAACGTAAGCTGATCGTACGAAAAACACAGATTTACGTCTGAATGCAGATTCGAAAAGGTCAGCACTTAGAACTTATTCGTAAAGGCGCAGAGAGCAGTAGTTATGTAGGAGGTTTGCAGTAATGATAAGGTACTCGAAATAAAAGCAAACCAGAGATTTAGAGTGGTTCGGTCAGTCATGACCTACTCCACTTTTGGCTTCCTCCTCCGACGAGGTCACCGACGTCAACTAGCTGCCTTCCTTCAATGGGCGAAGGCCAACTGCCCTTTTACAGTTTCACTCCTTTTGATGGGATCAGGAGACAACCCTTACAGAACCTTTCTCTCCTCACTTTTGTTAGGATCGAGAGCACTAAGAGGGGGGGGTGAATTAGTGAAGCGGAAAACTTTCAATGATTTAAAAACAAAAGCCTCGTTCGTCCGATAAAACCGATTTCGATGTAAATGCCGACTCACAGTTTATAGTTTACGCAGTTTGCGTTTAAATGCAGTTTGCGTCTAAATGCAGATTGCGTCTAAGCGCAGTTTGCTTTTAAGCGCAGTTTGCGTCTAAGCGTAGATTGCGTCTAAACACAGTTTGCGTCTAAACACAGTTTGCGTCTAAGCACAGTTTGCGTCTAAACACAGTTTGCGTTTAAGCGCAGTTTGCGTCGAAGCGTAGTTTGCGTTTGAGCGCAGTTTGCGTCTAAGCGCAGTTTGCGTTTGAGCGCAGTTTGCGTCTAAATGCAGTTTTACGTCTAAGTGCAGTTTTACGTCTAAACGCAGTTTTACGTCTAAACGCAATTTTACGTCTAAACGCAGTTTTGCGTCTAAACGAAGTTTTACGTCTAAACGCAGTTTTACGTCTAAATGCAGTTTTGCGTCTAAACGCAGTTTTAGGTCTAAATGCAGTTTTACGTCTAAAAGTAATTTTACGTCTAAACGCAGTTTTGAACTTTGAAAAGCGTTTTATGAATACGCAGAAAGCAATTTGCAGTTATAAATGGAATCAAAACGTAAGCGTAAACTACAGTGTAAAGATCGTACGAAAACACCGATTTACGTCTGAATGCAGATTCGGAAAGATCAGAACTTAGAGACTCGTTCGTAAACGCACAGAGGGCAATAGCAATGTAGGAGGTTTGCAGTAATGATAAAGTGCTCAAAGTAAAAGCAAACCAGAGATTTAGAGTGGTTCGGCCAGTCTTGACCTACTCCACTTTTGGCTTCCTCCTCCGACGAGGTCACCGACGTTAACTAGCTGCCTTCCTTCAATGGGCGAAGGCTAACTGCCCTTTTACAGTTTCTCTCCTTTTGACGGGCTTAGGAGACAACCCTTACAGATCCTTTCTCTCCTCTCTTTACAACTCAGGACTTGAAGAACAGAAAGAGGAGAACTTTTGGACTTTACACAAATTTGAGCTCTTAGAATCACTGAAAAGATCAAGAATTCGGTGTGGATCTGTATCTTTTCAGTGCTGAATGGGTGGGGTATTTATAGGCCCCAACCCAGTTCAAATTTGGAGCTCAAAACGATCAAATCCCGGAATTCCGGGATCAGGCGGTTGCACCTCTTGACTGGAGAGGTTGCACCTTTTTGGCGAGCTTCGGAGATCGAGCCCGGCGGTTGCACCTCTCGGGCGGGCGGTTGCACCGCTTGAGTCCTGGCTCGAGGCCCGAGCCCCAGGCGATGCCACCTCTTGATTGAGGCGGTTGCACCTCTACGCACGAGCTCAAGACCGAGCTCGTGGCGGTGCTACCTCTCACTGTCGGGGAGGTTGCACCCCCGATCTAGCTCGAAGACTGAGCTCGGGCGGTTGCACCTCCTGGCTGGGGCGGTTGTACCGCCCAATCTCGTTGGGAGACACAGCCCGGCGGTTGCACCCTCTGGTTTAGGCGGTTGCACCTTTGGTGCAATCGAGGGGTCCGAATGGTTGGCTCCATTCGCCCAATTTCAATCTTTTCGGGGCCCAATTGCCCCAAGATTAAGCTAATGGGATCACCTCCCATTTTCAAGCTTAATCAACGTGCTAACTACTGATGAAATCTAAGACAACTTCTGTAGCTTTGCTCGATCGTCAATCGCTTCTTCGGCGAAGTTTCGGTGAACTTCCGTCGATCATCCGATGAACCCTCGGTGATTCTTCTGCGGACATCCGGCAAACTCCTGGACTTTGCGACGATCCACTTGGCGAGTTCCGACGAGCTTCGCTTGGCAAGCTTCTGGACTTCTCGGATCTGTTCTCGCAGAACCTCCGACGACCGTCCGAACTTCCGTCGAACTCTCGAACTCCCAACGTGATCATGATCTTGACTCCGGCGCAACTCCTGCTGCTTGTCTAACTTTCATCGTAGTTAATCCTGCACACTTATCTCAACACATAGATTAGACAACAAATGAAAATTGACATCATCATCAAAATCCGAGATTCAACAACTTTTATAATTCAGAAACTTAAAGAACAGAAGGAGGAGACTTAAAGGCTTTACAACAATTTTGAGCTCAAGAATCACAGAGAAGATCAAGATGTCGGTGTAGGTCTCTTGCTCTTTCTGTGCTGAATGGGTGGGGTATTTATAGGCCCCAACCCAGTTCAAATTTGGAGCTCAAAATGATCAAATCCCGGAATTCGGGATCGGTGATTGCACCTCTCCGACTGGAGAGGTTGCACCTTTGCCTAGTAGAGCTCAAGATCGAGCCCAGCGGTTGCACCTCTCTGTCAAGGGGCGATTGCAACCACTGAGTTTGGCTGGAGATCGAGCCCCTAAGGCGGTGCCACCTCTTGACTGAGGCGGTTGCGTCTCTACCGAGAGCTCAAGACCGGCCCAGGCTCAAAGGCGGTGCTACCTCTCTGTCGGGGAGGTTGCACCGCCCGATCTAGCTCGAAGATCGAGCTCGGTGGTTGCACCTCCTCTGGCTGGGGCGGTTGCACCGCCCAGCCTCTGTTGGAGACTTAGCCCGGGAGGTGCCACCTCTGGCCTAGGCTGCGTCGCACCTCCCTGGTGCAATCGGTCCCGAATGGTTAGCTCCATTCGGCCCAATTTCAATCTTTTCAGAGCCCAATTGCCCCAAGATTAAGCTAATGGGATCACCTCCCATTTTCCAACTTAATCAACGTGCTAACTATGATTAAATCTAAGACAATTTCTGCAGCTTTGTTTCGATCGTCAATCGCTTCTTCCATGAAGTTTCAATTTAACTTCCGTTGATCATCCGATGAACCCTCGGTGATTCTTTATGGACTTCCGGCAAACTCTGGACTTTTTGCGACGATCCACTTGGCGAGTTCCGACGAGCTTGGCAGCAAGCTTCCGGACTTCTCGGATCTGTTTCTGTGAGAACCTCCGACGACCGTCCGAACTTCCGTCGAACTCTCGAACTCCCAACGTGATCATGATCTTGACTCCGGCGCAACTCCTGCTGCTTGTCTAACTTTCATCGTAGTTAATCCTACACACTTATCTCAACACATAGATTAGACAACAAATGACAATTGACTTCATCATCAAAATCTAAGATTTAACAATCTCCCCCTTTTTGATGATGACAATCAATTGATAATGGAGTTATCCTTAACTCCCCCTATCTATGTGCCATAGTTGAGATAAGTCAACCTTGAATTCAAGACCTAAGAATTCAAGTGACGTATTGATAAGTTAGATCAGTTAAACTTATCAATACTCCCATCATGATACCCATCATGATGTATCTCTTCAAGAATGATGTCAAGGCTTGACATACATCATCAAGTTTGTATGATTGTGTTTGTAACTATTCATCATGTAATTGAATATTATCATATAAAGCTGCGAAGGACTATTACATGATGCACACATTTGAGATTTTCTAGCAAGTTTGCATTTACTTCACAAGATAGGATATCAACTCAAGACATAATGCAAATTATAGCACATGTTCATATATCTCTTGGTGATGCAAGGATGGCATAACCATAACATTGTTTATAGCATCACTCAAGTATTTGCAACTATGACATAGACATGATCATGGCAGTGTTTATCAATTCATATGTTTCTCCCCCTTTGTCATCAACAAAAAAAACATGGTAATTGTGATACCAGGAAAACAATATTAGCAAGCTTTATAGAGGAATATTACATAGATTGCTTTGAAAACTTCTTCCCCTTTTTGTTATAATCCATTTTACCCGCAAAGATATTACAGGATGAAATACATACACAGGAATCACTTTATCAGATTTATTTCAGAAACTTATGAAAGTGTATGAATAAATCTGTTTTATAGCATTCGAACAAATAAGATGCATTTGGACAAGATTTTGTTACAGATTTTCACATTTAAACATGGCAATCAAGTGATCTGATCATTCAATATAGTCCGAAAAATAAGTTTATTTATTCGGACACATCAATATTCCTAATTCTCTTTTAATGAAATCAAATTGTTCTTCACTTAGAAGTTTTGTAAAAATGTCAGCCAGTTGATGTTTGGTGTCAATGAACTCTATGGTTACGTCATGATTAGTGACATGATCTCGTATAAAGTGATGTCTAATATCAATATGTTTTGTTCTTAAGTGTTGTATAGGATTTTTAGTTAAGCATATTGCACTCGTGTTATCACATTTAATGGGAATATCTTTAAGATTAACTTTGTAATCTTCTAAAGTGTTTTTCATCCATACAACTTGTGCACAGCATGCACTTGCTGCAATATATTCAGCTTCGGTTGTTGATAGAGCAACCGAGCTTTGTTTCTTAGATGACCAGGATACAAAGGCATGTCCTAAAATTGACATGATCCTGATGTGCTTTTTTCTATCTAGTCTACTGACCAAAAAGTCAAATCGATCAAAGATAAGTCTGTTAACTCAAAATTTTTTGATTTTGGGTACCATAATCCTAGATTTGTGGTTCCATTAAGATATCTAAGTATTCTTTTGACTGCTTTGAGATGAGATATCTTAGGGTTTGATTGAAATCTAGCACAAAGTCCTACACTGAACATGATGTCCTGGTCCGGTGGCGGTGAGGTAAAGTAAACTTCCTATCATACCCCCTATAAGTCTTTTGATTAAAGCTTTCTCTACTTTCATCAATTTCTAACTTAGTGGAGGTGCTCATAGGGTGTTAATAGCCTTTGAGTTGTTCATATTAAACTTTTTTTAATAAATTCATAGCATATTTTGTTTGACTAATAAAGATGCCGTTGCTTAATTGTTTGATTTGTAAACCTAAGAAGAATGTTAATTCTCCCATTAAGCTCATTTCGAATTCAAGACTCATGGTTCTAGCAAAAGATTCACAGAGAGATTCATTTGTAGAGCCAAAGATAATATCATCAACATAAATCTGAACAATAAGAAAATTATTTTCAAAATTCTTGATAAATAATGTAGTATCAACCTTGCCTTTTGTGAAGTTATTTTCGATAAGAAAAGAACTAAGTCTTCATACCAAGCCCTTTGGGGCTTGTTTTAAACCATAGAGAGCTTTAGTTAATCTAAACACATGATTAGGGGAGGCTATCATTTTCAAAACCGGGAGGTTGTTCAACATAAACTTCTTCGGAGATAAAGCCATTTAGAAAAGCACTTTTAACATCCATTTGAAACAACTTAAAATTATTACTGCTAGCGTAGGCAAGGAGCATCCTTATGGCTTCCAATCGAGCCACAGGAGCGAAGGTTTCTTCGTAATCGATACCTTCTTCTTGGTTGAAACTTTTGGCCACTAATCTAGCCTTGTTTCTAACCACGATACCATTTTCATTTTGCTTGTTTCTGAAGACCCATTTAATACCAATAACTAAATGGTCATTTGGCCTAGGAACAAGCTTCCACACTTCATTTCTCTCAAATTGATTTAATTCATCTTGCATTACGATAATCCATGAATCATCTTTCATGGCTTCATCAATGCATTTGGGTTCAATTTGGGAGAGAAAGGCGGCATTCACACAAAAGGTTTTAAGAGAAGATCGTGTTTGAACCCCCTTTGACGTGTCTCCTAGGATTAGCTCCTTAGGGTGAGCATCTATATACTTCCAATCCTTGGGTAAGGATATTTCGGAAGTGGATGCATCCAGGTTGTTAGTTGGAGAAGGGGTTTCCTTTAAATTCAAGGAATCAAAATTAACATCTTCATCAAGATCATTTTTCGTGATTTCGGAAATCTCATTGAAAACAACATGAATGGATTCTTCAATAATTAGAGTTCTTTTTATTGAAGATACTGAAAAGGCTTTAGAAAACTGTAGAATAACCAAGAAAGATTCCTTCATCGGATTTAGCATCAAATTTTCCTAAGTTGTCTTTTTTCATTCAAGATAAAACACTTAGACCCAAAGACTTTAAAATATGAAACGTTGGGTTTTTTTATTGTTCCATAACTCATAGGGAGTTTTGGTTAGTAGAGGTCTCACTAGAACTCTATTTAAAATGTAGCATGCAGTATTCTGACTTGCCAAAAAATATTTGGGTAGGTTGTGTTCATTCAACATGGTTCTTGCCATTTCTTGTAAATTTCGATTTTTTCTTTCTACAACTCCATTTTGTTGAGGGTTTCTAGGAGTAGAGAAATTATAGTTGTATCCATTGAGTTCACAAAATTCCTGGAAATCATGGTTTTGAAATTCACCACCATGATCACTTCTAATTGACGAAATCATAGAACCTTTCTCATTCTGAATGAGTTTGCAAAACTTGGTAAAAGATCTAAGGCATTCACTTTTCTGTTTTAAGAAGTAAGTCCATGTGTATCTGCTATAGTCATCCACGATGACGAAGGCATTTGCTACCTCCTAGGCTTGATGTGGAGATGGGTCCCAACAAGTCCATATGGATCAATTGTAAGGGCCTAGAGGTGCTTATTTGATTTTTAGATTTGAAGCTACTCTTAATTTGTTTACCTAATTGGCAGGCATCACATACATTATCTTTGATGAACTTGATATGAGAAATTCCTCTTACAAGTTCTTTGGATGATATTTGAGTGATTAGCTTCATGCTAGCATGACCTAATCTTTACGTGCCATATCCAAGCATTCTCATTTAAAAGAAAAACATATTTCATTACATAAATCATTGATGTCAATAGTGTATACGTTATTTTGTTTTAATGCAATCATAGATATGTTTTGTGTGGTTTTTCAATGATGCAAGCATTAGATTCAAATCGATAATATATCCTTTATCACACAATTGACTAATGCTCAAGAGGTTATGTTTTAGACTATCAACTAGCAAAACATCTTCAATAGAGAAGTTGGATTTGTTACCTATGGTTCCTTTGCCAATGATTTTACCCTTGTTGTTGTCTCCGAAGGTGACATATCCTTAAATCTATGCTAGTGAGCTTAGAGAATTGGGATGGATCTCGGTCATATGCCTTGAGCATCCACTATCAAGGTACCATCTCTTGCTCCTAGCTTGCGATGGTTTAGTTTTCTACAAGAAAGGATGATGTTTAGGTACCCATTTGCTTTTGGGTTCCTCACAAATAGATCTACATTTTCTATCATGTTGCATAGAATTTGTCATGGTTCCTTTAGGAACCCAAATCAATTTGTTTGGACTAAATTTCCTGAATGGACAATAATGCGTCCTGTGTCCGAACTTGCAACAAAAGTTGCATTTGCTTTGATGTCTAACATGTAAGATGGGGCCCTTTACGAAGGTAGTTGGATTTTGGTGAGGACTCCTCACAAATCCAATCCCACTTCTTTTGGGAATATGACCCTTGTTTGTAAGGATCATGTTTAATGACTTGCTACCAACCTCGAATTTCTTCAAGGTGTCCTTAAGTAGTAAGTTTTCTTTTTGAAAAGTTTCTAGATCATGATATTGATACATGAATTTAAACTATCATGATATTCAATTTTTAACTTATTAAAATCACAAGTAAGACTATCATGCTCCTTTTTTAGCAATTTGTATTTTCTATTGATAATCTTGCATTCATCAAATAATTCATGGAAAGCATTTAATAATTCATCGAAAGATAAATCAGCATCTAATAAATTCGTTACCTCCTCTCCGATGGCCATTAATGCGTAATGAGCAACTTTTTCGGTGTTGGACTCCTCTTCTTCAGATCTTTCGAGTCATCCCATGTTACTTGAAGAGCCTTCTTCTTTGATGTTCTCCTTTTGACTTGGGGACAATCACTCTTGTAGTGTCCCCTTTTTGCATTCATAGCAGATCACTTGGTCCTTCTTGGGTTCAAGTTTAATTTTACATCATTCTTAAACTTGTTTCTTTTAAAGAACTTTTTTAAACTTTCTTGTTAGAAGTGCCAAGTCATCATCACAGTCCTCATCACTTGAGTTTTCTCTCAAGTGGCATTCAGAAGTTTTTTGAGTGCCATATCCTTCCTGTTCTTTGGAAGGATGTCTTCTTGCTCTTCATGAGCTTTACAAGTCATTTAGAGGTCATTAATGACCCGATTAGTTCTTCAAGAGGAAGTTGCGCAGATCTTTTGCCTCTTGAATTGCAGTGACTTTAGGATCCCAACTTTTAGGAAGGGATCTTAGTATCTTATTTGAGTTCAAAATCCGAAAAAACTTTTTTTTCCGAGTCCTTTTAGACCGTTGGCGACATCCGTGAAAGCGGGTAAACATGTCGCCAATGGTTTCACTCGGTTTCATTCGGAAAAGTTCAAAAGAATGCAACAACAGATTGATTTTTGACTCTTTCACTCTACTTATGCCCTCGTGGGTCACTTCAAGTGTGTGCCAAATATCAAATGCAGTTTAGCAAGTTGAAATATGATTAAACTCTTTTTTTTATCAAGTCGCGCAAAATAAGGCATTCATAGCCTTTGCATTAAGAGCTTAAAGCCTTCTTTTCCAATTCATTCCAATCGATCATTGAAGAGAAAACTTTGAAAATCCGTTTTCAACAAGGTTCCACAGTTCAAAATCCATAGAAATAAGAAAGATCCTCATTCGGGTCTTCCAATAGGTGTAGTCCGTCCCCCCTGAACATGGGTGGACGTGTAATAGAATGCCCCTCTTGGTTTCCGGCGTATGCCATCTCTCTTGGGTTTTAATCCGTTAGAGAGTTAACCTTGCTCTGATACCAATTGTTAGGATCGAGAGCACTAAGAGGGGGGGGGGGTGAATTAGTGCAGCGGAAATCTTTCAGCGATTTAAAAACGAAAGCTGCGTTTGTCCGATAAAAACGATTTCGATGTAAAAGTCGATTCTAAGATTACTTAAGATTAAGTGCAGTTTACGTCTAAGCACAGTTTACGTCTAAACTGAGTTTGCGTCTAAATACAGTTTGCGTCTAAACGCGGTTTTGCGTCTAAACACGGTTTTACGTCAAAACGCAGTTTGCGTCTAAAAGTAGTTTACGTCTAAAAGACAGTTTTATGTCTAAACACAGTTTGCGCAGTTTGCGTCTAAACACAGTTTTGCGTCTAAACTCAGTTTACGTCTAAACGCAGTTTTACGCAGTTTGCGTCTAAACGCAGTTTTATGTCTAAACGTTTAAAAGAAGTTTACGTCTAAAACACAGTTTTATGTTTAAACACAGTTTGCGCAGTTTACGTTTAAACGCAGTTTTACGTCTAAATGCAGTTTGCGTCTAAAATAGTTTCAAAGGGATCTAAACTTAGAAACTAGTTCATAAAAGCGCAGAAGACAGTTTTGCAGAATCAAAACACAAACGTAAGCTGATCGTACGAAAAACACAGATTTACGTCTGAATGCAGATTCGAAAAGGTCAGCACTTAGAACTTATTCGTAAAGGCGCAGAGAGCAGTAGTTATGTAGGAGGTTTGCAGTAATGATAAGGTACTCGAAATAAAAGCAAACCAGAGATTTAGAGTGGTTCGGTCAGTCTTGACCTACTCCACTTTTGGCTTCCTCCTCCGACGAGGTCACCGACGTCAACTAGCTGCCTTCCTTCAATGGGCGAAGGCCAATTGCCCTTTTACAGTTTCACTCCTTTTGATGGGCTCCTGAGACAACCCTTACAGAACCTTTCTCTCCTCACTTTTACAATTCAGAAACTTAAAGAACAGAAGGAGGAGACTTAAAGGCTTTACAACAATTTTGAGCTCAAGAATCATAGAGAAGATCAAGATTTCGGTGTAGGTCTCTTGCTCTTTCTGTGCTGAATTGGTGGGGTATTTATAGGCCCCAACCCAGTTCAAATTTGGAGCTCAAAACGATCAAATCCCGGAATTCGGGATCGGTGATTACACCTCGATTTCGAGAGGTTGCACCCACTGGTAGAGCTCTGAGATCGAGCCCGTGCGGTTGCACCTCTCTGTCGGGTTGTTGCACCTCGAAGTCCTGCCTGGAGATCGAGCCCCAGGCGGTGCCACCTCTGATGAGGCGGTTGCACCTCTGCCGCCGAGCTTCGAAAGACCGAGCTCGAGGCGGTGCTACCTCTCTGTCGGGGAGGTTGCACCGCCCAGCCTAGTTCGAAGACTGAGCTCAGGCGGTTGCACCTCCTGGCTGGGGCGGTTGCACCGCCCAGTCTCGCTGGGAGACTTAGCCCAGGAGGTGCCACCTCCTGGCCTCGGCGATTGCACCTCCTGGTGCAATCAGGGTCCGAATGGTTAGTTCCATTCGGCCCAATTTCAATCTTTTCAGGGGCCCAATTGCCCCAAGATTAAGCTAATGGGATCACCTCCCATTTTCCAACTTAATCAATGTGCTAACTACGATTAAATCTAAGACAATTTCTGCAGCTTTGCTTCGATGCGTCAATCGCTTCTTCCGGCGAGTTTCCGGCGAACTTCCGTTGATCATCCGATGAACCCTCGGTGATTCTTCTGCGGACTTCCGGCAAACTCCTGGACTTTGCGATGATCCACTTGGCGAAGTTCGACGAAGCCGCTTGGCAAGCTTCACGGACTTCGGATCTATTCTCGCAGAACCTCCGACGACCGTCCGAACTTCCGTCGAACTCTCGAACTCCCAACGTGATCATGATCTTGACTCCGGCGCAACTCCTGCTGCTTGTCTAACTTTCATCATAGTTAATCCTGCACACTTATCTCAACACATAGATTAGACAACAAATGACAATTGACTTCATCATCAAAATCTGAGATTTAACATTACAAACTTTTCTCTCCTCTCTTGAAAGATCTGAACTTGGAAGAAAAGAGGGTGAAGAACCTTTAGCTTATACAACACTTTTGAGCTCTAAAAATCATAGAGTAAGATCAAGATTTTGGTGGTTTTCATTGCTCTTTCATTGCTGAAAGAGTGGAGTATTTATAGGCCCCAAACCAGTTTGAATTTGGAGCACAAAACTGTCATTTTTCGGATTTCCGGGGTCTGGCGGTTGCACCGCCTGACTGGGGCGGTTGCACCACCTGACAGAGCTCAAAGACTGAGCCTCTATGCGGTGCCACCGCTTGTCAGGGGCGGTTGCACCGCATGGCAGAGCTCAGAGATCGAGCTCAGGCGGTGCCACCGCTTGACTAGGGCGGTTGCACCACCCAGCCAGAGCTCGGAGACCGAGCTCAAGCGGTTGCACCGCCCAGCCAGAACTCGGAGACTGAGCCCTAGGCGGTGCCACCGCTGACCTAGGCGGTGCCACCTCTGGGCGAGAGATCTGGGTCCAAATGGGTTGATCCATTCGACCCAATTTGGTTCTTTCAGGGGGCCCAATTGCCCTTGGATTAGGTTAATGGGATCACCTCCCATTTCTAACTTAATCATCGTGCTAACTACGACAATTCTTAAGAGTTTTACTACAGCTTGCTCCGGTGTGTCAATTGCTTCTTCCGGCGAGCTTCCGGCGAACATCCGACGGACCTCCGGCGATGCTCCTGCGGACTTCCGGCAAACTCCTGGACTTGCGACGATCCACTTGGCGAGTTCCGGTGAGCTTCTTTTAGCAAGCTCCTGAACTTCTCGGATTTGTTCCCGCAGAACCTCCAACGACCGTCCGGACTTCCATCAAGCTCTCGAACTCCTAACGTGATCATAGTTTTGACTCCGGTGCAACTCCTGCTGTATGTCTTACTTTCATCGTAGTTAATCCTGCACACTTATCTCAACATATGGATTAGATAACAAATGACAATTGACGTCATCATCAAAATCTTAGATTCAACAATCTCTCCCTTTTTGATGATGACAATCAATTGATAATGGAGTTAACCTTAACTCCCCCTATCTATGTGCCATAATTGAGATAAGTCATTCTTGAATTCAAAGCCTTTGAATTCAAGAGACATATTGATAAGTTAAAATCATTTAACCTTATCAATACTCCCATCATGATTCCTATCATGATGTATCTCTCCGTATAATGTCAAGACTCGACATCCATTTTCAAATTTCAAATGTGAATTATAGTAATGATAGCAATTCATCATATGGTAAGATATTAACATGTAAAATTATAATGCAAGTTCTTGATATCTTAACATGAAGCAAATATGGCAATCATAGCAAACATGGCATAGCATCAATAATTATATGTCTACTTCTTTCAACATAATATGGTATTTATAGCATCAATTCATATACTTCTCCCCCTTTGTCATCAACAAAAAGGAGAACGATATAAGCAACTTTTGAATATACGTGTGATGCCATAAGTAGGTTCATGTCATTTATAGGATACAAACATCTCAAGAAGACCATGACATGGAAATTATTTACATAGAGTGAAAACTTCTTCCTTTTTATTTGTTATTATCTTTTTTTGCATGAAGGAGGAAAGCCATTTGTGTAGTTCAAATCGATAGCATGCTTTACAAGGATCAGGATATTTATGCGAGTAAAGTTCTTGCAAAAAATATCTTCCTTTTATAAGAAGGAATAATCAAATTTATTTCTCAAAGGCAATATTTTTCACATGATAAGTCTAAAAGCTATGCATTTGCTAGATGATTCTTTTTGTCAAGAATTAATGATGTGAATCAAAATCCGAAAGAGAATAATGTATTCATGAAATCCGATTGGAACCGAAAATTTAATTTAACACTTTCATGCAAGACTATGAAGACATGCTCATCGTTTATGAAATTTTTTGTATTAATTTCCAACATGTTATTTTTGGCATGTAATGACGATTAAGTGATTTGATCATTCAATCAATAAAGTCCGAATAATAATTTTAACAAGTTTATGCATTCGAACACATCCTCATGGCAATACATCAACATCATGGTATCAACATCATGGTAATACATCAATATTATGTCACATGACACATCAATTTCAAGGCTATATTACTTTCACATTCATCATGGAAACCAAGACACAAGGTTTTCAAAGTTGGTATTATAGAAACATTTAATATTAACATGAAATCCGACAATGAGTAATGAGATTGAGCAACGTAACCCTGCATATTCTTGCATCAAGTAACCATAAAGCATTATGATCAAAGTGAGTAATATAAAGAGTTTACAACAATGTAGTTGTTACAACAAGAGGTTATTGTGTCCACATATACAAGCTTTATTTAGGAGGTGGAAAATTAAAGTGCCTAAATAAAGAGTCAAATTGTCGATGAATTAGTTGTAGTTCAGATAGGATTTGATCTTGCCGGTGTTCAAGCCGATCTTGTCTTTGTTCAAATCAGTCCATCCGAATCTCAATGTCTTCAATGGATGATGCATGAGCTTGCTCAAATGGATGTGTTTCCTCAAAGGGACAAATCGGAGGAGATTGAGTGCCCCTAAAGACTGGTGTTTCGGGTTCTGGTTAGGGTGATCGGTTCTTCTAGGCATTCTAACCCAATTACCATTTCTATAAACACATCTCAATCGATAAAGTAGATTTTTGTTTATTATGCTAAACCTATCCACTTTCATCACTTCTTCGTTGGGTGGGATTTGAATATCATAGGCTTTAAGGATTCTAGTGATTATACTACCATATGGAAGCATCATGTCTCTCTTGGATAGTTCTATCATGTTTTGTTGGATGAGGTATCCAAAACAGATGTTATGTCCTTTCATGATCCAATACATGGTTCCTAACTCCATTTGACTTACTTCATCATGATGATATTATTTAGGGAGGATGATGCTAGTTAGGATATGATGAAGTACTTTAGTGTTTAGTGGTAGTAGGTGTTCACAGCTTTTAGGAACTATCACTAAGTTGGGATTACCGAAAATTGTTCCTAAGGCTTCAACATATGTTGTCCCAACTGTTTCATTGTCCCATGATCCTCTAAAATAAAGTCCTCTATTTTTTACGGGAATGCCTATCATGTCACAAATGAATTTATCCGTAATGAAGATATGTTGTCCTAAGAGATAGGTGGACATTCTTTCTTCTTCATCTACTTGTAGATTGTTGTAAAACAGTCTAACAAGTCTGGGATAGATGGGTTCACTAATTTGTAAAATAGGGAGTAGATCTAGGTTAGCAAACCATTGGATTGTCTCTAAGTCTCTTAGTTCATCTAAATCTATATGTTTTCCCTTATTGACACTTCTAAATTCAAAGGTGGAGAATTTTTCAGCATGATACTTTGAATCAAAGAGGGTAAGATCAAAATCTTCCACTAATCTCCTCTTTCCTTTATCCCTTGAGGATCTTCTAGAGCTCATAACTACTATTATTTGAGAGGATAGTAATGAGCAAGAGTAAATGAATCAAAAATAGAATTTAGAAGGCTCTTAGAGAATACCTTAAGTGAGATCTTTAAGAGAAGGAGAAATTGTTGATCTTTTGCTTCAAAATGAGGAGGATTTGGGATGCTAAGATGGGAGAAATGGAGGTGGAGAGGCTTTGGAAGAGAAAAGAGGGGAAGTGAGTAAGTTGGGGTCGGTTCCACCGTTGGCCCTAGCTCGGTTTAATAGGAGGCAAGATTGCGGGCGGTTGCACTGCTGGCTGGGGCGGTGCAACCGCTTGCAACCCGTGACAGCCGGCGGTGCTACCGCCAGCTGGAGTGGTGCCACCGCTTACAGGCAGTGAGCACTCGTTTTGACTGCTGTGTGGTCTGTTTTGAATGTTTCTTACTTGAGAAGAGTTTTTATTTATGGAGCAGTCAACTTTTCTTACGTAACTAAGTAAGAATTTTCATTTTAAGATGAGACATTTGCACGATCAAGATAGATCTAGTGACATGCATATTCTTCTTCAAATGTCGTATTCATGTTTGTGACAGTTTGTCCACGTTGGTAAGCTTTGCAAGTTCATGACAAACTTTGCTTACAAGATGTAAGTTTATGATATAGTTGAAATTAAAAGTAACGAACTAATCAGTTTGGTGGGATCGGAAATCCAGAGGATATGTGAAGGTAGAAATATGGGTTTCCAATTCTGAGGGATCAAATAGGTTTGTATTGCTCTTGTAATTTTAGTTTTCTAATCTTCTTTTTGTTATTTAAGTTTAGGGAGCATCGCGTGTTCTTTTTGGATCTCGGGTTATGAATATCGAGAATCCAAAGAGCAGGATATTATTTCTTGCTCCCAGCTTGGGATGGTTTACGTTTCTACAAGATAGGATAATTTCTAGGTACCTATTTACTTTTGGGTGCCACAAAAGTTGATCTATATTGTTTGTCATGTTGCATAGAGTTTATCATGGTTCCTTTAGGAACCCAAATTAATTTTTTCAGACTAATTTTCTTGAATGTATAAGAATGCGTTTTGTGTCCATTCTTGTAACAAAAGTTGTATTTGCTTTGGTGTCGAACATGTAGGATGGGGCCTTTTATGAAGGTGGTTGGATTTTGGTGAGAATTTCTCACAAATCCGATTCCACTTCTTTTGGGAACGTGACCCTTGTTTGTAAGGATCATGTTCAAAGACTTGCTACCAACCTCAAATTTCTTCAAGATGTCCATGAGTAGCAAGTTTTGCTTTTGGATAGTTTCTAGATCATGACATTTTATACAAGAGCCTAAAGTATCATGATATTCAGTTTTTAACTTATCTAAATCACAATTAAGACTATCATGCTCCTTTTTTAGCAATTTGTATTTTCTACTAATAATCTTGCATTCATCAAATAAATTATGGAAGGCATTTAATAACTGATCAAATGATAAATCTGTATCAATTAAATTTGTTACCTCCTCTCCGATGGCCATTAAGGCGTAATGAGCAACTTGCTCGGTGTTTAACTCCTCTTCTTCGGACGCGCTCGAATCATCCCATGTTGCTTTGAGCGCCTTCTTCTTTGATGTTCTCTTCTTGGCTTGTGGACAATCACTCTTGTAGTGTCTTGGCTTTTTGCACTCATAGCAAATAACTTGGTCCCTTTTGGGTTCAAGTTTATTTTTTGTGTCATTTTTAAACTTGTTTCTCTTAATGAATTTTTTGAATTTCCTTGTTAGAAGTACCTAATCATCGTCACAGTCCTCATCACTTGAGTTTTCTCTCAAGTGGTCATCTAAAGTTCTAAGTGTCATATCCTTCATGTTCTTTGGAAGGATGTCTTCTTGCTCTTTATGAGCCTTGCATGTCATTTCATAGGTCATTAATGACCCGATTAGTTCTTCAAGAGGGAAGTTGCTTAAATCTTTAGCCTCTTGAATAACAGTGACTTTAGGGTCCTAACTCTTAGGAAGGGATCTTAGAATCTTATTTACGAGCTCAAAATCCGAAAAACTTTTGCCGAGTCCTTTTAGACCATTGATGACATCCGTGAAACGGGTGTACATGTCGCCAATAGTCTCGCTCGGTTTCATTCGGAAAAGTTCGAAAGAGTATATCAAAAGATTGATTTTTGAATATTTTACGCTACTTGTACCTTTATGAGTCACTTCAAGTGTATGCCAAATATCAAATGCGGTTTCACAAACCGAAACATGATTAAACTTATTTTTATCAAGCGCATAAAATAAGGCATTCATAGCCTTTGCATTAAGAGCGAAAGTCTTCTCCAATTCATTCCAATCGATCATTGGAAGAGAAGATTTCAAAAAACCATTTTCGATAAGATTCCAAAGTTTAAAATCCATTGAAATAAGGAAGATCCTCATTCAGATCTTCCAATAGGTGTAGTCCATCCCATTGAACATGGGTGGACGTGTAATAGAATGGCCCTCTTGGTTTTCGGCGTATGCCATCTCTCTTGGGTTTTAATCCGTTTGAGAGTGAACCCCGCTCTGATACCAATTGTTAGGATCAAGAGCACTAAGAGGGGGGGGGGTGAATTAGTGCAGCGAAAAACTTTTGACGTTTAAAACTGCGTTCATATGACAAGAGCAATTTCGGTAGAAAAGCCGATTCGTAAATTACTTTAACTTGAGATCAGGTAAGAAGCAATTAAAACAAATCTATAAAGGCAATTTGTAGTTATGATGGAAATCAGAATGTAAGCACAAACTGAAATATGATGTTCGTACGGTAAAAGTGATTTCAGTAGAAAAGCCGATTCGTAAATCACTTTAACTTGTGATTAGGCAAGAAGCAATTAAAACGAATCTATTAAGGCAGTTTGCAGTTGTGATGGAAATCAGAATGTAAGCGCAAACTGAAATACGATGTTCGTACGAGAAAAGCGATTTACATCTAAACACTGATTTGGAAAGTACTAAGCTTGGAAACACAATCGTAAAAGCACAGAAGGCAGTAAGCTATGAAGGAGGTTTACAGTAAGGATAATAAGCTCAAAGTAAATGCAAACCAAAGAGCAGCGCGATTTTAGAGTGGTTCGATCAATCTTGACCTACATCTACTTTTGGCTTCCTCCACCGATGAGGTCACCGATGTCCACTAGAGGCCTTCCTTCAATAGGCGAAGGCCAACTACCCTTTTACAGATTCACTCCTTTTGACGGGCTTAGGAGATAACACTTACAAACTTTTCTCTACTCTCTTGAAAGATCTGAACTTGGAAGAAAAGAGGGAGAAGAACCTTTAGCTTATACAACACTTTTGAGCTCTAAAAATCACAGAGTAAGATCAGGATTTTGGTGGTTTTTCATTGCTTTTTCATTGCTGAAAGAGTGAGGTATTTATAGGCCCCAAACCAGTTTGAATTTGGAGCTCAAAACTGTCATTTTCCAGAATTCCAGGGTCTGGCGATTGCACCGCCTGACAGAACTCGAAGACTGAACCTCTGGGCAGTGCCACCGCTTGTCAGGGGCGGTTGCACCGCCTGGCAGAGCTCGGAGACCGAGCTCAGGCGGTGCTACCGCCTGACTAGGGCAGTTGCACTGCCTAGCCAATGCTCG
The DNA here is from genome assembly GCA_900464855.2 of Musa schizocarpa. Lineage (NCBI taxonomy): Eukaryota > Viridiplantae > Streptophyta > Magnoliopsida > Zingiberales > Musaceae > Musa > Musa schizocarpa. Next base: position 32,323,286 of record LS990921.1, read on the forward strand.
AAGACTGAGCTCAAGCGGTTGCACCGCTGTCAAAGGCGGTTGCACCTCCCAGCCAAAACTCGGAGACTGAGCCCTGGGCGGTGCCACCGCCGACCCAAGCGGTGCCACCTCTGGGCGAGAGATCTTGGTCCGAATGGGTTGATCCTTTCGGCCCAATTTGGTTCTTTCAAGGGCCCAATTACCCTTGGATTAAGTTAATGGGATCATCTCCCATTTCTAACTTAATCATCGTGCTAACTACGACAATTCTTAGGACTTTTACTATAGCTTGCTCCGGTGCGTCAATCGCTTCTTCCGGCGAGCTTCCGGCGAGCTTCTGGCGAACTTCCGGTGAACATCCGACGGACCTTGGACGATGGTCCTGTGGACTTCCGGCAAACTCCTGGACTTGCGACGATCCACTTGGCGAGTTCCGATGAGCTTCTTTTGGCAAGCTCCTGGACTTCTCGGATTTGTTCCCGTAGAACCTCCGACGACCGTCTGGACTTCCATCAAGCTCTCGAACTCCTAATATGATCATAGTCTTGACTCCGGCGCAACTCCTGTTGCATGTCTTACTTTCATCGTAGTTAATCCTACACACTTATCTCAATATATGGATTAGATAACAAATGACAATTGACATCATCATCAAAATCCGAGATTCAACATTGTACACCCGATTTACGGATGCTGTCAATGGTCTAAAAGGACTTGGGAAAGGTTTCTCAGATTTTGAACTCATTAATAAAGTTTTAAGATCCATTTCAAAGAGTTGGGACCCTAAAGTCACGGCCATTCAAGAGGCCAAAGATTTAAATAATTTTCCTCTCGAAGAACTAATTGGATCACTAATGACCTATGAAATGACTTATAAAGCTCATGAAGAGCTTAAGGATACAATTTCAAAGAACAGGAAGGATATAGCACTAAGAACCCAAGAAGACCACTTGAAAGAAAACTCAAGTGATGAGGACCTTGATGAAGACTTGACACTTTTAACAAGAAAATTTAAAAAAATTCATAAGAAGGAATAAATTTAAAAATGACACTAAAAATAAATTTGAACCCAAGAAAGATATAGTAATATGCTAAGAATGCAAGAAGCCGGAACACTACAAGAGCGAATGTCCCTAAGCTAAGAAGAGGACACCAAAGAAGAAGGCTCTCAAAGTAACATGGGACAACTCAAGTGCATCCGAAGAAGAGGAGTCAACTAACACCGAGTAAGTTGCTCACTATGCACTAATAGCCATTGGAGATGAGATAACAAGTTCAATTGATGCAAATTTATCATTTGATGAACTATTAAATGCTTTTCATGATTTATTTAATGAATACAAATTAATTAGTAAAAAATATAAATTTTTAAAAAAGGAGCATGATTCTCTTGTTAGTGATTACAATAGATTAAAAGTTAAGCATAATGATAGTTTAGCTCAATGTATGAAATGTCATGAAGTAAAAACACTTAGAAAGGAAAACTTGCTATTCAAAGAAACCTTAGAAAAATTTGAGGTTGGTAGCAAGTCTTTGAACATGATTCTTGCCAATAAGGGTCACGTTCATAAAAGAAATAGAATCGGATTTGTAAGTAGCTCTCACCAAAATCCAACCACCTTTGTTAAAAGCCCTATCTTGCATATTTCACCCCAAAACAAATGCAACTTTTGTTGCAAACTTGGACATGTAGCTTATCATTGTCCATTTAAAAAGTGTAGTTTACACAAATTGATTTGGGTTCCTAAAGGAACCATAAAGGATTCCATGCAAAATGATAAGTTAAGCTGATCGATTTTTGAGGCACCTAAGGTCAAATGGGTACCTAAAAATCATCTTCTTTTGTAGAAACGTATACCATCATAAGCTAGGAGCAAGAGATGGTACCTTGATAGTGGATGCCCAAGGCATATGACCGGAGATCCATCTCAATTCTCTAAGCTCACTAGTTTAGACGAAGGATATATCATATTCGGAGATAACAACAAGGGTAAAATCATTGGCAAAGGAACTATAGGTAACACATCCAACTTTTTTATTTAAGATGTGTTGTTAGTTGATGGATTAAAGCATAACCTTTTGAGCATTAGTCAATTGTGTGATAAAGGATATATTGTTAGATTTGAATCTAATGCTTGTATTATAGAAAAACCATACAAAAACACATCTATGATTACTTTAAAATAAAATAATGTATACACTATCGATATTAATGATCTTTGTAATGAAATGTATTTTTCGGTTTTAAATGACGATGCTTGGCTTTGGCATAGGAGACTAGGTCATGTTAGAATTAAACTAATCTCTCAAATTTCATCTAAAGAATTTGTAAGAGGAATTCTTCATATCAAGTTCGTCAAAGTTAATGTGTGTGGTGTATGTCAACTAGGAAAACAAATAAAAGGTAGCTTCAAACCTAAGAATCAAATAAGCACCTCTAGACATTTGCAATTGATCCATATGAACTTGTTCAGATCAATTTCTGCATCAAGCCTATGAGGTAGCAAATACGTATTTGTCATCATGGATGATTATAGTAAATGCACATGGACTTATTTTTTGAGACACAAAAGTGAATGCTTTAGGTATTTCTTCAAGTTTTGTAAACTTGTTCAAAATGAAAAGGGTTTTATGATTTCGTCAATTTAAAGTGATCATCGTGGTGAATTTCAAAACTATGATTTCTAAGAATTTTGTGAATCTAATGAATACAACCATAATATCTCTACTCCAAGAAATCCTCAACAAAATGGAGTAGTAGAAAGAAAGAATAGAAATTTATAAGAAATGACAAGAATCATGTTAAATGAACATAGTCTACCCAAATATTTTTGGGCTGAAGCCGTAAACACGACATGCTATGTCATGAATAGAGTTCTAGTAAGACCCTTACTCACCAAAACTCCTTATGAGTTGTGAAACAATAAAATACCTAATGTTTCATATTTTAATTTTTTTGGGTGTAAGTGTTTTATCTTGAATGAAAAAGATGCCTTAGGAAAATTTGATGCTAAATCCGATAAGAAATTTTTCTTGGCTATTCTTCTATTTCTAAAGCATTTCATATCTTTAATAAAAGAACATTGATTATAGAAGAATCTATTTATGTTGTTTTTAATGAAGTTTTCGAAGTAACAAAAAATGATTTTGATGATGATGTTAATTTTGATACCTTGAATTTAAATGAAACCCTTTCTCTATCTAGCAACTTGGATGCATTTACTTCCGAAACATCCTTACCCAAGGATTGGAAGTATGTAGATACTTATCCTAAGGAGCTAATCATAGGAGATACATCTAAAAGGGTTCAAACTCGTTCCTCTCTTAAGAATTTTTGTGCAAACGCCATTTTTCTCTCCCAAATTGAACCTAAATATGCAAGGCCTTGAAAGATGATTCATGGGTCATCGCAATGCAAGATGAGTTAAATCAATTTGAGAGAAATAAGGTGTGTAAGCTTATTCCTAGGCCAAATGACCATTTAGTTATTGGTACTAAATGAGTCTTTAGAAACAAGCAAGATGAATTTGGTATCGTGGTTAGAAATAAGGCTAGATTAATGGCCAAAGATGTCAACCAAGAAGAAGATATTGATTACGAAGAAACCTTCGCTCCTATGGCTCGATTAGAAACCATAAAGATGCTCCTTGCCTATGCTAGTAGTAATAATTTTAAATTATTTCAAATGGATGTTAAAAGTATTTTTCTAAATGGCTTTATTTCTGAAGAAGTTTATGTTGAACAACCGCTCGGATTTGAGAATGATGATTTCCCTAATCATGTATTTAAATTGACTAAAGCTCTCTATGGATTGAAACAAGTCTCAAGGGCTTTGTACGAGAGACTTAGCTCATTTCTAATTCATAATAATTTCTCTAAAGGCAAGGTCGATACTATATTATTTATAAAAAATTTTAAAAATAATTTTCTTATTGTTTAAATTTATGTTAATGATATTATTTTCGGTTTCAAGAATGAATCTCTTTGTGAATTATTTGCTAAAAGTATGAGTCTTGAATTTGAAATGAGTTTGATGGGGGAATTAACTTTCTTTTTAGACTTACAAATCAAACAACTAAGTAGTGACATTTTTCTTAGTCAAACAAAATATACTTTAGATTTGCTAAAAAGGTTTAATATAGATAGCTCAAAGGCTATCAATACTCCCGTGAGTACCTCCACTAAGTTAGACATTGATGAAAGTGGAGAAAGCTTTGATCAAAAAGCTTATAAGGGTATGATAGGAAGTTTACTATACCTCACCGCAACTAGATCGGATATCATGTTTAGTATAGGTCTTTGTGCTAGGTTTCAATCTAATCCTAAGATATCTCATCTTAAAGCAGTTAAGAGAATTCTTAGATATCTTAAAAGTACCACAAATATAGGATTATGGTATCCAAAATCTAATAATTTTGCTAGATGTAGATTAGATAGAAAAAGCAAATCCAAATATATCAATTTTTAGGACATACACTTGTTTCTTGATCTTCCAAGAAACAAAACTTGGTTGCATTATCTATAACCGATGCTGAGTACATTGCAGCTAGTGCATGTTGTACACAAGTTGTGTCGATGAAAAACACTTTCGAGGAATATAAGATTCATCTTAAAAACATTCCCATAAAATGTGATAACACAAATGCAATATGTTTAACAAATAATCCTATTTAACACTCTATAACTAAACATATTGATATTAGACATCACTTTATATGAGATCATATTAATAATCATGATGTAATCTTAGATTTTATTGATACGAAACATCAATTAGCCGATATCTTTATAAAACCTTCAAGTGAAGAACAATATGATTTTATTAGAAGAGAGTTAGGAATGTTAATTTGTCCAAATGTATGAATTTGATGTATACCTTTTCTGGACTATTTTTTTGTATCTCATAAATGAAGCTTTCATGAACTTATTTCATTTTTATCTTCCTTGGTATCAAGTTTACTTTATAATCTTGTTCCATCAATTAATGATTTTTGATATACTCAATCACTCCATGGATTTCATTGACAAATGCATCTCTCACAGATTTATCTTTTGTGAATTTTTAATGAGAAATGGATTTGATGTGATGCTCCTCTCATTATGAAGGTTTATTTATGGAATTTATTTTATCCTTCATATGATGATTCTTTCACAAGAGTTCTTTCTTAATGGAGGAAGATTTTTTATTTTTTTGAGATGAACACTTGCAAGAGTGAGGAGTTGATTTCACATGAATATCTTGATCCTTATGAAAATTGAAACATGATTTAATGAAACTCTATTATCATTTTTGACTTGATTCAAATCATTTCACAAAGTTGGTTCTTTATAGATTTCTTCCTTACTTTCCTTCTTCATGCAAAGTTTTGATGATAAAAAAGGGGAGAAGTTGATGGAAGCTATCTCTTTAAATGTTTAATGTGAGAACTTTTGAATGATATGAATGGTATCGTCAAATACAAATTGAAATGTGGCATGAATTTTTACCACACTTGCATTGTTGAATCATTCTCCTTTTTGTTGATGACAAAGGAGAAGAAATTCGATTGGACAAAAAATCTCATTTAGATTTAAATAATCAAATCATCAAAATTATTTTCAAGAGATTCAAAATGACATAAATTGATTTATCAATCTCTTAAGATGCTAGCGATTTTCTTTCTCCCCTTTTTCATTGTAAATAAGAAAGAAGAAGAGGAGAATTTTATAATGGTGTAATTCATTTCCTTCTTACATCAATGCTCTAAGCATCACATAAATACAAAGGTGTCATATGAAAATCATGACATGAAAGATGAAAGATCAAGAAAGATCAATTGTAAATGGTTCATCTAAATAATTCTCCTTTTTAGTAATTAATAAAAAGAAACATGAAAGTTCAAAAACAAGATCTTGATTCATAGAAAAATCTCATGTATCAAATATCGAGAATATCAAGATCATGATTCATATAAAAAAAATCACGTTATAATTTCAAGGAATCAAGAGAAAAATCATCATTCATTTTCAACTCATTCAATTTGTCAAATCAACAAAGTCACTTTAATAGTTCAAGAATAGATTTATTAATCTCTTTTTAAAAAATCAATAAGATAGAGAAAAAGAAAATTTTAAGAAAAAATGCTTTCCTCTTTTTAGTTGTTTCAATCTAAGTGATTTGATTTCATACAAGCATGCCTTGGTCATTTATACCAAACAAAAACAAGCATTATCATTTAAAACCAAAAAAGTAACCTTCATTATAACAATGATCAATAAGCTATAAATCATAAAAATCATCATGCATAATTTTGAAATATAAACTCATTAAGCATAACTTTAAATCGGCATTATATTATTTCATCAAGCATGAGTTCATTAAACATAAAGCGTTTTTAATCAAAATCGAAAAGTAATATGAAAATCATCAAGACACACATTATTGCTTCTTAAAAACATACATAGGATTAATCTTATTAGGTGTACAAAGATTAGATTTAAATATAACATTTTATTCCTTTATCATAAAGCATGCAATTTTCATGATAATTTTTTTATTTTTTTACTAACCAATTTAAAAATAACTCATGAAAAAGCATGAAGTAATTTTAAAATAAAGTAAAGGAGTTTCGTTTGAGTTGTTTACCTCATTGTCGAGAGTCACCAAAGCGAAGTTCACAACTTCGTTTTCATCGGTTTGCTCCTCGTCTTCGGATATGCTCGATTCGTTCTTTGGAAACTTCTTTAGTTTTATGTACTCGTCTTTGGAGTGACCCAGTTTCTTATATTCATAGCAAGTAGTTGTGTTCTTTTTAAGTTTAATTTTATTCTTTAATTCTTATTTTAAGAATTTTTTAAGCTTTATTATAAGAAGTTCAAATTCATCATTACTTGAGCTGTCGCTCGAGTGATCTTGTTTTGTTCGAAGTGCAAAATCCTTCATGTTCTATAGAAGGTTGTTCTCAAGTTCATCATATACCACAAGTCATTTTGTAGGTTATCAATGACCCAATAAGTTCTTCAATTGGAAAATAGTTTAAATCCTTAACCTCTTGAATGACCATTACTTTAGGGTCCCAACTCTTTGGAAGAGATCTCAATATTTTGTTAACGAGTTCAAAGTTTGAAAAACTTTTACCAATAACTTTTAGACTATTGATAACATCCGTAAAACGGGTGTACATGTCTCCAATAGTCTCGCTTGGTTCCATATGAAATAATTCAAAATCACACATCAAAATATTTATTTTAAAGTCTTTAACTCTACTAGTGCCTTCATGTATGATTTCGAGTGTATGCCAAATGTTTGTTTCGTAAGTAGAAACATGATTGAATCATTTTTGTTGAAGGCGCAAAATAGAGTATTCATAGCTCTAGCATTTAAAGAAAAAGTCTTCTTCTCCACATTATTCCAATTGTTTATTAGAAGAGAAGACCTTTGAAATCTGTTTTCGACTATATTCAATAAATTTAGATAAATAAAAAGCAAGAAAACTCTCATTCGAGTTTTTCAATATGTGTAGTCCGTCCCATTGAATATAGGAGGATGAAATCCGAAAAAAGTCATTTCTCTTAGTTATTAAACCAAATAAGAAAAACCGTGGCTCTGATACCAATTGTTAGGATCGAGTTGGCACTAAGGAGGGGAGGGTGAATTAGTACAGTGGATAAAATTACTTCGGCTCAAAATTCTTTCGTTCGATTAAAACCGATTTTGGAAAGATGTTAACTTGAAACACGTTCGTAAGAGTGTGCAACTAGAGTAATGAGGAAGTATGATAATTTGTAATAAATGTAAATAGAAAAGCAGAAATACAAACCAGATTTTATATTGGTTCGGTTGTCGTGACCTACATCTACTCTTCATTCCTCTTCCGTCGAGGCCACTAGCATCCACTAACGATCTTCTTTCAATGGGCAAAGATCAACTACCCTTATAACTCGATTCTCCCTTTGACAGGTTCAGGAGAGAACCTTTACAACCCCCTTCACTCCTTTCTTAAACAAAACTAACACTTAGAGCTTGAGAGGAGTTTTCACAAGATTACAATAATATTTTCATTTCTTTTTGCTCTCAATTCTTGTGTCTTCTAACCAGGGATGAGAGGGGTATTTATATGCCTCAAGTGGATTCAAACTTGGAGCCTAAAAATATCTCATCCTCGATTTTCGGGGTCTTGACGGTACCACCGCCTGTAGCACTAACACTAAGTGATACCACCACTTGATACCCTACCACTGGGCGATACTAACATCCCTCATTTTGTTGAAAATTTATAAGGACTTATTTGTAAATATGAGGATTTTTTTAATAATTTTTTAACACTAAATATTTATATATATATATATTGAAAGTATTATGAGGGACCAAAATGTGAATCTCATTAATTGGAGGTAATTTGTGAAAGATTCACAATAAGAAAAAAAAATATAATAAAATAAAATGGAGGACTTGTGGCATTAGTAAGGATGAGCAACTTGTATTTATTTTAAAGATGACACTTAAACCTCTATGCATGCTTGCCACCTCACTATTTTAGCATGAGCCAAACCTAAGTAATTTAAGTCACAATTAAGGAAAACTTTGCAGCTAACCTAACTTTAGAAGAGGAGAAGGAATTGAAGGAGAAGAGAAAGAGAAAGAATTGAAGAAGAAGAAGTTTTATCTTGGCTTAAGGCTTTGCATAAATTCCCCCACATTTGGAAATCAAAATTTTTTAATGCAAGTGTTCTAACCCATCCTAAAGATAAATTTGTATCATTATTTTCATCTTGATTTTGTGAAAATTGGAAGATTGTGGCCGCATATAAGATATCTATGTCATTTATATATCAAATGTTGAATCTGGAATTTTTCATATTTTGACATTTCAGTACTCGTGTGGCCATAACTTTTTGCACCAAATTCGGATTGAGGAAAAACCTCTTTCATACGAAAGGAGACTTATAGAGCTTTCATTTGATATAAAAAAAATTGAAAGATTTGGAGTAAATTTATCTATCCAAACATATGAATGAAAAGACCATATATATTCGGTAAAACAAATACTACAGCTTCTGACCTTCTGTTTCTAAATTGCTCATAACTCTCTAGTGAAAATTTTGAATTATGCAAAACTTAGTTTTCAAAACTAGATTCACATGTCTTTTTTTTTACACATAATTTGGAAATTTTGAAGTATGTTTGCCTTATGAAGCATCTGTTTAAATTGATTCTATCAATTCTGCAAAACAGAGATGAATAATTCTGACCTTTCGTTACTAAATTTCTCATAACTCTCTAGTGAAAATTTGGAATTATGCAAAACTTAGTTCTTTGGAAACTATATTCGTATATCTTTCTTTTGACACCTAATTTAAAAATTTTGAAGTATGTTTGACTTCTTAAACATCTGTTTAAATTGATTCTATCAATTATGCAAAATAGAGATGATCAATTCTGACCTTTTGTTACTAAATTGCTTATAACTCTCTAGTGAAATTTATGAATTATATAAAACTTAGTTTTTTGGAAACTAGATTCGCATATCTTTCAGCTGACAAATAATTTAGAAAATTTGAAGTATGTTTGCCTTCTAAAATATCTGTTTAAATTAATTCTATTAATTCTTATTTCTAACCTTCTGTTACTCTATTCGTTGTAACTTCCTATTAGAAACTTAAAAAAAAAAATTATAAATTCGAGTTCATCTAAAAATAGATTGATATAGCTTTCTAATGACACCTATTTTTAGTGAATTAGAGCATGCTTGGTCACTCAAACAAATCAGGAAATGTACCATTCAAATTCTGCCAGAATTGAAAACTTTGTTGAGTTTTGCCTATTCAAATTTCATTATATTGGAAATTTGGTTTCTACTAAGTTCTTCTTTAATTGAGCTTTATATTAGTCCTTTAAAATTCTTATATTGTTCATCCTAAAATTGTTGTATGTCTGAAATTTATTATGTAATGCTTTGTTTGCATTTCCTTGTTTGATAAAGGCACACACATATCTTCGTTGTTCCACATGTACTTCCGATATGTGTCAATGTTATTGTTCATACTACCCTTTTGTACTTGGTGTCTTATGGGATATTGTGAAACTTTGCCAGAAATGATAAAAGGAGTTATGTATAGAGCCTGTGATGCTCTACCGGCCCCGATTGACTTCACTTAGGCGTGGGTGGATGGAGCTCCCAGACGTGGGAGACTTATGCTTGGTGGTCATCTTGAAATAGATGAATCATATTATATATGTGATCCCACAGAACTCTCTATGTTTTTGATATGATATCCAAAGCTTTGCTTATGAGTTTATATTTATGCTTTGGATAAAAATGGAATGCATGCTACATCAAAAATGACATACAAGCTTGTGTTTATTATTCGGTTCACTTGTTATACTTTGAAGTGTTTTATATGTCATTGTTATGCTCTCAAACACTCTTACGCCTTTGATATGCACCTAAATGCTTCATGTGCCATTTGATACATGCCTAAATGCTTCTTTTGTCAATGAAATGCTCCAATATCCTTTCTCCTATTGTTATGTCTAACGCCTATTTTCGAATGAGGTAACCCTTTTTTATTTTTATATCAAATGAGATAATTTTAAATGAACACTGGTATTTCTGCTTTTGTTATCTTGATACTAAGCCTGCTTGAACTTCTCCTATCGCTATGGATATGTTAGTTGCTTGCTGAGCTCTTTATGCTCATCCCGTTGCTATATAAATTTTTCAGGGTTGCTTGTCACACACTGAAAAGTTAGAATTAGGTTGAAGTAGTGAAAGGCTAAAAGATTTTTGGGCTAATTTTTGTTGATTGATAGGTTTTTGTTGTATAGTATACTTTACTTCTGATGTAATGTTAAGGATATGTTGATACTTATGTGTTGTAAAAGCTTAAAGGACCGCTCATGTTTATGAAATGATAAGTTTAAGTTGTATAAGGATAAGAACTCATAGTAAATAATAATCTTTTTGTGATTGTATATATTTCTATGATTATGGATTTGTGTTGTAGTTGATGTTTAGTTGAGTTGCCTTTGGATTTTATGAATCTCTGAGTGAAGTGGAGTATGATTTATGTAACGTATAGGTTTATGAATTGTGAATATTGATTTGAATGGTTCTTAGTATCCTCAAATTGTTAGATTAGATCCTGGATTGAATTGACGATGAATTATGATATTATTGATTTTAGATAGGGTCACACCTCCTGAATGCGATAATTCGGGGGGGCGTGACAAGAGTTGGTATCAGAGCGTGATTTGAGGATTTCTAAGAATTTTGATATGCTATATGTGTAATAAATTTTGAGGTTTAGTGATTTCTATTTAGAGACTGATCAAAAGTTTTCTTTTGCTATTTTTAGGAAGCATGGATGATGAGGTCATCTGGTTCTCCTATTGCATCTACTTCTGATTAATTGAGTGGAATTATGAAAACTCTAGAGGCTATGACACAAGTAATGCAACAATAAGTCTGACAAGGAAGAAATGATAAAATGAGAAATTCAAACCAGACTAGGTTGGGAATTGAACAGTTTAAGAAGCTTAGTCATCCCAGTTTTAGTGGTGAGCTTGATCCAATGGTAGCAGAACAATGGATGATACAGATAGAGAAAATATTTGATGTTTTAAATTGCCCAAATGATAAGAAGGTTTCTCTTGCTACCTTTATGCTAGAAGGAGAGGCTGAGCACTGGTGGCGAACCATAAAGAGGATTTCTGAAGCTCGACAAGAGCCAATCACTTGGAAGGTATTTATAGAAAAGTTCAATGATAAATATTTTCCAGATTATATCAGAGAGTAGAAAGAATTGGAATTCCTGAATCTCATCCAAGGAAATTTGACAGTAGCCAAATATGAGTCTAAATTCACTGAGCTCTCTAGATTTGCTACACATATGATTGATGATGAATATAGGAAAGCAAGAAGATTTGAAAGAGGACAATGGCTGGTAATAAGAAGTCGGATATCAACTTTAAAACTCCAGGTATACACTAATGTAGTAGAAAGAGCTTTTATACTTGAAAAAGACTTAGAGGAGATCCAAGAAATCAGGGACAAGAATAACAAGGATAAGTTTGTTGGTAAAAGTAAGAGAGGAAATGAAGTAGAAAGAAGTAACAAGATGGTAAAGGTACCTAGATTTGAGAAAGGAACTCTATCGCAAAGAACTCTATCATGTACAAAATGTGGACGTAATCATAAAACAAGTGAGTGTTTACGAGTGACTAGAGCTTGTTTTGCATGTGGAAAGTTAGATCATAAAGTCAGAGACTACCCACTAAATAAAAAGAAAGAGCCACTTCCCTCTAAGCCAACAGCCCATGCTAGAGTATATGCTATCACAGAACAAGATTTCAGAGCCTCTAAATCAGTGGTTGAATGTATTCTACATGTTTCTAATAGAAATGCAAAAGTTTTGTTTGATCCTGGTTCTAACTTATCTTTTGTTTCACAATATTTTGCTTGTCACTTGGGCATTCAATCTAAACCACTGGATTATTTGCTACATGTAACTGCTACTGTTGGAGATTCCTTGACTATAAATCTGGTTTATCCATCTTGTTTGATTTCTATCGGTGAACATGAACTCTTTGCCGATTTGATACTCCTAGAAATCTAAAGTTTTGATATTATACTGGACATGGATTGATTATCTTCCTATCATGCTACTATTGATTGCTATATACAAATATTACTTTCTGCATACCAAATCAGCATATCTTCTACTTTGAGGGTATTAGGCATGATTTGCCTCTTTGCTTAATCGGCACTTCAAACTCAACGCCTTATGTAGAAGGGATGTTTTTGTTATGTTATATGTGTAAAGGAACATTTAGAAGAAGAAACTCACCTAAATGAAATTTTTGTGGCTAAAGAGTTCCCTGATGTATTCCCAGAGGATTTGCTTGGACTACCTCCAGACAGGGAAGGTGAATTTGTTATTGATTTAGGCATTGAGACAGCCCCAATATATAAGTCTCCCTATAGAATGGCACCACTCGAGCTCGAGGAATTGAAGAAGCAAATACAAGAGTTGTTAGATAAGGGTTTCATTCGACCCAGCGTCTCACCGTGGGGTGCCCCAATACTATTAGTTAAGAAGAAGGATGAGACGTTAAGGCTTTGTATTGATTATAGACAGTTGAATCAGGTGACCACCAAAAACAAGAATCCCCTACTTAGGATTGATGACTTATTTGATCAATTACAAGGTGCACAAGTATTCTCTACGATTGATCTAAGATCAGGTTATTATCAGTTGTAGATCAAGAAGAAAGATATTCCAAAAATAGCCTTTAGAACTTGATATGGTCACTACGAATTTTTAGTAATGCCTTTTGGCTTGACTAATGCTCCTGCAGCTTTTATGGAACTGATGAATAGAATATTTCAGCCACTCTTAGATGATTGTGTAATTGTATTCATTGATGACATATTAGTATATTCAAGGAGTAATCAAGAGCATGATAAACACTTGAGAGATGTATTATCTATAATAAGAGAAAAGAATATGTATGCAAAGTTCGGCAAATGTGAATTTTGGTTGAAGGAAATTGCTTTCTTAAGCCACGTGATTTCAGAAAAAGGCATATATGTTGATCCAAAGAAGGTGGAAGTAGTAGTTAATTGGGAAGTGCTAACAAATGTAACATAAATTCGAAGTTTCTTGGGTATGACAGGTTATTACAGGAGATTTATGGAGGGATTTTTTCAAATTGCTTATCCCCTCACTAAATTGACTCAAAAGAATGTGAAATTTGAATGGAGTGGTGATTATGAGCAAAGTTTTCAAGAATTAAAAAAAGATAGACTAGTGCCCCTATTCTCACTATTCCGAGTGGTAATTAAGGATTTGTAGTTTATACTGATGCTTCAAGAAAGGGCATTGGATGTGTTTTGATGCAAGAAGGGAAAGTAATTGCTTATGCTTCAAGGTAGCTAAAGAATTATGAATTGAATTATCTGACTCATGATTTGGAATTGGCAGCAATCATCTTTGCTCTAAAGATTTGGAGACATTACTTATATGGGCAGACATTTGATATTTTTACTGATCACAAGAGTTTAAAGTACATTTTTACATAGGAGTTAAATATGAGGCAGCGACGATGGATAGAACTTCTAAAGGATTATAATTGTACCATCCGTTATCACCCAGGTAAAACAAATATTGTAGCTGATGCACTTAGTAGAAAATCTATAAGTTTTATGACTAGTATGGTTATGAAACAATGTAAGCTATTAGAAAGAAATTATGATTCAAATGTAATGAGGAAAGGGCAAGATTCAATAATGTTGATGGCCTCTATTCAGGTGCAAACTGATCTCATTCAACAAATTAAAGAAGGACAACTACGAAATCCACATTTAATATACTTGAGGGATTGAAGTTGAATTTTTAAATTTCAGGTGATGACCTATTGAGATTTGGGGATAGAATATGTGTTCCAAATGACCCAGATATCAAGAACCAAATCTTGAACTAAGGTCACAATTCAAAATACACCATACATCTTAGTAGCACGAAAATGTATAGAGATCTCCAAAGTCATTATTGGTGGAAAGGCATAGAAAAGGAGATTGCAATATACATTTCAAGGTGTTTGACATGTCAGCAAATCAAAACAGAACACCAGAGACCTAGAGGTTTGTTACAACCCTTAGATATTTCTGAATGGAAATAGGAATGCATTACTATGGACTTTATTTCAGGACTACCCAGAACCTCTAGAAAGCATGATGCTATTTGGGTCATTATCGATAGGTTAACCAAATCTACATATTTCTTACCAATTAATATGACTTATTCTCTTGATAGGCTTGCAAATTTGTATGTTGATGAAATAGTAAGACTTCATGGTGTCCCGAAGGAGATTATCTCGGATAGAGACTTCATATTTCTTTGTAGATTGTGGAGGAGATTACAAGATTCTATGAGCACCAAAGTAAAGTTTAGCACTACCTATCACCCTCAGACTGATGGTCAATCTGAAAGAACAATTCAAGTACTTGAGAATTTGCTTAGAGCCTATGTTATGGATTGAAGAGGTGAATGGGATAAAGATATTTCTCTTATTGAGTTCACTTACAATAATAGTTACCATTCAGCATTCAGATGGCTCCTTATGAAGCATTGTATGGGCGAAAGTGCAGAACGCCTATATGTTGGGAGGAAGTTGGTGATAGAAAGTTGGTAGCACTAGATAAAGTACAAAAGACTACGGAAAAGATTCAGGTTATCATAAAAAGGCTAAAGGCTGCTCAGAGTCGGCAAAAGAGCTATGCTGACAACAGAAGATGAGATATTGAGTTCCAAGTAGGGGATTTTGTATTCCTAAAGGTCTCCCTTTCCAAAGGCGTTATACGATTTGGAAAGAAAGGAAAGTTAAACTCAAGGTTCATTGGACCTTTTGAGATCCTTGAAAGAATTGGCTCTGTCACTTACCAGATTGCCTTGTCACCATCGATGTGTCATATCTATGATATATTTTATGTATCAATGCTCAGAAAGTATATACCTGATCCCTCTCATGTCATTGAATATGAGCCGATTGTGATTGAGAAAGACTTATTTTACAAGGAAAAGCCCATTCCGATTATTGATAAAAAGGAGAAGAACTTAAGAAATAGAATCATTTCTCTGGTTAAAGTGATTTGGAAGCATCATCCTACAAATGAAACGACTTGGGAGCTAGAGAAAGAAATGAAGAAAGCTTATCCTCATCTTTTCGTCGAAAGAGGTATGACAAATTTAGAGGACTAAATTTTCTTTTAAGAAGGGGAGAGTGTAACATCCCTCATTTTTAAAAATTTATAAGGACTTATTTGTAAATATGAGAAATTTTTTAATAATTCTTTAGCACTAAATATTTTTTTATATATATTGAAAGTATTATGAGGGACCAAAATGTGAATCTCATTAATTGGAGGTGAATTTTGAAAGATTCACAATAAGAAAAAAAAAATGGAGGACTTGTGGCATTAGTAAAGATGAGCCACTTGTATTTATTCTAAAGATAGACATCTAAACCTCCATGCATGCTTTCCTCCTCACTATTTTAGCATGAGCCAAACCTAAATAATTTAAGGCACAATTAAGGGAAACTTTGCAGCCAACATAACTTGAGAAGAGGAGAAGGAATTGAAGGAGAAGAGAAAGAGAAAGAATTGAAGAAGAAGAAGTTTTATCTTGGCTTAAGGCTTTGCATCAATTCCCCCACATTTAGAAATCAAAAATTTTTAAGGCAAGTGTTCTAACCCATCCTACAGATAAATTTTTATTCTTGTTTTCATCTTGATTTTGAGAAAATTGGAAGATTGTGGCTGCATATAAGATATCTATGCCGTTTATACATCAAATGTTGAATCTGGAATTTTTCATATTTTGACATTTCGGTGCTCGTGTGGCCATAACATTTTGCACCAAATTCGGATTGAGGAAAAACCTCTTTTATATAAAAGGAGACTTATAGAGCTTTCATTTGATATAAAAAAAATGAAAGATTTGGAATAAATTTACCTATCCAAATATATGAATAAAAAGACCTCATGTATTCGGTAAAACAGATACTATAGCTTATGACCTTCTGTTACTAAATTGCTCATAACTCTCTAGTAAAAATTCTAAATTATGCAATCTTGGTTCTTTAGAAACTAAATTCACATATCTTTCTTTTGACACTTAATTTGGAAATTTTGAAGTATGTTTGCCTTCTAAAACATCTATTTAAATTGATTCTATCAATTCTGCAAAACAGAGATGATAAATTCTGACCTTCTATTACTAAATTGCTCATAACTCTCTACAAAAAAATTCTGAATTATGCAAATCTTAATTCTTTGGAAACTAGATTCACATATCTTTCTTTTGAATCCTAAATTGGAAATTTTTAAGTATATTTTCCTTATGAAACATCTGTTTAAATTGATTCTATCAATTCTGCAAAACAGAGATGATCAATTCTGACCTTTTGTTACTAAATTGCTTATAACACTCTAGTGAAAATTCTAAATTATGTAAAATTTGTTTTTTAAAAACTAGATTCGTATATATTTCTTTTGACACCTAATTTAGAAATTTTGAAGTACGTTTGCCTTCTAAAACATTTATTTAAATTGATTCTATCAATTCTGTAAAACAGAGATGATCAATTTTGATCTTTTGTTACTCTATTCATTGTAACTTTCTGTTAGGAACTCAAAAAAAAAAATTACAAATCTAAGTTCATCTGAAAATAGATTGATACAACTTTCTAATGACACCTATTTTTAGTGAATTGGAGTATGCTCGGTCACTCAAACAAATCAGGAAATATACCATTCAAAGTATGCCAGAATCGAAAACTTTGTTAAGTTTTGCCTATTCAAGTTTCATTCTATTGGAAATTTGATTTCTATTAAATTCTTCTTCAATGGAGCTTTATATTAGTCCTTTGACATTCTTGTATTATTCATCCTAAAATTGTTGTATGTCTAAAATTTATTATGTAATTCTTTGTTTGCATTTCCTTGTTTGATAAAGGCACACGCATATCTCCGTTGTTCCGCATGTACTTCCGATATGTACCAATGTTATTGTTCATACTACCCTTTTGTACTCTGGTGTCTTGTGAGATATTGTGAACTTTTGCCAGAAATGATAAAGGGAGTTATGTATAGAGCCTGCGATGCTCTACCAGCCCCCATTGACTTCACTCAGACATAGGTGGATGGAGCTCCCAGACGTGGGAGACTTATGCTTGGTGGTCATCTTGAAATGGATGAATCATATTATATATGTGGTCCCACAGTGTGCTCTATGTTTTTGATATGATATCCAAAGCTTTGCTTATGTGTTTATATTTATGCTTTGGATAAAAATGGAATGCATGCTACATCAAAAATGACATACAAGCTTGTATTTATTATTCGGTTCACTTATTATACTTTGAAGTGTTTCGTATGTCATTGTTATGCTCCCAAACACTCTTACGCCTTTGATATGCACCTAAATGTTTCATGTGCTATTTGATACATGCCTAAATGCTTCTTTTGCCAATGAAATGCTCCAATTTCCTTTCTCCAATTGTTATGTCTAACGCCTATTTTCGAATGAGGTAATCTTTTTTTCTTTTTATATCAAATGAGATGATTTCAAATGAACACTAGTATTTTTGCTTTTGTTATCTTGATACTAAGTCTGCTTGAACTTCTCCTATCGCCATGGATATGTTAGTCGCTTGCTGAGCTCTTTATGCTCACCCCGTTGCTATATAAATTTTTCAGGGTAGCTTGTCACGCACTGAAAAGCTAGAATTGGGTTGAAGCAGTGAAAGGCTAGAAGATTTTTGGGCTAACCTTTGTTGGTTGATAGGTTTTTGTTGTATAGTATACTTTACTTCTGATATAATGTAAAGGATATGTTGATACTTATGTGTTGTAAAAGCTTAAAGGACCGCTCATGTTTATGGAATGATAAGTTTAAGTTGTATAAGGATAAGAAATCATGGTAAATAATTATCTTTTTGTGATCGTATATATTTCTACAATTATGGATTTGTGTTGTGGTTGATGTTTAATTGAGTTTCCTTTGGATTTTATGAATCTCTAAGTGAAATGAAATATGATTTATGTAGCGTACAGGTTTATGAATTGTGAATATTGATTTGAATGGTTCTTAGTATCCTCACATTGTTAGATTGGATCCTAGATTGAATTGACGATGAATTATGATATTATTGATTTTAGATAGGGTCACACATCCTGAATGCGATAATTCGGGGGGGCGTGATAGATACCACTGTTAAGATCAAGATCACTAAGAGGGGGGGGTGAATTAGTGCAGCGGAAAACTTTCAATGTTTATAACTGTGTTCGTACGACAAAGCCTATTCCAGTAGAAAAGTTGATTCATAAATTTCTTTGACTTAAGATCAGGTAAGAAGCAATTAAAACAAATATATAAAGGCAGTTTGCAGTTATGATGGAAATCAGAATATAAGCGCAAACTGAAATACGATGTTCGTACGGTAAAAGCGATTTCAGTAGAAAAGCCGATTCGTAAATCACTTTAATTTGTGATTAGTCAAGAAGTAGTTAAAACGAATTTGTTAAGGTAGTTTGCTGTAGTGATGGAAATCAGAATATAAGTGCAAACTAAAATACGATGTTCGTACGAGAAAAGTGATTTACGTCTAAACAAGATTCGAAAAATATTGAGCTTGGAAACACAATCGTAAAAGCGCAGAAGGCAGTAAGCTATGAAGGAGGTTTGCAGTAAGGATAATAAGCTCAAAGTAAATGCAAACCAGAGAGCAGCGCGATTTAGAGTGGTTCAGTCAATCTTGACCTACATCAACTTCTGGCTTCCTCCATCGATGAGGTCGTCGACATCCACTGGAGGCCTTCCTTCAATAGCCGAAGGCCAACCACCCTTTACAGATTCACTCTTTTTGACGGGCATAGGAGACAACCCTTACAAACTTTTCTCTCCTCTCTTGAAAGATTTGAACTTGGAAGAAAAGAGGGAGAAGAACCTTTAGCTTATTACAACATTTTTGAGCTCAAAAATCTCAGAGTAAGATCAGGATTTTGGTGGTTTTTCATTGCTCTTTCATTGCTGAAAGAGTGGGGTATTTATAGGCCCCAAACCAGTTTGAATTCTGAGTTCAAAACGGTCAATTCCCGGAATTCCGGGGTCTGGCGGTTGCACCGCCTGACAGGGCTCGAAGACTGAGCCTCTGGGCGGTGCCACCGCTTGTCAGGGGCGGTTGCACCGCTTGGCAGAGCTCAGAGACCGAGCTTAGGCGGTGCCACCACCTGACTAGGGCGATTGCACCGCCCATCCAGAGCTCGGAGATCGAGCTCAAGCGGTTGCACCGCTGTCAAAGGCGGTTGCACCGCTGTCAGAGGCGATTGCACCGCCCAGCCAGAACTCGGAGACTGAGCCCTGGGCGGTGCCACCGCCGACCCAGGCGGTTCCACCTCTAGGCGAGAGATCTGGGTCCGAATGGGTTGATCCATACGGCCCAATTTGGTTCTTTCAAGGGCCCAATTGCCCCTAGATTAAGTTAATGGGATCACCTCCCAATTCTAACTTAATCATCGTGCTAACTATGATAATTTTTAAGACTTTTACTACAGCTTGCTCTGGTGCGTCAATCGCTTCTTCCGGCGAGCTTCCGACGAACTTCCGGCGAACATCCGATGGTCCTCCGACGATGCTCCTACGGACTTCTGGCAAACTCCTGGACTTGCGATGATCCACTTGGCGAGTTCTGACAAGCTTTTTTTGGCAAGCTCCTGGACTTCTCGGATTTGTTCCCGTAGAACCTCCGACGACCGTCCGGACTTCCGTAAAGCTCTCGAACTCCCAACGTGATCATAGTCCTGACTCCGGCGCAACTCCTGCTGCATGTCTTACTTTCATCGTAGTTAATCCTGCACACTTTGTTAGGATCGAGAGCACTAAGAGGGGGGGGTGAATTAGTGCAGCGGAAAACTTTCAGCGATTTAAAAACAAAAGCCGCGTTCGTCCGATAAAAACGATTTCGATGTAAATGCCGATTCACAGTTTGTAGTTTACGCAGTTTGCGTCTAAATGCAGTTTGCGTCTAAATGCAGATTGCGTCTAAGCGCAGTTTGCTTTTAAGCGCAGTTTGCGTCTAAGTGCAGATTGCGTCTAAACACAGTTTGCGTCTAAACACAGTTTGCGTCTAAACACAGTTTGCATCTAAGCGCAGTTTGCGTCTAAACACAGTTTGCGTTTAAGCGTAGTTTGCGTCTAAGCGCAGTTTGCGTTTGAGCACAGTTTGCGTCTAAGTGCAGTTTGCGTTTGAGCGCAGTTTGCGTCTAAATGCAGTTTTACGTCTAAGTGCAGTTTTACGTCTAAGTGTAGTTTTACGTCTAAACGCAGTTTTGCGTCTAAACGTAGTTTTACGTCTAAACGCAGTTTTACGTCTAAACGCAGTTTTGCGTCTAAACGAAGTTTTCCGTCTAAACACAGTTTTACGTCTAAACGCAGTTTTACGTCTAAAGGCAGTTTTACATCTAAACGTAATTTTACGTCTAAACGCAGTTTTGAACTTTGAAAAGCGTTTTATGAATACGCAGAAAGCAATTTGCAGTTATAAATAGAATCAAAACGTAAGCGTAAACTACAGTGTAAAGATCGTACGAAAACACCGATTTACGTCTGAATGCAGATTCGGAAAGATCAGAACTTAGAGACTCGTTCGTAAACGCGCAGAGGGCAGTAGCAATGTAGGAGATTTGCAGTAATGATAAAGTGCTCAAAGTAAAAGCAAACCAGAGATTTAGAGTGGTTCTGCCAGTCTTGACCTACTCCACTTTTGGCTTCCTCCTCCGACGAGGTCACCGACGTCAACTAGCTACCTTCCTTCAATGGGCGAAGGCTAACTGCCCTTTTACAGTTTCTCTCCTTTTGACGGGCTCAGGAGACAACCCTTACAGATCCTTTCTCTCCTCTCTTTACAACTCAAGACTTGAAGAACAGAAAGAGAACTTTTGGACTTTACACAAATTTGAGCTCTTAGAATCACTGAAAAGATCAAGAATTCGGTGTGGATCTGTATCTTTTCAGTGCTGAATGGGTGGGGTATTTATAGGCCCCAACCCAGCTCAAATTTGGAGCTCAAAACGATCAAATCCCGGAATTTCGGGATCAAAGCGGTTGCACCTCTTGATGGAGAGGTTGCACCGCCAGCAGAGCTCGGAGATCGAGCCCAAAGCGGTTGCACCCTCTGTCGGGGGCGGTTGCACCGCCTCGAAGTCCGCTCGAGATCGAGCCCCAAGCGGTGCCACCTCCTGATTGAGGCGGTTGCACCTCGAGCCTGAGCTCAAGACCGAGCTCAGGGTGCTACTTCTCGGTCGGGGAGGTTGCACTGCCAGATCTAGCTCAAGACCGAAGCTCGGGGGGTTGCACCTCCTGGCTGGGCGGTTGCACCGCCCAGCCTCGCTGGGAGACACAGCCGGGCGGTTGCACCTCTTGGCCTAGGCGGTTGTAACCGCCTGGTAATCGTGGTCCGAATGGTTAGCTCCATTCGCCCAATTTCAATCTTTTCGGGGGGCCCATTGCCCCAAGATTAAGCTAATGGGATCACCTCCCATTTTCAAGCTTAATCAACGTGCTAACTATGGTTAAATCTAAGACAACTTCTGCAGCTTTGTCGATGGCGTCAATCGCTTCTTCCGGCGAAGTTTCGGCTGAACTTCCGCCGATCATCCGATGAACCTCTGATGATTCTTTCATGGATATCCGCAAACTCCTAGACTTTTGCGACGATCCACTTGGCGAAGTTCCGACGAGCTTCGCTTGGCAAGCTTCTGGACTTCTCGGATCTGTTCTCGCAGAACCTCCGACGACCGTCCGAACTTCCGTCGAACTCTCGAACTCCCAACGTGATCATGATCTTGACTCCGGCGCAACTCCTGCTGCTTGTCTAACTTTCATCATAGTTAATCCTGCATACTTATCTCAACACATAGATTAGACAACAAATGACAATTGACTTCATCATCAAAATCCGAGATTCAACAATCTCCCCCTTTTTGATGATGACAATCAATTGATAATGGAGTTATCCTTAACTCCCCCTATCTATATGCCATAGTTGAGATAAGTCAACCTTGAATTCAAGACCTAAGAATTCAAGTGACGTATTGATAAGTTAGATCAGTTAAACTTATCAATACTCCCATCATGATACCCATCATGATGTATCTCTTCAAGAATGATGTCAAGGCTTGACATACATCATCAAGTTTGTATGATTGTGTTTGTAACTATTCATCATGTAATCATATAAAGCTGCGAAGGACTATTACATGATGCACACATTTGAGATTTTCTAGCAAGTTTGCATTTACTTCACAAGATAGGATATCAACTCAAGACATAATGCAAACTATAGCACATGTTCATATATCTCTTGGTGATGCAAGGATGGCATAACCATAACATTGTTTATAGCATAACTCAAGTATTTGCAACTATGACATAGACATGATTATGGCAGTTCAACTATGACATAGACATAATTATGGCAGTGTTTATCAATTCATATGTTTCTCCCCCTTTGTCATCAACAAAAAGCATGATAGCATTATCAAAAAGCATGGTAGATGTGATTCCAGCAGGTTATCACGCACATAAAGGAAGGCATGACACATATAGTACTTTGAATATCTCTTTTCCTTGTTATAGTTCGTTGCTTGAAGGAGGAAAGTCATTTTTCAAAAAGTTTTCATAAGAGTGTACACGAAAATCCCATTTTTAGCATTCAGACTGAAAAATGAACTTCTTACATGCATTCGGTTATGAGTAAGCTACTGATTTTTAAAAACATTTGTCACATAATTTCCAACATGTTATTTGATCAAGTGATGCCAAGGCATGCAATAGTAATCAATAACGTCCGAAAAATAATTTTAACTAGATTAAGTATTCGGACACATCAACATTCCTAATTCTCTTCTTATGAAATCAAATTGTTCTTCACTTAGGGGTTTTGTAAAGATATCAGCTAGTTGATGTTTCGTATCAATGAATTCTATGATTACATCATGATTCGTAACATGATCTCGTATAAAGTGATGTCTGATGTCAATATGTTTTGTTCTTGAGTGTTGTATAGGGTTTTTTGTTAGGCATATTGCACTTGTGTTATCACATTTAATGGGAATATTTTTAAGATGAACTTTATAATCTTCTAAGGTATTTTTCATCCAAACAACTTGTGCACACAAAGATGCACTTGCTGCAATATATTCAGCTTCTTCGGTTGTTGATAGTGCAACCGAAGTTTTGTTTCTTGGATGACCAGGAAACAAGGGCATATCCTAAGAATTGACATGTTCCCTGATGTGCTTTTTTTCTATCTAATCTACAACCAAATAAGTCCAGATCAAGATAAGCAGTTAACTCAAGCTCCTTCTTTTTTGGGTACCATAATCCTAGATTTATGGTACCATTAAGATATTTGAGTATTCTTTTAACTACTTTGAGATGAGATATTTTAGGGTTTGATTGAAATCTAGCACAAAGTCCTACACTAAACATTATGTCTGGTCTAGTTGCAAAGTGAGGTAAAGTAAACTTCCTATCATACCCCTATAGGGTTTTTTTGATCAAGCTTTCTCCATTTTCATCAATTTCTAACTTAGTGGAGGTGCTCATAGGAGTGTTAATAGCTTTTGAGTTATTCATATTGAACATCTTTAGCAAACTCATAGCATATTTGGTTTGACTAATAAAGATGCCATTGCTTAGTTGTTTGATTTGTAGACCTAAGAAGAATGTTAACTCTCCCATTAGACTCATTTCAATTCACGACTCATAGTTTTTTGCAAAGGATTCACAAAGAGATTCATTCAGAGAACCAAAGATAATATCATCAACATAAATTTGAACAATGAGAAAATTATTTTCAAAGTTCTTGATGAATAATGTAGTATCAACCTTGCCTTTTTATGAAATTATTTTCAATAAGAAAAGAACTAAGTCTCTCATACCAAGCCCTTGGAGCTTGTTTTAAACCATAGAGCTTTTAGTTAATCTAAACACATGATTAGGGGAGACTATTATTTTCAAATCCAGGAGGTTGTTCAACATAGACTTCTTCGAAATAAAGCCATTAAGAAAAGCTTTTTTAACATCCATTTGAAACAACTTAAAATTATTACTGCTAGCGTAGGCAAGGAGCATCCTTATGGCTTCCAATCGAGCCACAGGAGCGAATGTTTCTTCGTAATCGATACCTTCTTCTTGGTTGAAACCTTTGGCCACTAATCTAGCCTTGTTTCTAACCACGATACCGTTTTCATTTTGCTTGTTTCTGAAGACCCATTTAGTACCAATAACTAAATGGTCATTTGGCCTAGGAACAAGCTTCCACACTTCATTTTTCTCAAACTGATTTAATTCATCTTGCATTGCGATAATCCATGAATCATCTTTCATGGCTTCATCAATGCATTTGGGTTCAATTTGGGAGAGAAAGGCGGCATTTGCACAAAAGGTTTTAAGAGAAGATCGTGTTTGAACCCCCTTTGATGCGTCTCCTAAGATTAGCTCCTTAGGATGAGCATCTACATACTTCCAATCCTTGGGTAAGGAAATCTGAGAAGTGGATGCGTCCAAGTTGCTAGTTGGAGATGAGGTTTCGTTTAAATTCATGGAATCAAAATTAACATCATCGTCAAGATCATTTTTTGTGATTTCAGAAATCTCATTGAAAACAACATGAATGGATTCTTCAATAGTTAGAGTTCTTTTATTAAAGATACGAAAGGCTTTAGAAACTGTAGAATAACCAAGAAAGATCCCTTCATCGGATTTAGCATCAAATTTTCCTAAGTTGTCTTTTTCATTCAAGATAAAACACTTACACCCAAAGACTTTAAAATATGAAACGTTGGGTTTTTTATTGTTCCATAACTCATAGGGAGTTTTGGTTAGTAGAGGTCTCACTAGAACTCTATTTAAAATGTAGCATGCGGTATTTATGGCTTCGGCCCAAAAATATTTGGGTAGGTTGTGTTCATTCAACATGGTTCTTGCCATTTCTTATAAATTTCGATTTTTTCTTTCTACAACTCCATTTTGTTGAGGGTTTCTAGGAGTAGAGAAATTATGGTTGTATCCATTGAGTTCACAGAATTCCTGGAAATCATGGTTTTGAAATTCACCACCATGATCACTTCTAATTGACGAAATCATAGAACCTTTCTCATTCTCAACGAGTTTGCAAAACTTGGTAAAAGATCTAAGGCATTCACTTTTCTGTTTTAAGAAGTAAGTCCATGTGTATCTGCTATAGTCATCCACGATGACGAAAGCGTATTTGCTACCTCCTAGGCTTGATGTGGAGATGGGTCCGAACAAGTCCATATGGATCAATTGTAAGGGCCTAGAGGTGCTTATTTGATTTTTAGATTTGAAGCTACTCTTAATTTGTTTACCTAATTGGCAGGCATCACATACATTATCTTTGATGAACTTGATATGAGGAATTCCTCTTACAAGTTCTTTGGATGATATTTGAGTGATTAGCTTCATGCTAGCATGACCTAATCTTCTGTGCCATATCCAAGCATTTTCATTTAAAGCAGAAAAACATGTTTCATTACATAAATCATTGATGTCAATAGTGTATACGTTATTTTGTTTTAATGCAATCATAGATATGTTTTTGTGTGGTTTTTCAATGATGCAAGCATTAGATTCAAATCTGATAATATATCCTTTATCACACAATTGACTAATGCTCAGGAGGTTATGTTTTAGACCATCAACTAGCAAGACATCTTCAATAGAAAAGTTGGATTTGTTACCTATGGTTCCTTTGCCAATGATTTTACCCTTGTTGTTGTCTCCGAAGGTGACATATCCTTCGTCTATGCTAGTGAGCTTAGAGAATTTGGATGGATCTCCGGTCATATGCCTTGAGCATCCACTGTCAAGGTACCATCTCTTGCTCCTAGCTTCCGATGGTTTCGTTTTCTACAAGAAAGGATGATCTTTAGGTACCCATTTGCTTTTGGGTTCCTCACAAATAGATCTACATTTTCTATCATGTTGCATAGAATTTGTCTTGGTTCCCTTAGGAACCCAAATCAATTTGTTTGGACTTAATTTCCTGAATGGAGAATAATGCGTCCTGTGTCCGAACTTGCAACAAAAGTTGCATTTGCTTTGATGTCTAACATGTAAGATGGGGCCTTTTACGAAGGTAGTTGGATTTTGGTGAGGACTCCTCACAAATCCAATCCCACTTCTTTTGGGAACATGACCCTTGTTTGTAAGGATCATGTTTAATGACTTGCTACCAACCTCGAATTTCTTCAAGGTGTCCTTAAGTAGCAAGTTTTCTTTTTGAAAAGTTTCTAGATCATGGCATTTT
The DNA here is from genome assembly GCA_900464855.2 of Musa schizocarpa. NCBI lineage: Eukaryota > Viridiplantae > Streptophyta > Magnoliopsida > Zingiberales > Musaceae > Musa > Musa schizocarpa. The sequence continues at coordinate 32,350,143 of LS990921.1, forward strand.
ATGCATGAGTTTAAACTATCACTATGTTCAGCATTTAACTTATCAAACTTGTAAATAAGACTATCATACTCTTTTTTTAGCAATTTGTATTTACCACTAATAGTCTTACACTCATCAAACAATTCATGGAAAGCATTTAATAATTCATCGAATGATAAATCTGCATCTAATGAATTTGTTACCTCGTCTTCGATGGCCATTAGAGCGTAATGAGCAACTTGCTCGGTGTTGGTCTCCTCTTCTTCGGATGCGCTCGAGTCATCCCATGTTGCTTGAAGAGCCTTCTTCTTTGATGTTCTTCTTTTGACTTGGGGACAATCACTCTTGTAGTGTCCCGGCTTTTTACATTCATAGCAGATCACTTGGTCCTTCTTGGGTTCAAGTTTATTTTTTGCATCATTCTTAAACTTGTTTCTTTTTTAAAGAATTTTTAAACTTTCTTGTTAAAAGTGCCAAGTCATCATCACAGTCCTCATCACTTGAGTTTTCTCTCAAGTGGCATTCAGAAGTTTTAAGTGCCATATCCTTCCTGTTCTTTGGAAGGATGTCTTCTTGCTCTTCATGAGCTTTGCAAGTCATCTCGTAGGTCATTAATGACCCGATTAGTTCTTCAAGAGGGAAGTTACGCAGATCTTTTGCCTCTTGAATAGCAGTGACTTTAGGATCCCAACTTTTAGGAAGGGATCTTAGTATCTTATTTACGAAGTTCAAAATCCAAAAACTTTTTTTCCGAAGTCTTTTTTAGACCGTTGGCGACATCCGTGAAACGGGTAAACATGTCGCCAATGGTTTCACTCGGTTTCATTCGAAAAGTTCAAAAGAATGCAGCAACAGATTGATTTTTGACTCTTTCACTCTACTTGTGCCCTCGTGGGTCACTTCAAGTGTGTGCCAAATATCAAAGGCAGTTTTCAAGTTGAAACATCATTAAACTTCGTTTTTATCAAGTGCACAAAATAAGGCATTCATAGCCTTTGCATTAAGAGCGAAAGCCTTCTTTTCCAATTCATTCAATCGATCATTGGAAGAGAAGACTTTGAAAATCCGTTTTCAACAAGGTTCCACAGTTCAAAATCCATAGAAATAAGAAAGATCCTCATTCGGTCTTCCAAGAGGGTGTAGTCCATTCCACTGAACATGGGTGGACGTGTAATAGAATGCCCCTCTTGGTTTCCGGCGATGCCATCTCTCTCTTGGGTTTTAATCCGTTAGAGAGTTAACCTTGCTCGATACCAATTGTTAGGATCGAGAGCACTAAGAGGGGGGTGAATTAGTGTAGCGGAAAACTTTCAGCGATTAAAAAACAAAAGCCGCGTTCGTCCGATAAAAACGATTTCGATGTAAATGCCGATTCACAGTTTGTAGTTTATTTAGTTTTGCCTAAATGTAGTTTTCGCCTAAATGCAGATTGCGTCTAAGTTTAGTTTGCTTTTTAAAGCTTAGTTTCGTCTAAGCACAGATTGCGTCTAAAACACAGTTTGCGTCTAAACACAGTTTGCGTCTAAACACAGTTTGCGTCTAAGCACAGTTTGCGTCTAAACACAGTTTGTGTTTAAAGTTTAATTTATGATCTAAGCGCAGTTTTCGTTTTGAGTTTAGTTTGCGTCTAGTTTAGTTTTGCGTTTGAGCGCAGTTTGCGTCTAAACGCAGTTTTACGCCTAAGTGCAGTTTTTCGCCTAAGTGCAGTTTTACGCCTAAACGCAGTTTTTCGCCTAAACGCAGTTTTTCGCCTAAATGCAGTTTTTCGCCTAAACGCAGTTTTGGCGTCTAAACGAAGTTTTACGCCTAAACGCAGTTTTACGTCTAAACGCAGTTTTCGCGCCTAAACGCAGTTTTACATTTAAACGCAGTTTTTCGCCTAAACGTAATTTTCGCCTAAACGCAGTTTTGAACTTTGAAAAGTGTTTTATGAATACGCAGAAAGCAATTTGCAGTTATAAATGGAATCAAAACGTAAGCGTAAACTGCAGTGTAAAGATCGTACGAAAACACCGATTTACGTCTGAATGCAGATTCGGAAAGATCAGAACTTAGAGACTCGTTCGTAAACGCGCAGAGGGCAGTAGCAATGTAGGAGGTTTGCAGTAATGATAAAGTGCTCAAAGTAACAGCAAACCAGAGATTTAGAGTGGTTCGCCAGTCTTGACCTACTCCACTTTTGGCTTCCTCCTCCTCCGAGGTCACCGGCGTCAACTAGCTACCTTCCTTCAATGGGCGAAGGCTAACTGCCCTTTACAGTTTCTCTCCTTTTGACGGGCTCGGGGAGACAACCCTTACAGATCCTTTTCTCCTCTCTTTACAACTCAAGACTTAAAGAACAGAAAGAGGAGAACTTTTGGACTTTACACAAATTTGAGCTCTTAGTATCACTGAAAAGATCAATAATTCGGTGTGGATCTGTATCTTTTCAGTGCTGAATGGGTGGGGTATTTATAGGCCCCAACCCAGTTCAAATTTGGAGCTCAAAACGATCAAATCCTAGAATTCGGGATCGGCGGTTGCACCTCTTGATTTGGAGAGGTTGCACCGCCCGGTAGAGTTTCGGAGATCGAGCCCAAAGCGGTTGCACCTCTGTCCGGGCGGTTGCACCTTTCTGCTGAAAGCTCAAGACCGAGCTTCGGCGGTGCTACCTCTCTGTCGGGGAGGTTGCACCGCCCGATCTAGCTCGAAGACCCGAGCTCGGGCGGTTTGCACCTCGGTGGGGTAGTTGCACCGCCCGGTCTCGGCTGGGAGACACAGCCCTGGCGGTTGCACCTCTCGGCCTAGGCGGTTGTAACCGCCTGGCAATCGTGGTCCGAATGGTTAGCTCCATTCGCCCAATTTCAATCTTTTCAGGGGCCCAATTGCCCCAAGATTAAGCTAATGGGATCACCTCCCATTTTCAAGCTTAATCAACGTGCTAACTACGATTAAATCTAAGACAACTTCTGCAGCTTTGCTCCGATGCGTCAATCGCTTCTTCCGGCGAGTTTCCGGCGAACTTCCGTCGATCATCCGATGAACCCTCGGTGATTCTTCTGCAGACATCCGGCAAACTCCTGGACTTTGCGACGATCCACTTGGCGAGTTCCGACGAGCTTCGCTTGGCAAGCTTCTGGACTTCTCGGATCTGTTCTCACAGAACCTCCGACGACCGTCCGAACTTCCGTCGAACTCTCGAACTCCCAACGTGATCATGATCTTGACTCCGGCGCAACTCCTGCTGCTTGTCTAACCTTCATCATAGTTAATCCTGCACACTTATCTCAACACATACATTAAACAACAAATGACAATTGACTTCATCATCAAAATCCGAGATTCAACACACTTATCTCAACATATGGATTAGATAACAAATGACAATTGATGTCATCATCAAAATCCGAGATTCAACAATCTCCCCCTTTTTGATGATGACAATCAATTGATAACGGAGTTGACCTTAACTCCTCCTATCTATGTGCCATAATTGAGATAAGTCATTCTTGAATTCAAAGCCTTTGAATTCAAGAGACATATTGATAAGTTAAAGTGATTTAACCTTATCAATACTCCCATCATGATTCCTATCATGATGTATCTCTCTGTATGATGTCAAGACTCGACATCAATTTTTAAATTTCAAATGTGAATTGTTGTAATGATAGCAATTCATCATATGGAAAGATATCAACATGTAAAATTACAATGCAAGTTCTTGATATCTTAATATGATGCAAATATGGCAATCTTAACAAACATGGCATAGCATCAATAATCATATGACTGTTTCTTTCAACATAATATGTCATTTATAGCATCAATTCATATACTTCTCCCCCTTTGTCATCAACAAAAAGGAGAACGATATAAGCATCTTTTGAATATACATGTGATGTCATAAGTAGGTTCATGTCATTTATAGGATACAAACATCTCAAGAAGACCATGACATGGAGATTATCTACATAGAGTGAAAACTTCTTCCTTTTTATTTGTTATTATCTTTTTTTGCATGAAGGAGGAAAGTCATTTGTGTAGTTCAAATCGATAGCATGCTTTACAAGGATCAGGATATTTATGTGAGTAAAGTCCATGCAAAAAAATATTTTTTTTTTTTTTTTTTTGGTAAGTTATGCAAAAAAATATCTTCCTTTTACAAGAAGGAATCATCAAATTTATTTCTTAAAGGTAATATTTTTCACATGATAAGTCTAAAAGCCATAAATTTGCTAGATAATAATTTTTTTTTGTCAAGAATTAATGATGTGAATCAAAATCCGAAAGAGAATAATGAAATCCGATTGGAACCGAAAATATAATTTAACACTTTCATGCAAGACTACGAGGACATGCTCATCGTTTATGAAAATTTTTGTATTAATTTCCAACATGTTATTTTTGGCATGTAATGGTGATTAAGTGATTTGATCATTCAATCAATAAAGTCCAAATAATAATTTTAACAAGTTTATGCATTCGGACACATCATCATAGCAATACATCAACATCATGGTAATATATCAATATTATTATGTCACATGACACATCAATTTCAAGGTTATATTACTTTCACATTCATCATGGAAACCATGACACAAGGTTTTCAAAGTTGGTATTATAGAAACATTTAATATCAATACGAAATCCGACAATGAGTAATGAGATTGAGCAACGTAACCCTGCATATTCTTACATCAAGTAACCATAAAGCATTGTGATCAAGATAAGTAATATAAAGAGTTTACAATAACGTAGTTGTTACAACAAGAGGTTATTGTGTCCACATATATAAGTTTTATTCGGGAGGTGGAAAATTAAAGTGCCTAAATAAAGAGTCAAATTGTCGATGAGTTAGTTGCAATTCAGATAGGATTTGATCTTGCTGGTGTTCAAGCCGATCTTGTCTTTGTTCAAATCGGTCCATCCGAATCCCAATGTCTTCAATGGATGATGCATGAGCTTGCTCAAATGGATGTGTTTCCTCAAAGGGACATATCATAGGAGATTGAGTGCCCCTAAAGACTGGTGTTTCGGGTTCTAGTTCAGGTTGAGGGTGATCGGTTCTACTAGGCATTCTAACCCAATTACCATTTCTATAAACACATCTCAATCGATGAAGTAGATTTTTGTTTATTATGCTAAACCTATCCACTTTCATCACTTCTTCGTCCGGTGGGATTTGGATATCGTAGGCTTTAAGGATTCTAGTGATTATACCACCATATGGAAGCATCATGTCTCTCTTAGATAGTTCTATTATGTTTTGTTGAATGAGGTATCCAAAGCAGATGTTATGTCCTTTCATGATCCAATACATGATTCCTAACTCCAATTGACTTACTTCATCATGATGATATTGTTTAGGTAGAATTATGCTAGTTAGGATATGATGAAGTACTTTAGTGTTTAGTGGTAATAGGTGTTCATAGCTTTTAGGAATTATCAGTAAGTTAGGATTACCGAAAATTGTTCCTAAGGCTTCAACATATGTTGTCCCAACTGTTTCATTGTCCCAAGATCCTCTAAAATAAAGTCCTCTATTTTTTACGGGAATGCCTATCATGTCACAAATGAATTTATCTGTAATGAAGATGTGTTGTCCTAAGAGATAGGTGGACATTCTTTCTTCTTCATCTACTTGTAGATTGTTGTAAAACAGTCTAACAAGTCTTGGATAGATGGGTTCACTAATTTGTAAAATAGGGAGTAGATCTAGGTTGGCAAACCACTGGATTGTCTCTAAGTCTCTTAGTTCATCTAAATCTACATGTTTTCCCTTATTGACACTTCTAAATTCAAAGGAGGAGAATTTTTCAGCATGATACTTTGAATCAAAGAGGGTAAGATCAAAATCTTCTACTAATCTCCTCTTTCCTTTGTCCCTTGAGGATCTTCTAGAGCCCATAACTACTGTTATTTGAGAGGATAGTAATGAGCAAGAGTAAATGAATCAAAAACATAATTTAGAGGGCTCTTAGATAATACCTTGAGTGAGATCTTCAAGAGTAGGAGAAATTGTTGATCTTTTGCTTCGAGAGGAGGATTTGGGATGCTAAGATGGGAGAAATGGAGGTGGAGAGGCTTTGGAAGAGAAACGAGGGGAAGGGAGTAAGTTGGGGTCGGTTCCACCGCCAGCCCTAGCTCGGTTTAATAGGGGGCAAGATTACGGGTGGGTGCACCGTTGGCTGGGGCGGTGCAACTGCTTGCAACCCATGACAGCCGGCGGTGCTACCGCCAGCTGGAGCGGTGCCACCGCTTGTAGGCAGTGAGCACTCGTTTTGACTGCTGTGTGGTCTATTTTGAATGTTTCTTATTTGAGAAGAGTTTTTATTTATGGAGCAGTCAACTTTACTTTCGTAACTACGTAAGAATTTTCATTTTAAGATGAGATATTTTCATGATCAAGATAGATCTAGTGACGCGCATATTCTTCTTCAAATGTCGTATTCATGTTTGTGACAGTTTGTCCACGTTGGTAAGCTTTGCAAGTTCATGACAAACTTTGCTTACAAAACGTAAGTTCATGATATAGTTGAATTTAAAAGTAACGAACTTATCAGTTTGATGGGATCGAAAATCCAGAGGATATGTGAAGGTACATATGGGTTTCCAATTCTGAGGGATAAAATAGGTTTGTATTGCTTTTGTAATTTTAGTTTTCTAATCTTCTTTTTATTTACGCTTAGGGAGCATCACGTGTTCTTTTTGGATCTCGGGTTCCAAAGAGCAGGATATTATTTCTTGCTCCCAGCTTGTGATGGTGTATGTCTCTACAAGAAAGGATAATTTTTAGGTACCCATTTACTTTTGGGTGCCTCAAAGGTAGATCTATATTGTTCGTCATGTTATATAGAGTTTATCATGGTTCCTTTAGGAATCCAAATTAATTTGTTTGGACTAATTTTCTTGAATGGACAATAATGCGTTTTATGTCCATGCTTGCAACAAAAGTTGCATTTACTTTGGTGTCGAATATGTAGGATGGGGCCTTTTATGATGGTGGTTGGATTTTGGTGAGAATTTCTCACAAATCCGATTCCACTTATTTTGGGAACGTGACCCTTCTTTGTAAGGATCATGTTCAAAGACTTGCTACCAACCTCCAATTTCTTCAAGGTGTCCATGAGTAGCAAGTTTTGCTTTTGGATAGTTTCTAGATCATGGCATTTGATACAAGAGCCTAAACTATCATAATATTCAGTCTTTAACTTATCAAAATCACAATTAAGACTATCATGCTCCTTTTTTAGCAATTTGTATTTTCTACTAATAATCTTGAATTCATCAAATAAATCATGGAAGTTATTTAATAACTCATCAAATGATAAATCTGCATCAATTAAATTTGTTACCTCCTCTCCGATGGCCATTAAGGCGTAATGAGCAACTTGCTCGGTGTTAGACTCCTCTTCTTCGGATGCGCTCAAATCATCCCATGTTGCTTTGAGTGCCTTCTTCTTTGATGTTCTCTTTTTGGCTTGGGGACAATCACTCTTGTAGTGTCCCGGCTTTTTTCACTCATAGCAAATAACTTGGTCCCTTTTGGGTTCAAGTTTATTTTTTGCGTCATTTTTAAACTTGTTTCTTTTAATGAATTTTTTGAATTTCCTTGTTAGAAGTGCTAAGTCATCGTCACAGTCCTCATCACTTGAGTTTTCTCTCAAGTGGTCATCTAAAGTTCTAAGTGCCATATCCTTCCTGTTCTTTGGAAGGATGTCTTCTTGCTCTTCATGAGCCTTGCATGTCATTTCATAGGTCATTAATGACCCGATTAGTTCTTCAAGAGGGAAGTTGCTTAAATCTTTAGCCTCTTGAATAGCAGTGACTTTAGGGTCCCAACTCTTAGGAAGGGATCTTAGAATCTTATTTACGAGCTCAAAGTCTGAAAAGCTTTTGCCGAGTCCTTTTAGACCATTGACGACATCCGTGAAACGGGTGTACATGTCGCCAATAGTCTCGCTCGGTTTCATTCGGAAAAGTTCGAAAGAGTGTATCAAAAGATTGTTTTTTTACTCTTTTACTCTACTTGTGCCTTCATGAGTCACTTCGAGTGTATGCCAAATATCAAACGCGGTTTCACAAACCGAAACACGATTAAACTCATTTTTATCAAGCGCACAAAATAAGGCATTCATAGCCTTTGCATTAAGAGCGAAAGTCTTCTTCTCCAATTCATTCCAATCGATCATTGGAAGAGAAGATTTTGAAAAACTATTTTCGACAAGATTCCAAAGTTCAAATTCCATCGAAATAAGGAAGATCCTCATTCGGGTCTTCCAATAGGTGTAGTCCGTCCCATTGAACATGGGTGGACGTGTAATTGAATGGCCCTCTTGGTTTCCGGCATATGACATCTCTCCTGGGTTTTAATCCGTTTGAGAGTGAACCCCGCTCTGATACCAATTGTTAGGATCAAGAGCACTAAGAGGGGGGGGGGGTGAATTAGTGCAGCGGAAAACTTTCAACGTTTAAAACTGCATTTGTACGACAAAGCCTATTCTAGTAGAAAAGTTGATTCGTAAATTTCTTTGACTTAAGATCAGGTAAGAAGCAGTTAAAACAAATCTATAAAGGCATTTGCAGTTATGATGGAAATCAGAATGTAAGCGCAAACTGAAATACGATGTTCGTACGGTAAAAGCGATTTCAGTAGAAAAGTCGATTCGTAAATCACTTTAATTTGTGATTAGGCAAGAAGCAGTTAAAATGAATCTGTTAAGGCAGTTTGCTGTTGTGATGGAAATCAGAATGTAAGCGCAAACTGAAATACGATGTTCGTACGAGAAAAGCGATTTACGTTTAAACACGATTCGGAAAATATTGAGCTTAGAAACGCAATCGTAAAAGCGTAGAAGGCAGTAAGCTATGAAGGAGGTTTGCAGTAAGGATAATAAGCTCAAAGTAAATGCAAACCAGAGAGCAACGCGATTTAGAGTGGTTCGGTCAATCTTGACCTACATCCACTTTTGGCTTCCTCCACCGATAAGGTCGTTGACATCCACTAGAGGCCTTCCTTCAATAGGCGGAGGCCAACCACTCTTTTACAGATTCACTCCTTTTGACGGGCTTATGAGACAACCCTTACAAACTTTTCTCTCCTCTCTTGAAAGATCTGAACTTGGAAGAAAATAGGTAGAAGAACCTTTAGCTTATTACAACACTTTTGAGCTCAAAAATCTCAGAGTAAGATCAGGATTTTGGTGGTTTTTCATTGCTCTTTCATTGCTGAAAGAGTGGGGTATTTATAGGCCCCAAACCAGTTTGAATTCCGAGCTCAAAACTATCAATTCCCGGAATTCCGGGGTCTAGCGGTTGCACCTTTGGATGGAAGGTTGCACCGCCCGACGGGCTCAAGATCGAGCCTCTGGGCGGTGCCACCGCTTGTCGGAGGCGGTTGCACCACCGGCAGAGCTTGGAGACCGAGCTCGAGGCGGTGCCATCGCCTAATGTGGGCGGTTGCCGGCCCTAGAGCTCAAGACCGAACTCAAAGGTTGCACTGCCCAGCCAGAACTTCGAGATCAGGCCACTGGCGGTGCCACCACCGACCAGTGGTGCCACCTCTGGCGAGAGATGGGTCCGAATGGGTTGATCCATTCGACCCAATTTGATTCTTTTCAAGGGCCCATTGCCCCTAGATTAAGTTAATGGGATCACCTCCCAATTCTAACTTAATCATCATGCTAACTATGACAATTCTTAAGACTTTTACTACACGACTTGCTCGGGTCGTCAATCGCTTCTTCCGAAGCAAGCTTCAAATAACTTCCCGTGAACATCCGGCGGTCCTCCGACGATGCTCCTACGGACTTCGGCAAACTCACGGACTTGCGATGATCCACTTGGCGAAGTTTCGACGAGCTTCTTTTTGGCAAGCTCACGGACTTCGGATTTGTTCCCAGAGAACCTCCGATGACCGTGGGACTTCCGTCAAGCTCTCGAACTCCCAACGTGATCATAGTCCTGACTCCGACGCAACTCCTGCTGCATGTCTTACTTTCATCGTAGTTAATCCTACACACTTATCTCAACATATGGATTAGATAACAAATGACAATTGATGTCATCATCAAAATCAGAGATTCAACAACCACCGCCCAGTTTAGCGGTACCACTACCTGACAATCTCTCGGAGACTGTGTATGGGTGATACCACTGCCCAGATCGATGATACCACCACCTAACATAGTCTCGGAGAATGTGCCACGACGATTTCACCTATTAGGTCATTGTTTGGGTCTTTTCACTTGGCTCAACTTGGGCCCAATTGACCCCTATTTGAGTTGGCCCAATTTCAACCCAATTATGTGCTAAGTATGAGTTTTAAGATATACATTAAGCTAAATAAGTTTGGTAAGTCTAGGTTTCTTCCGGCGAACTTCCGACGATCTCTCTACAATGTTCCAACGGACTCCTAGTAAGCTTCTGGATTTCATGACGATCTTCTTGGCGAGTTCCCATGAGCTTCTTTAGCAAGCTCCAAGACTTCTTGGTCAATTCCAATAGAACTTTCGATGAACGTCTAGACTTCTGGCAAACTCTCGAACACCCAACAAAATCTTGTTCTTGACTCCAGGACTTCATTTTGCTTTATGCCTTGATCGCTATCATAGTTAATCCTGCACACTTAAAACCTACTTCAATCTAGATAATTATTACAAAGCTTGAATCAAATGTTATCCATCAAGTCTTTGGTTCATCGACGCTTCATCCGATTCTTCGGTGCATCATCCTCTCTTGTGGCCTTTTGCCCAATCGGCCAGTTAATCTCCGCAACTTCGATTTTCTTAGTGCAATTTCCTCTCTTCTTGGCCCTATGCCTGAACCCATGGCCTGAATCCTTTTGTAGATATGTCGACTAATCCTTCGGCGCAACATCCAATCTTTTGACATGTTCTACTCCAGCCCAACATGATTCTTCTTGCTTTAATTGTCTCTCCCTGATCGAAGCTTCCTGCGTCACTCAAAATACATATCAAATCATATACACTATCAATTAGTTTCATCATCAAAATATGAGATTCAACAATATTAATTATAGCTTGAACCTTTTTGGGGTTTGCATTTATCCCCTACTAGTGAATGATGAAGTCGAGGAACTTGCTAGAATTGACTCCGAAAGTGCACTTGGTGGGGTTGAGATGTATGCCGAACTTCTTGAGCACTCGGAATGTCTCAGCTAGGTCTGCTAGATGGGTGCAGGCAAGCTTGCTTTTCACGATCATGTCGTCGATGTACATCTCCATGTTCCTCCTGATTTGGTGCTTGAACATTTTATTGATCGTCCTTTAGTACATCGCTCCAGCGTTCTTTAGTCTGAAGGGAATGACCTTATAATAGTAGACTCCTTGGTCAGTGATGAAGGCAGTGAACTCTCGATCTTCGGGAGCCATTTTGATTTTGTCGTACCTTGAGAAAGCATCCATGAATGTGAAGAGCTCATTCCCCGACATTGCGTTGACCAGTTGGCCTATCCTCGGGAGCAGGTAGCAATCTTTCAGGCATGCTCGGTTAAGATCGGTGTAGTCAACGCACATCCTCTAGCTTCCATTATATTTTTTTTTACAAGAACTACGTTGGATAGCCATTGGGGATAATTTGCCTCGACTATGAACCCTACTTCCAACGGATGATCTACTTCATCGCTGACTGCTCTTTGTCGATCGAGGGCAATCTTCCGAGGCCACTGCTTCACCGATTGTGCTTGGGGGCAGACATTCATGTGGTGTTGTGCGACCTTCGGATCAATACCTGGCATGTCTCTCGGCGACCAAGCGAAGACATCTGCATTTTTTGTCAAGAAGTCAATGAGCTGGACTCGTTCCTTCTCTGGGAGCTCGAACCTGACCTTCACAACTTTGTCTGGCCGACTTTTGTCAAGGGGAACCTCCAGTATCTACTCAGTCGGCTCATGACGAAGTTGCATCTTGGTAGCATCTTGGGGGTTGGACACGGATGACTATGGTTTCAACTTCTTAGGCAGTGTGACAGTTGCTAGATAGCATTGCTTTGACTCTCGAGGATCGCTCTTTACTTCTCCAATCCCGATATGAGTTGGAAATTTCGATGCTCGATGATAGGTAGAGATGATAGCTCTCATCTTGTTGAGGGTTGGGTGGCCTAAGATGAGTTGTACGCTGAGGGGAGTCTGACCACTATGAAAGTAATTATCATAGTCTTGGACCTTGGCTCCTCGTCGATGGTGACCTATAGGGTGGTAGTGCCAAGGGGCGAGACAGAATCTCTGGTGAACCTGGTAAGAGCCGAGGTCATAGGGGTGAGATCTCTTATGGTCAAGCCGAGCTTCTAGAAGGCATCGAAGTACAGGACATCGACCGAGCTTCCGGTGTCTACCATTATCCTTTTGACCCAAGCATTGGCAATCCTGACCAAGATCACTAGGGCATCATCATGGTCGGGGTACCCGCTATAAAGGTGATATCGGGCCCATCCTGTTGCCGGGGATGCTTTTCCATGGTTGCTCATGTGTAGGCTTTTCGCCCTGATGTGCTATCTCCCACGGAAGTTGGACCGTCGATGATGACATTGATCTATTTTTCAACAGGGCCCGGGGGGTGTAGGAAAGATTCATGTTGCTTCTTGATGTAGTGTATGAGATGCTCTCTGCGAATGTGCTCCTCGATTTGGTTCTTTAGGTCATGGCATTCCTCAATATCATGGTTGTAGTCGCAGTGGAAGCGATAATACTTGGAGCGATCTCTGAGCTTACGCGGAGTCTTCATCGGGTTGGGTGCCCTCATGAGACCCCTCTCTCAGATCTAGAGGAAGATCTTTATTCTAGATGAACTCAAGGGTAGGATAGGTGGCCTTGGAAGCGACGGCTTGAGTTGGTCGAGCCTTCTCCTTGACGGGCCCGAGGGCTACCCTCGAGATTGCACCGCGCGAGGCCTTTTTGTGCTCTTCATGCTTTCCCGCCACTAGGGCCTCAACGGTAATGTACTGGTTTGCACATTAAAGAATCTCGGGGACGATTGCCACTAGCTGCTCGATCAGTGACCAGAAGAATCTAGACAGTCGTAGGCCAATCAAGAATGCTTGCATGATCAGTGGGGTGTGGGCATCTAGGACTCCTCGGATTTCAGAGACAAAGCGAGCGATGAAGTGAGAGAGGGGTTCGTCATCCTTCTGACTTAGGCCGAGAAGTATGACTGTAGATGGTTTTGGCTATGCACTGGCCAGGAAATTGAGCTTGAATTCCCTTATAAACTGGTCAAAAGATTAGACCGAGGTCGACTTGAGTCAGGTGTACCACATTCGAGCTTAACCCCCGTAGAGTAGTTGGGAACTCTCGACACATTAGGGCATCAGAAGTACCGTATAGGGCCATCTGAGCCCGAAAGGCAGCGATATGTTCTATTGGGTCACAGCCATCGTCGTAGGCTTTGAGCATGGGGAGGAAGAAGTTCAGTAGTATTGGTTTGTCCTGAATTTCTTGTATGAAAGGGGATCATGTTGAGGAGGCTTCCCTGAGCTCTCCTTTGGACTTGTGGAACTCCTTCTAGACCTCATCCAACTGTTGATTGATTGAGCGTAGCTGAGCTCGGAGAGAGTCCACCGAGTCGGATGATAGAGTGTCGGGCTCAGGGGAGCTCAAGGTAGTGCGTTAGGGGCTTGGAGCACTATGCTCTAGTGTGGGCCTCGGGTTCCCCGATTACTCCTCGAGCAAAAGATTGACGTCCACTGCTCTAGGTTGCTAAGGGGCTAGAGATGGTACTCGGGGTTCGGTGGCAAGTGTCGCCGGGTCCCATGGCGACAGCGATGGTTGGGACAGCGCCAACTATTGGGTGAGCTGGTGGACAGGGGGATGATGCAGGGCATCATCCCCGCTAAGGTTTGGACTTGGTGTGTGAGGCTAAGGAATGCCTCGGCTAAGACGGTAGACTACCCCATGGTGGTCCCAGGAGGTGACAACCTAGAATCATTGAACAACTACCAATAGCGGCTAGGGTCGTGATCGAGGTGTTTTCATCTAGGCTAAGAGGAAGTGGGGGCTATCCTTCGAACCCAAAGGTCGGGTGTGGCTTTTCTCCGGGACGCTCTCTTGGGTTGTTCGGTTGGGGGTGTTCTTATGACATTGGGCCCTCCTTCTAGTACCAAAAATATTGGTGAACCTTTACGTCGTGGTCGAAATGTCAACACGGCTTGGTCCGATCCCGGATGCGCAAGGTTGCCGTTGCGAAAGCTCGGGTGAAAGAAGTGGGCGTCAGGTTGGGTTGAGCTATGGGCCTCGTCGTTTACTACTTCGTCGTCGGGCTCCTGCACTCAGGTCGAGGTCAGGAGGGGGATTTTACGACTCGACTCCTCCGAAGCTTGAGTTAGAGTGGGACAGAATAAGAGAAAGTTGGGTATTCGAAGTCCCCTCGTTAGTTAGAGGGTTGACTTTTATACCTATGATTGAGCGATTGATTGTACGTAGTCCTTTAATGACTACGGACTCCTCGGAAGGATGACTTGTACTATATAGACGAGCGTTGACCGATCGATATGGGTCAGTGTCGTCTCGAGTTTTGCGAAACAGCTCTGAGATGTCCGACGTTATGTGGCACCGCTCGAGTCGATGCCATCCTAAGTTTTATGGAACGGCTCCGGGGTATCCATAGTCGACTTATACAACACCGAACAATGCGGAGGTTGCATGATCGCTTATGAGATATCACTCTATACCATTCTAAAGATCGTTTATATACTGTCACTCGGATAATGTCAAAATATGCCGTATCGAAAGTTGTTAAGCGAGACAACATGTTACAGCGAGGGACCAAAACTTTGACCACAGGATGTGTATTTACCGGGTGAAACAAAAGCTGCAACTTAGCACGTACAGCTGGCCCCACCCGTGTGTCCTCTGCTGTACCAACAACCGTGCGAGGGTTGGAGGACACAAGTAATCTTTAGTTATGGGGGAAAAGTAGGTAACATTCAATTCCATGGTTAGAAGATGGGAATTTATAATAGAGTTGAAGACATCCTCCGTGACTCGGATTGGATCATCACCAAATACGTACATCACACATCGGGCTAAAATGAAAGCTGTACTGAAGATCTACCATAGCATGCACGAAGAAGAGAGTGGAGAGCATTTGACTGACTAAGACAATTTTTTCTCCTTTTTTTTTTTTCTTTTTGCTGGAGATGTGTACAAGAGCTAAGACAGCAAGGATAACAAGTTCTCTATCGACTGCCAAAAGGAGGGATTGAAACTACAACCCCCCAAGCAAAAAGAGAAGAAAGAAGAAGATTTTGAGCCATCATCATCATCATCATCATCATCATCATTAATTACTCTGAATCACTATCTAAGCTCTCCATTGCCTTCAATCCAGCTCTCTTCTGCACGCACCAAAACCAGCTATAATTAGAAATAGAGCCACCGTAAACCAAAAAAAATCACTTGCCTTAAAAGAACAACTCAGGTCCCCATGAGGAAAAAAGTCAAAAAGGAATGACAAAGAGGAGGGAGGGGGGGCATCTTAATTGAGCCCATCAATGCAGCCACCCCCACTCACCAGACATCACCAACTATCATTATTATGTTTTCAAACCAAACAGTCAAAAAAAGAAGAGCCATGCACATGATTTATACTCGTGTCTCAGGAAGGCCGAGAGGTATGGGAAGACATGAACTGTGTTGTACATTGGAGGTAGAGATAGATGGTTGAGGGAAACAAGTTACCTTCTTCACACTTTTCTTCTCCCTCACTTCGTATCTCCCTCTAGTCAAGTCCGAAAGCCACATCCCTGGAAAACAGTACTGAACACACCAAAGCCCACATCACAATCCCAAACGATTAAGACTTTAGTTTGTTTTATATAGTTTCTGGGGATCAAGAAAGAAAGAGATAATAAGCCATACAAAAAAAAAAAAACAATTCTAATGAAGCTTAAGGAATAATCTCATACATTAGTGATGTATGAGATTATGGATGGATGGATGGATTGATGGAGAAAGAGAAGAATATTAGACCTGGAGGGCTTTTTCGATGTTCTTGGCCCTCTTCTTGGGCCTGTGGGGTAGCTTAGTCCCCTTCATGGCAAGGAAGTCATCCTCTTTCTCCTTCCTGGAGAGGGATACATAAATCCTCGGCCACTCGAACTTATCCAGATTCAGCTTCTCACCCGCCGTCATGGTGCCGCCGCCGCCACCCGTTTCTCGGTCCGGTGCCCGCTTCGACTGTTCTGGATTCGCAGAAACATCTGCTGCTGTGCAGCCGTTCAGGGTGGCCTTGGCTGAAGCCTTACGGGACTTCTGCGGTGGGGATGCCGGGCAACGCCTCTCAGTACGAGTCAGGCCGCTCGATGAATCCTCGGTGCCTCTGATCATGGGGAGATGGCGGACAAAACAAAAAAACAAAAGAGGGGTTTAGAAGAAAGCAAAGCAAGCAAGCTGAGTCGAAGAGGGTAAAGAACCTGTGAGCCTACTATTTAACTTTAGATGCCACTCAAAATGAGATGTAAAACAGTATTTATAACCTACAAAGCCCCACACATACAGGTTTACTGCCTTGTTGAATCGAGGCCAAAACACAAACAAAAAAGTAGTAGAAGCTCTTAAAAGACAATACCTTCTCAAACATCAGAAAAGCAAAGCTAACTGATAACATGTCTCTCAAAAACAACGACGAAACAAAAACAATGCCGAGATAAAGGGACAGAGATGCATCATGGTGGGTCAGCAAAGCCAATCTCCCTGAACAATAAAGGCCGACTTGGAGGTAGTCATGATGTAAACTGAACAACAGAGAAAAGGAGAGACTTTGATAGAATGCGCTTATCTTGTTAGGACACAAATGGAGAAAAAGGAGAGACGACAGAATTAGAGTTCATTTGTTTTGATGATTAACACAAATGGACGCAGGAAAGTTCCATAAAATTGCCTCATCAAAGGATGCTAGTATGCTTTTTTATCTTGTTCGGACAGGGCTTGTAGCTGTACCACAAAGGATCAAAGCCTTGCAACTGCGTCCACAAAAAAGCAACATCATCTAACATGGAAGAAATTAACAGCTTTATAAAAAGACGGCCACAGATTCTTACAAATTTCCAGTCACTTCACACCAAAAGGGCAATCTTTATCTTCTATCTGACAATATTACACGAGTTTTAAGAAACAATTCCTGGCGAAACCACCAAAACAGAGGCCGCTCTCTCAACATGGAGATATGGACACAAAATAGTGGACAGAAATGAAATATAAGATTGAAACTTTTTTATACATAAACTATAAAATTAAGATACAGAAGAGCTAAAATAAATTAAAGATGTGATTTTTTTTTTACTTCACTTTGATTCAGAAATAGGTCGAAAGAATAGCAAAATCATGAGCAGTAGAAAAGGAGAGGGGGAAGGGAAGACTAAGATAGAAGAATATGATAAGAAACCACATGCCTGGTGATCAGAGGACGGTGGTTGGCGCCCCTCGAAAACGAGCCACAGGACGGAGGGGGCATCACCGTGGCCGCCGATCTCAGCTGTATTTTATGCCTCGAGTGGGCGGCGGGGGACGCCTCCGCCCTCGAGCCGCGGGACCTCTTGTTGTGCCCCCACTGGAGCAGGACGTCGCCGCCTCCGTCAGGGCTCAGCCCGTTTACCTCACGATGGTAGTGGTGGTTCTGAGCCTTCGCCGCCGTAGCAGTGGAGGAGGAGGGCGGCCGGTCGCTGGACCGCGCCGGTGACGAATCCGAGGGGAAGGAGCAGGGTTGGTCTCGTGGTGGGGAGGGATTGGCCGATCCTGACGCGGATCGCGCCAGTAGAGATGGCTTTGCTTCGGAAGTGTAGTCGAGAACCGCATCGTGTTCCTTGCAGGGTCTCAGGCAGGGTTTCCTTCCATTACCGAGGGGAAGCACATCCGGAATCACTCTCTGGTATCTGCGCCACAAACATTTGCATGCAAGAGGTCGCTGTAATGGCATCAAATCTGCATCATGTCTCGATAGATCCAACCAAATATCCTACATAAAGAGGCCTAAAAACAAAAAATGGAGATCAAAATGCCCTTGAAATCTATGGAAACGCCGAAAAAGAGGAGAGCTCTTTGGCTCAAATTGAATAAGAACAAAGGATGTTGTTGAGACGAGCACTCGACATTGACGAATCGCTGTTCCAACGGCAAACTTTTACCAGCCGCCAAAGAAGTATAAATTTGGAGAAGAAGAATGCCTCGACCAAGAAGCCAAACAGAAAGGAAATACATCACCAGCAAGCCAGAGTAGTCTTATGCCTCGGTATCAATCCAACAATAGAAGGGAGAACGAGGGCAACGACCGCAATGTCCCAAACTGTGTCCGGAGGAAGAAATCATCCCAAAAATGCGTGAAAAATAGATCGATATAGATCACGAGGGAAAGTTCAAATCTTAGAAGACGACGCGATCCTTCCAGTGCTGAAATTGGGTCATAGGTGGTCTCCTCTGGACAATACCGTGCCAAAGACTACAAACTAAAGACACACCGGAAGAAAGAAAACAATCATAAATCCTAGAAAACGATGGATCGCAACCATCAGTAATCTACCGGCTCCTCGGAGAGACATTCGGCGACAAGTACCCAGAACGACGATTAGATTTGGAACCGTTTGGAGCCAAACTAGAAGCCCCAACAAAGTTTTGCTGCAGCCGATTAAGGAGATCGGCGGCCAGAAACCTGCTGGAGCTGGCGGTCCAATCACCAGGAGGAAGGGAGCACATTCCACCTCCTCCACCTTCCCTCCTTGCACCGATTGCAGGCCTCACGAAACCGAATCGGGAAAAAGAACTCCAAAATTAGACCCTTATCAAAGAGGAAGAAAAACACGGGAGATCTGTGCGAACCTCATCATGCCCCAAAGCGGGATCGATTCAAGGACCGTTCTCACCGCAATCCATTTCACAGGAACTCGCACATTGATGGCGTCCTTCGAGATGCGGCAGCTGCCTCCTCCCCAATCTAGTTTTGTTGCCACCACTGCCGGCGCTATCTGCCTGAAGCAGAAGAAACCAATCTGGGAGGAAAAAGGGAAGAATGGCAGGCGGGGAGAGAGAGAGAGAGAGAGCTCAGCAAGGGAGGAGTAGAAATGGGGATAAAAATAGCGGCTTTGGAGCCAACATTTTTAGAGGATGCCTCCTCTACTCTTTGTTCTTTTCAGATCGATCCCTGCGGGTCTAAACTGCAAAACCAAAGCGATGCGGGTCTCGATCGATTAGATATCAAACCCGGTCGGATCGGGTCAAATTCGAATACACGATTCGATTCGATCGAATCATGAGTTGGGTCGATCCAAAACCATACGATCCAACAGCTTTTATATTTATTTATTTTCTTTCTATATTTTTCACTAAATTACTGATACAATTAATTATATGTACCATTATATAAACAATTATGATACTAATAAAATATTTAAAATCACTAAATCGCCATTAAAATGAAAAAGAAAATAAATTTTTATTTGACATGCGCGGTTGCTTCTTCTTTTACTCCCCCATCTCTTCAAGAAAATTACAGTAGGAAAGTAATGATTTATAAATTTATATTATGATATTAACCCGAGGCGCAATAAATGAGATGTATTACTTAAATACATCACCACGCCACCTTCAGCTGGCCATTCGCAACTAAAATACTGACTGACTTAAAGAATGAAAGTATAACCGAATAGTTAAGAAGTTATCCAAATATAAAAGCAATTTGTCCAAATAGACCGATTACATAAAATTAATATTTTTCAGTATTTTCAATGGATAATAATACTCTTAATTTTTAAAATATATTTACTTTTGATAAGATTGAAAGTGTATACTAGCTTAACTAATAAATACTTTGACATTTCATTACCGATCCAACATAAAGGAATGAGAAGAAAAGAAGAAGAGAAAAAAGAAAAAAAGGAGGAGCATAGAGAATGGAGAATAATTAAGAATGAAAAAAATAAAGATAGTATAGTACTATGTTTCATTTAATTATATTGTCGTAGTAGAATCAATTGACTTAGTGGAACTAGCAATCTAACGAGACCAAGTTTTATGGAATCAGGAATGCGTAAACATAATAAGTCACATTTTAAAGAAATATAAATTAATAAATTCAGTTTCGATGAGTACACATAATCGCATAAAATTATCTTTTAGAGTAATAATAGGGAGGATGGCAACCATGCAACGTCTACTATACTCGTAGTCGAGAAGACATCCTAATAGTTAAGACGTGATGTGTGATCGAGAGGCTCAATGGAGGTAGACATTAGGTGTTCTCGTCAATTTGATTATCATAGTAATGTTTGTGATGAACGGTGTCGATTTTGGAAGAGTGAAATCGGACATGTCGAGCATTAGTTTGCCCGTGCCCATCAAATTTGTAATCTTATTATTATTTTTATTAAACCATTAATTTTATTAAACCTTATTGTATTTTTATAACAAATTCCCATTCTTTAAATGTTGGATTAAGCATACACTCCATTTTTCTTTTTTTATTTGCCAATTATCCTTCTTTTTATACAATCAACATGTGTTTCTTTTTTATTTTATTTTTAACTTTTAAAATAATATTTGTTATATGATACACAATCTACTAATCTATTAAATTGATATGTTTTAGATGTTGTGATACATTATAATCTAATAAAATAAATAGATGTAGCAGTGGTTTGTTGAAAGCACTAAGAGGGGGGTGAATTAGTGCAACGGTAAAATAACATTGGTTTAAAAAACCTTTGTACGATAAAATCGTTTCCGACGTAAAACCGTTTTCGAAAACTTAATTTCTAAGCATACGTAAACATATTGAAGGCAGTAAGCTATTAAAGAGGTTTGCAGTATGTAAATAGTAAGAATAAATGTAAACTAGAGAAGACGATTGTTTATAGTAGTTCGGTCAATTGTGACCTACATCCACTCCTTCGATTCCACTTCCGTCGAGGCCATCGACATCCACTAGAGGCCTTCATTCAATAGGCAAAGGTCAACCACCCTTTTACAACTCAATTCTCCTTTTACCGGGTTTAGGAGATAACCCTTACACCCCACTCACTCCTCTCTCAAACTATTCTAACACTTAGAACTATAAGAGGAGCTCACATAAGATTGCAGCAACGTTTCTATACCTTTTTACTCTCAATACTTGTGTGCTTTAACTAGGGATGAGAGGGGTATTTATAGGCTTCAAGTTGATTCAAACTTGGAGCCTAAAAACATCTCATCCTGGGTTCCCCGAGCACAAGTGGTACCATCACTTGCGTTGGGCGGTACCACCGCCCAATGTCAGTTTGGCTGACACTATCCTAGGTGGTACCATTGCCCAAGTCTGGTGGTACCACCACCCAGACTTGCGGTACCACCGCCTGGCACCCTGCCAAGGACGATACAACCGCCCAAACTAACAGTACTACCGCCTGACATAGTCTCGAAGATTGCGCCACGACGGTGAGACTCCTTGGGACATTGTTTAGGCTTCTTATGTTAGGATCAAGAGCACTAAGGAGGGGGGGGGGGGTGAATTAGTACAGCGAAAAATTTTCAACGTTTAAAACTGCGTTCGTACGACAAGAGCAATTTCGGTAGAAAAGCTGATTCGTAAATTACTTTAACTTAAGATTAGGTAAGAAGCAGTTAAAACAAATCTATAAAGGTAGTTTGCAGTTATGATGAAAATAAGAATATAAGCACAAACTGAAATACAATGTTCGTACGGTAAAAGCAATTTCAGTAGAAAAGCCGATTCGTAAATCACTTTAACTTATGATTAGGCAAGAAGCAGTTAAAACGAATCTATGAAGGCAGTTTGCAGTTGTGATGGAAATCAGAATGTAAGCGCAAATTGAAATACGATGTTTGTACGAGAAAAGTGATTTACGTCTAAACACCGATTCGAAAAATACTGAGCTTGGAAACACAATCGTAAAAGCGTAGAAGGCAGTAAACTACAAAGGAGGTTTGCAGTAAGGATAATAAGCTCAAATTAAATGCAAATGAGAGAGTAGCGCGATTTTAGAGTGGTTCGGTCAATCTTGACCTACATCCACTTCTAGCTTCCTCCACCGATTAGGTCACCAACGTCCACTAGAGGCCTTCCTTCAACAGGCAAAGGCCAACCACCCTTTTACAGATTCACTCCTTTTGATGAGCTTAGGAGACAAGCCTTACAAACTTTTCTCTCCTCTCTTGAAAGATCTGAACTTGGAAGAAAGAGGGAGAAGAACCTCTAGCTTATACAACACTTTTGAGCTCTAAAAATCACAGAGTAAGATTAGGATTTTGGTGGTTTTTCGTTGCTATTTTTTTGCTGAAAGAGTGGGGTATTTATAGGCCCCAAACCAGTTTGAATTTGGAGCTCAATATTGTCATTTCCTGAAATTTCGGGGTCTGGCGGTTGCTCCGCTTGATAGAGCTTGAAGACTGAGCCTCTAGGCGGTGCCACCGCTTGTCAGGGGCGGTTGCACCGCCTGGCAGAGCTCGGAGACCCGAGCTCCGACGGTGCCACCGCCTGACTAGGGCGGTTGCACCGCCCAGCCAGAGCTCGGAGACCGAGCTCAAGCGGTTGCACCGTTGTCAGAGGCAGTTGCACCGCCCAGCCAAAACTCGGAGACTGAGCCCTGGGCGGTGCCACCACCGACCCAAGCGGTGCCACCTCTGGGCGAGAGATCTGGGTCCGAATGGGTAGATCCATTCGGCCCAATTTGGTTCTTTTAAGGGCCCAATTGCCCCTAGATTAAGTTAATGGGATCACCTCCCATTTCTAACTTAATCATTGTGCTAACTATGACAATTCTTAAGACTTTTACTACAGCTTGCTCCAGTGCGTCAATCGCTTCTTCCGGCGAACTTTCGGCGAACATCCGACGGACCTCCGGCGATGCTCTTATGGACTTCCGGCAAACTCCTGGACTTGCGACGATCCACTTGGTGAGTTCTAGCGAGCTTCTTTTGGCAAGCTCCTGGACTTCTCGGATTTGTTCCCATAGAACCTCCGACGACCGTCCGGACTTCCATCAAGCTCTCGAACTCCTAACGTGATCATAGTCTTGACTCCAGCGCAACTCCTGCTGCATGTCTTACTTTCATCGTAGTTAATCCTGCACATGTAAAAAAAAACTTTGATCGAGACAATTAATCCTAAGCAATTAACCAAGTTGTCCGGCATGTCATTGGTCCCTCAATGCTTCGTCCGATTCTTCGGTGAATCGTCCTCTCATGCGGCCTATTACCCAATTGGCCAATTGACTTCGCAACTCCGATATCCTTAGCACAATACCCGCTCTTCTTGGCCCAATGCTCGAGTCCACGGCCCGATGCCTTCTATCGATACGTCGCCCGATGCATCGGCCCGACGTCCAATATTCTGACATGTTTCTCCGGCACAACATGATTTTTCCTGCTTTAATTGTCTCATCCTGATCGAAGCATCCTACGTTACTCAAAACACAGATTAAAATATAAACACATATCAAGTGGTTTCATCATCAAAATTTGAGATTCAACATCTTATTGGGCCCAATATAGTGATTACATGGGCATAGCTGGCCCTTAATTGGGTTGGCCCAAATCGAAGCCTAATTGCATACTAACTACGATTCCTAAGATATATTCGAAGCTAAACATGTCCGTAAGTCTTGGTTCTTCCAGCGATCTTCCGGCGAACATTCGACGATCTCTTGGCAATGTTCTGGTGGACTCCCAGCAAGCTCCTATACTTCACGACGATCTTCTTGGCGAGTTCCGACGAGCTTCTTGGCAAGCTCCGCGACTTCTCAGTTGGTTCCGTCAGAACCTCCGACGAATGTCCGAACTTCCGATGAACTCTCGAACTCCCAACGATGTCACGTCTTTGACTCCAGGACTTCAGTTTGCTTCATGCCTTGCTCTCGTAGTTAATCCTACACATATAAAAATACACTTCAATCTAGACAATTAATACTAAACATTAATCAAGTTGTCCGGCATGTCATTGGTCCCTCGACGCTTCGTCCGATTCTTCGACGCATTGTCCTCTCTTGTGGCCTATTGCCCAATCGGCCAGTTGACTCCGCAACTCCGATATTCTTAGCACAATATCCGCTCTTCTTAGCCCGATGCCCGAATCCACGGCCCTAAGCCTTCTGTCGATACGTCGACCGATCCACCGGCTCGACATCCAATCTTCTGACATGTTCCTCCGGCCCAACATGATTTTTTCTGCTTTAATTATCTCATCCTGATCAAATCATTCTTCGTCACTCAAAACGCAGATTAAAACATAAATACATATCAATTGGTTTTATCATCAAAATATGAGATTCAACAATCTCCCCCTTTTTTATGATGACAATCAATTGACGACGGAGTTAACTTTAACTCCCGAAGTTTAAACAAACTTCCCCTATCAATATGCCATATTGATAGAACCTTGAATTCAAGCCGAATTCAAGTCATTGCAAATATTCATCATGAATATTTGCAACACGTCATCATGCATAACATGATCATACTTCTCCCCCTTTGTCATCAACAAAAAGGAGAAGTTCCACTATCATGTGTTTGAAAGATATAAATTCAACTTATTGCATGAAAAACATAATATCAAGTTTTATCATCATGCAATTTGAAGCTAGCAAAATTTAGCGAGTATAACATCATGCTTAGAACATTCAAGCTATCAAGTTGTAGATATGCAAGGTAGTAAGATAGCATGTTCTACTTCATACAAGATAGCAAATTTAAAGATATTCAACAAAAGTAACACTTGCTTCTTGAAATATGCAAGTTGTAAGCTAGCAATTTTTGCTTCCTTTGCAATATTTGAGCTAGTAATTTTGCTTTTGTTGCAAAGTGCAAGTTAGCATATTTTGCATCTTGAGATAGGCAAGATAGCACTTTTAGTATGCAAATTTATAGTATAGAAGCTATCAACTTTTGCACATTAAAAAGTTAGCAAAATTTTACATCTTTTGAGATGTGCAAGATGGATTGTTTTGCCTCTTTTTGAAATGTGTAACTTTGGCAAATATTGCTTCTCTTAAGATTTGCAAGATAGCACTTCTTGCTTCATTTTTGAGATTAGCAAGCTAGCAAGTTTACTTTCTAGCACGTTTTGCTCTCCCTTTGTCATTGTCAAAAAGAAGGGAAGACCCTTTATTTTATACATTCAAATTATGACAAAGGTAAGTATCAAACTTGTTTGTGCATCATTATATATTCAAATTAAAATATGCTCAATTTCAAAAAACTTACATTTCATTTTTAATGCACGATACCAAATAAATTAGTCATTATTATGAGCATATCATACATAATATTCAAGCATTAAAATTTTTAAGCATTTATCAACATGTTGATCATGACATCAAACATTCATTATTTAAAGCATTCATGATACACATCATATGCAATACATCATATACATCATATACATCATTATCATCAGTATTGCATGCATCTTTACAAATTTATGAATATTTCATGCATTCATATCATCACATAAAGAATATCAAGAAGAATTAGTTGGGTGATGAGATCAATATTTCATGAATACAAGGAATTTTACATAATAAAATTCAAATCATAAACCTTAAAAGTTGTCAGTCAAATAGCATATCATTGTTTATTAGAATTAGTCTTCATTTTAGTGAATAGCAAAAAGAATAATAGGAGAGCAAGATCTCAATTCATGCATATCAAATCTTCAATCATCAAAATCATGATTCATCTACAAAATTCTCCTCTTTAAATATTCAAAGAGAGATCTTAGGAGATCAAATAATAAAATATATTCAAATAAAATTTTAAGTCATGAATTTTGAAAAAGATATTCTCTTTAGTAAATCGTAAAAGAAAACGTAGGAGAAAAAGATTTCATGGATAAGAATTTTTATGATTCATATTAAAAATTTTCTCAAAATGCAAAAGAATAAAGAGTAAGAAATCTTGATTCATTAAAGATTTCAAGTTATAAATCTCGAGAAATCAAGATCATGATTTCGATAAAACCCATTAAATTCAAACCATCAAAATCAATTTCATGGTTCACAAAATTCATAACATAACTAGATTCATGATTTTAAATCCAATAATATATTTTCCTTTTTATGTGATACATTTTAAGTGATTGATTTCATATAAGCATGTTCTTTTCTTTCAAATCCATGCATCATTCATTAATACCAAACAAAAAGAACTTTCAAAGATCGTAAAAACTATCATACATAAGTTCAAAATATAAACTCGTTAAGCATGTTTTCAAATCATCATTACGTTTTCATTAAGACATCAAGCTTGGTTTCGTTGAATATAATGTTGAATGATTCTTAAAGATATCTAAACTTCTTTAGTTTCAATTTGTGTGATAGATTTTATATTAGCATGCTCAAATATTTGTTCTTATGTTAAAACCATGCATCAACGTTTAAAACGGAAAGATAAAAAATCATCAAGATCAGAAAGTGTAACACAATTCCAAGACATATGATTTCAAATTATTACTTC
The DNA here is from genome assembly GCA_900464855.2 of Musa schizocarpa. NCBI lineage: Eukaryota > Viridiplantae > Streptophyta > Magnoliopsida > Zingiberales > Musaceae > Musa > Musa schizocarpa. Next base: position 32,376,553 of record LS990921.1, read on the forward strand.
AAGTCCTCATGCATAAAAATCATCAAGCATGATATAAACATTTATTATGATAAGGCATACAAGCCAAAAAAATCATTAAATATAAAGTATATTCATCAATCATCGTTTCATTGAGCATAAGGCATTTTCAACCAAAATTATTTTGTTATTAAACATGTAATTATCATTTTCGAAATTACTATCATGATCCTAATTTTTTACATTTTCATTTTTAAACATGTAATTTCAAGAAAAAAAAATTCTAAAAAAAAAATGCATCATAAAAAGCATCAAGTAATTTCAAAGTAAATTAAGGGGGTTTAGATTACCTTATCGTCGAATGCCATTAAGTCATTGTTAGCCATCTCGCCTTTGTTGATTTTCTCCTTATATTTGGAAGAGCTCGATTCATCCCAATTTATGTTCTTCTTCCTACGTTCAAAGCAAGTAAATTCGTTCTTTTTGTTCTTTAATTTTTGTTTCATTAACTTTTTAAATTTCTTAGTGAGTTGTTCATGTTCACCATCACTTGAGCTTATGCTCGAGTGGTCTTCAAATGTTCTATGTCCTAAATCGTTTTTGTTCTTTGGAAGATTGTTCTCGAGTTCCCTTTTTGCCACATTATTCATTTCGTAGGTCATTAAAGATCCAATTAGTTCTTTGAGTGGAAGGTTGTTTAGGTTTTTAGCCTCTTGTATGATCGTTACTTTAGAGTCTCAAGATTTAGAAAGCAATCATAAAATCTTGTTTACAAGTTCAAAATCCGAAAAATATTTGCCAAGAGCTTTTAAACCATTGACGACATCCGTAAAACAAGTGTACATGTCAACAATGGTTTCGCTCAGCTTCATTTGAAAAAGCTCGAAATCATGCATTAAAAGATTAACTTTAGAATCCTTAACACTACTTGTGCTTTCGTGTGTGATTTCAAGAATGTGCCATATGTCGAAAGCCATTTCTCACATAGAAACCCGATTAAACTCGTTTTTGTCTAAAGCGCAAAATAGAGCATTCATAGCTCTAGCATTTAAAGAAAAAGTATTCTTCTCCAAATCATTCCAATCTTTCATTGGAAGAGAAGATCTTTTAAAGCCCGATTTGATAATGTGTCATAAATTCAAATCTAAAAAAAGTAAGAAAACTCTCATTCGAGTTTTCCAATAAGTGTAGTCCGTCCTATTGAAAAAGGGAGGACGAATGAGAGAGTGACCCTCTTAAAAGTCGAAAAGAGTCATTTCTATTTGAGTGTTAAACCAAATTAGAAAACCGTGGCTCTGATACCAATTGTTAGGATTAGGGTCGACACTAAGAGGGAGGGGGGGTGAATTAGTGTAGTGGTAAAACCATTTTTGAAAACTTAATTTGAAAGTGTACGTAAACGTATTGAAGGCAGTAAGCTATTAAAGAGGTTTGCAGTATGTAAATAGCAAGAATAAATGTAAACCAGAGAAGATGGCTGTTTATAGTGGTTCGGTCAATCGTGACCTACATCCACTCCTCCGATTTCTCTTCCGTCGAGGCCACTAGCATTCACTAAATGTCTTCCTTCAATAGGTGAAGGCTAACCACCCTTTTACAACTCAATTCTCCTTTTACCGAGTTTAGGAGATAACCCTTACACCCTACTCACTCTTCTCTCAAACTATTCTAACACTTAGAACTATGAAAGGAGCTCACACAAGATTGTAGTAGCGTTTCTATACTTTTTTACTCTCAATACTTATATGCTTTAACCAGGGATGAGAGGGGTATTTATAGGCTTTAAGTTAATTCAAACTTGGAGCCTAAAAATATCTCATCCCGGGTTCCCCAAGCATGGGCGGTACCACCGCTTGCATTGGGTGGTACCATCACCTAGTGTCAGTTTAGCTGACATTGTCCTAGGCGGTACCACCACCCAGGTCTAGTAGAACCACCGCCTGACACAGTCTCGACGACTGTGTCACGACGGTGAGACTCCTTAGGGCACTGTTTGGGCTTCTTATTGGGCCCAACATAGTGATTACATGGGCCTAGCTGGCCCTTAATTAGGTTGGCCCAAATCCAAGCCCAATTACGTGCTAACTACGATTCCTAAGACATATTCTAAGCTAAACACATCTGTAAGTCTTGGTTCTTCTAGCGAGCTTCCGATGATCTTCCGACGAACATCCGACGATCTCTTAGCAATGTTCCGACGGACTCCCGGTAAGCTCCTAGACTTTACGACGATCTTCTTAGCGAGTTCCGACGAGCTTCTTGGCAAGCTTTGCGACTTCTCGGCTGTTCCGCTAGAGCTCCGATGAACGTCCAGACTTCCGACGAACTCTCGAACTCCCAACGATGTCGCGTCCTTGACTCCGGGACTTTAGTTTATTTCATGCCTTGCTTTCGTAGTTAATCCTGCACATGTAAAAACATACTTCGATCTAGACAATTAATACTAAGCATTAATCAAGTTGTCCGACATGTCATTGGTCCCTCGACGCTTCATCTGATTCTTTGGCGCATCGTTCTTTCTTGTGGCCTATTGCCCAATCGGCCAGTTGACTCTACAACTCCGATATCCTTGGCGCAATATCTGCTCTTCTTGGCCTGATGCCCGAATCTACGGCCCGGAGCCTTCTGTTGATACGTCGACCGATCCACCGACCCGACGTCCAATCTTCTAACATATTCTTCTAGCCTAACATGATTTTTCTTGCTTTAATTGTCTCATCCTGATCGAAGTATCCTGCGTCACTCAAAATGCAGATTAAAACATAAATACATATCAATTGGTTTCATCATCAAAATACGAGATTCAACAGAAGAATCATCCAAATGACTCTATCTAGTATTTGAGGAAGGTCTGCTCTTCACTATAATATGATTTAGTGTTAGTAGAAGGCTACTCTGAAAATAAAAAAAAATAAAAAAATTCAACAACGCTTTGTAGAACCTCAAAAGTCAACTCAAAATGAATTAACAATAAAAAATCAATCATCTCATTGGCGTATATCAAATATCCGAAGGAGTACTCCCTCAATAGCGGATGGAGAGGCTTTATCATACGAGATGAGTTTGTGTTCTCCCAATAATGAATGGAGAAAAACTTATATCGCACTCCCAATAGTAGATGGAGTGATGTCTCTCACCCGTCAAAATGGGGATCCTTTCCTCCCAATCCGTGGATGGAACAACCGTCCAACCACCACGTTTGATAACTTGTTAATTCTTGAAGTGAATTACCCTACCTACCCTCGGTAGGGTAATTACATTATCTCATATTGGTCATGCTTATGTCGGGATAAAATAACACAAAAAATATTTCTTTTAAACATCATTCAAGTCAAAGACTATTAATTAGTCCTCAATTAACTTGAACCCAAGTCAATCGATCACATTAAATTTGATTTAACTAGGACCTAGTTAAACTGATCTTTAATCATCATTTAATTGGTCTAAAAACACCCTACACTAGTATATTTTAGACTAGATTATGTTTAAATTAGGTAAAACTAACTTGAATAAGTCAATCAATTCAGAATCATCCGGAATCGATTTATACTAAACAAGTCTGATTTAATTCAATCAATTTTGGACTCAAATCCAATAATAATATTGGGCGAGGCCGGACCAACTCATATACTAGTCATGTGCACTACACATGACTATGCATGCATCATACTAGGCGGGCCCAGCCTCGACCCATGGACTGGTCATGTGTGTCGCATGTGATCACTAATGATGGTTGGGCTAAGTTAGCCAACGGGCTGAGGATTGGCTCATAGATTGGGTCTGGTCTGTTGATTGGGCCTGGCTAATAGGCAATAGCTTGACCTATGGGTTTGGCTTGGCCTGTGGGCTGTTTCAACCCAATTCATATCTAATTTCATATTGAATTATGACAATATATATTCACTAATAATTATATATAAAGAAAAAATAATAACATATTCAAAGATAATATTAGGAGATAAACTTTAATATAAGAAAATAACATTCTAAATTCAATAAGAATTAGAAATCACGTAAATGATGACATGTGTGACATAATATTCATTCTTTTTGCATATTATATTTTAACAATTTTTTACTTTATATTGCTTATTGCATATATATATATATATATATATACATATATATATACATATATATATACATATATACATGTATACATATATATATATGTATACATGTATATACATATATACATATATACATATATACATATATACATATATACATATATACATATATACATGTATACATATATATATATGTATATACATATATACATATATACATATATACATATATACATATATACATATATATATACATATATGTATATACATATATATATACATATATATATACATATATACATATCTGATACGTATATACGCATACATACGTGTACACACATATACAGACAATATTGTTGACAATATTATTATTATTGCATACGCACAATATTATATTACGCCATCCAGATACGCACACGGCTACGTATTATTGGCTGAGCATTATTACGCATTACGCATCATTGACACAATATACGCATTACGCAATACGCATCATATTATACATACATACGCACATAACATTATTATTATTATTATTATTATTATTTTATTATTGCATATTATTGATGCGATACAACATTACGCAAATATTGGTCATTATTATGATTATTAACATTATTGTTATTCATTTAATATTATTATTAATATTGCTATTATTAATAAATAATAGTGATTAGTTACGTGCAATAAATTATTACATACATTTATTATATTATTTATTACATCATTTTATCATATTACGTATTATTATTACCATTATATATTATTATTATTACGTATTATTAACATTGGCTTATTATTTTCAACATAACGCATGGTCATAGTATACATTACGGAGCTATTGGCCAGTATGAATATACGCATACATGAAGGGGTTATATTATATTAGTTGAGTTGCTTTATTGAGTTATATTATTGATTATTATTATTATTATTATTATTACATTATTATTATTATATATATTATTATATTATTATTGCATCCTTTCAGCTTATACAAAATATTAAATTACGTATTGTTATTATACGCATATTTTATACGTATATTATTACCATGATTACGCATTACGCACCGCATAATATTATTACATGACATATTATTACGCAATGTTAATATACGCACAAACTGATATTAATAACATACGTACATGGCGTCATATCCACAATATTATACGAATACATTATTACGTAATACATGTCAACGTTATTAATAACATTATTATTAACCACATATTATTATTATTACATAACATATTACATGCATTATTTACATTATCATTTACGTTGGTTTGTATTATTGTTATTATTATTGATCCATATATTATTATTATATCCATATATGTTATTGTTATATATTGTTATTATTATTATTATTATTGGCCGCATATTACATACATGCCATATTATCATTATACATATACATCCAATATTACGGCATTAAAATACGTATTATTAACATTATATTATACATTATATTATGCATTATATATATATGCATTACATATTATTAATATATACATATGTATACTATTGGTTGGTATTACTACGTATTAACATTATTATTACCGGAATTTTAACGTAGCATACGCATATACATACATATCAATACGCATACATTGGCATTATTATAGCCAATATATTCAAAACATTCAAACCAATATCATAAACGATATACGTACATATTATTATTTTATATACATATAACATTATCCATATATTATTACGCATATGCTATTATTGACATACGCATATTATGCTATTTACGCTTCATTGTCAAATATTATTATTTATTATTACACATAAGGCCATACCAATATTTAACATATGCATTGTCATTATAATATTATTATTAACAAATATTATTATTAAGGCTACATAAATTACATTGATATTATTTTATTATTGCATAATATTATTAGGCTATATTTATTATTTATTATTATCAATAAAACTATGCTATTATTAAATTATTATATTATTATTATATCATTATTATTGTATCAATATTATTATATTGCCGGTCAAATTATTATACATGGCCATTAAATTATTTACGTCATTATTGGTTACATATTATTATTGGCATATTATTATTATTACTTATACGTACATTATTATTACAAACATATTATTATTATTATTATTATTATTACATATATTATTGCCAAACATATAACAACAATATCATTATGATTATTATTTATTACACATTACATTATTATTATTCTAGATTTTACCAATACGTACGCAACACATATGTTACGTATTATTATTATTATACATTATTATTATTATTACGTATTGTAATGGCTACGCATT